>CM052541.1:101632291-101682048 GCA_028533065.1 Trachops cirrhosus
CTTTGGAGAAATCAGCTGATAGTCTTATGGGCACTCCTTTGTAAGTAACTGTTTCCTTTTCCATTGCTGCTTTTAAGATTCTCTCCTTCTCTTTAATCTTGGGTGATGTAATTATGAAGTGCCTTTGGTGGGTACTTCCTTGGGTACAACTTATTTGGGACTCTCTGAGATTCCTGGACTTTCTGGAAGTCTATTTCCTTTGCCAGACTGGGGAAGTTCTCCTTCATTATTTTTTCAAATAAGTTTTCAACTTCTTGCTCTTCTTTTCCTTCTGGGACAACTATAATTCTGATGTTGGGACATTTAAAGTTGTTCTGGAGGCTCCTAAGCCTCTCCTCACTTTTTTGAATTCTTGTTTCTTCATTGTGTTCTGGGTGAATGTTTATTTCTTCCTTCTGGTCCAAATCGTTGATTTGAGTCCTGGTTTTTTCCCTATCACTGTTGGTTTCCTGTACGCTTTCTTTTATTTCACTTTTCATAGCCTTCACTTCTTCCTCTATTTTGTGACCATACTGGACCATTTCTGTGAGCATCCAGACTACCAGTGTTTTGAACTCTGCATCTGATAAGTTGACTATCTCGTCATTGCTTATTTTTATTTTAGGAGATTTCATCTGTTCTTTCATTTGGGCCATATTTTTTTCTCTTGGCACACTTGTTACATAGTAAGGAGTGGAGACTTAGGTATTCACCAGAGCTGGGCAGCATACATTGCTGGATTGTGGTGCTGTATGTGGGAGAAGGGTCCAAAAAGGAACAGCGCTGCTTGCTTGGCTCTCAGTTGGCTTTCAGTCACTTCCCCCGCTACCCACAAGCACATTGGGCCCTTCTGGTGCTGATTCCTAGGTGGCTGGGTTTGTGTACATTCTAGGACCCTGTGTGTCTTTCCAACAAACTCTCTTGTGAGGCTGGGAGTAACCCCTTACACACAGGTTTTTACAGTTAGAGGTTTTGAGGCTTTATTTCCCTGTGCTGGGACCCTGGGTTGCATGATCTCTCTCACTCCCCAGTTATTCCTCCCAGTTTGCCATGAGTCTTCTTTGCCCAGCTGCCTGTCTCCACCCCTCCTACCAGTCTGAGTGAATGTTTCTTCTTTAACTCCTTGGTTGTCAGACTTCCATACAATTTGATTTTCTGGCAGTTCTGGTTATATTTTGTTTTTAAATTTGTTGTTGTCCTTCTTTTGGTTGTGCAAGGAGGCACAGTATCTACCTACACCTCCATCTTGGCTGGAAGTTTGATACAAAAAAAACCTGAATGTTTTTTAAAATGGTAGTGTGTAAAGCAAGACTCTCAAACTCTGAACAGTGATTATTTATAAATATTCAGTCACTGTGTCCAGACTGTCACCTCTTCTTGGAGTTCCCTCTTCCCCATACTCTCCCAAATATTTCTCTCTGGTAAACTTCTGCTCATACTTCAAAGCCCAGTCAAAATGTCACTTCTTCCTGTTTCCTCTCCCTATACCCACCCCAACCTCTATAGATTGAATTGTTCTTTTCTTGGGTTTCCATGACAGTTCGTATGACTCTGTTGGACTTGTGACAACTAGAGTTAATTATTTACATGTCTGCTTCTTTCTCTGGATGGCAATTGGGGTATGGATTATAATAAAGTCTAGCATAGTGTCTAGCCCAATGGACATCACTAATTGAATATCAGTTGTTCTTGTCAGTAGACATGTGGAGGGAAAGACTTGAGGCCAACTTTCTAGAAATATGGTTCAGGCTGGGAATGGTGAACTTGCGTGCTGGGCTTTTTCTCCATATTTTGTATCTGTGAGGCCTCCAAGAATCACCTACTACAACCAGGGCAGGGAAGGGGCATGTTCCAAAGCAGGAGGTACCAGTTGACCTAAGAAGGCCCCTGTTTCATCCTCTTGGTTGGGATGGAGTTGACACAGAAATAGCCCTGATTGAGGACTGAACCATGCACACTTGTCTGGCCTTACTGACTCTGGGATATGAGCAAGCCTGTTCTACTCTCCTTTCCTTCCCCAGTATGGGTCATCAATGACTTGCACCCTCCCCTGAATGGAAGCTGTGATGGCTCTCCTCTTTGACAGCAAATGCATCCCAACTCAGTCCTGAAATGAGAAAAATGGGCCATCCCCTAACATGTATAAGGGACACATGGAAGAAGCCAAAGGGGGGTAGGACTGAGGGTGGGAGGTGGGGATGGGTGGGGTGGGGGGAGTGGTGGGGGGAAAATGGGAGACAACTGTACTTGAACAACAATAAAAAAGAAGAGAAAAAAATAGCGATACAAAAATAAAAAAAGGAAAGAAAAATGGGCCAAAATCCAGGGTTGGAATTTGGGTTCGAATTTGAGTAAGATCTGAGAGATCAGGTCAGGGTTAGACTTGAGAGACCAATTACCATCACTCATAGGAAATTCCCAGCTTCATGGAGGAGAATTGTTCCTGCTCCAGGTCTGACCAGGAGACAGAAGGGACATACACAAGCACAGACATCAACCTATGGATGAATAAGACTAAATATGACTGGAGCAGATGGATAGGGAAAGAAAGCCTCTGGAGAAGAAGCAGAGAGATGGGTAGAGAGCAGAAGGGGTCTGGGGCATCTCTGACCATTGTTGGGTGGGCCCAACAATGTGAATTCTCTCTCTAGAAGGTCCTGGACGCACTCAGTTATAAAGCTGTGTGTCTGTCTGTGTGTGTTTGTGTTTCTCTTTGACAAAACGGGAGAGGTGGAATAGAAATGGGACAGGACATTTGGAGTGACTAATTTCCTGTTAATGGCTGGTTGCTTAGCAACTCAGCTTCTTTCTGCCTGTTGCCCTCAAAATTGGCTTGTGGAGTCTTTAGTGTTAAAGTGCCTCCCACAGCACCTCAGTCCTATGAGAGGCCAGCCTGTCACTGCCCAGTCCTGCTCTGTTCTGTGACCCAGCCCTGCTCTACTGGGCTGGGTCACAGAACAGAGCCCAGGACACAGAACCGAAGCCACAGGTACACACAGCCTGCCAGAGCCTCTCATTCTGTCTTTCCTGCCCTCTCCTCCATGAACAATCATGCACACATGTGTTCATACAGCATAAAATGCAGAAGTCTGTGGTTGCTACACACATGTAATAATAAAATGCTACTATGTTTGAATACCTACCACGAGCCACGTATTTTGCTAAGAGCTTTGTATTGATTTCCTGTTATTCTTCTCTATGGTCTTATGAACCAGATTATCTCCCACATTTTATGAAAGCAGAAAATGGGAAAACTTGTCCTGGGATCAGCACTCATATGGAGATGTTACAGAAATCTCAGGGTGAGTGGTGAGCATAGCTGCCTTCCAGAAATCTCAGGGTGAGAGGGGACCACACTAAAATAACCCCAAAAATGACCTCCATCCACATCCTTCATCCCTAGTGCCCCAACAAGCCCTCTGAGAATCAGTCTGTATGGAAAGTAAGAGACCTAAGTACAGGGGTCTCTTTATTCTGTCCATCCAACGAGGACCTGAGGGGATGTCCCATTCTCTGCCATCCTCCACTTGAGTCAGTGGACCTGGGACAGGTGCCTGAGCTGGTTTATACTTTTGCATAAGTAACAGAGATTTAATACCAAATATCCAGTGTCCCCTCTATCAGAATCCCAATTTATTTAGAATGGAAATATGCCACTTACACAAACAAACAAGCAAGAGAGCAAACAGCCTTCTTTGCTGATGGGAGGAGGGCAATGAAACATAAAAGAAAACCACTGGATGGGGCTCTTGGAAAAAGCTTTGTAAAGACAGGTTCCTCCAAGTGGAGAAGGAAAACCCTTGTGCACTGTTGGTGGGATTGTACATTGGTGCAGCCACTATGGAAAACAGCATGGAAGTTCCTCAAAAAAATAAAAATGTAACTACATATGATCCAGTAATTCCACTTCTGAGTATATATCCAAAGGAAACAAAATCACTCTTTTGAAGAGATATCATTACTCCCATATTCACTGTGGCATTGCTATTCACAATAATCAGGATATAGAAACAATCTATGCATTCACCAATGAATGAATGGATAAAGAAAATGTGGTGAATACGAGGTCTGTCCAGAAAGTATCCAGTCCTGCAATATGAAAAATAGAGATTTATCGAAAAAGATACAAGATACAGAAACATCGTACATAGGACAATGATACCCTTTGTCCTTCAAAGTAGGCACCTTGGGACCTCATACAGTTCTTCCAGCATCATTAGCAACTGCAGCATAATGTTCCTTCTCTCTGGTAGCAGAAGCCACAAAACCAATTCTGTCATGACATGTTTCATGCCAAGATCCTACATCAAAATTCTGGACACAGGAGTTTTTGGAATCCCCAGATCAGCTTCTAGTTCTCCACTGTCAGTCGCTTATCTTTGCTGATTGCAGCCCATACACATTCAGCATTCTCAGGTGCTCTGCTTGTTGCAAGTCTTCCAGAATATGGATCACTCAACAGATTCTTGACCATCATTGAAGCATTTGTGCCACACTTTTATTTGCGCTGCATTCATTGCATCTTCTGAATCATCAGAATAGTTTCCAGGGAGGAATGTTCAAGCTTAATGCAAAATTTGATGCAGATTCGTTGCTCTACCCACTCAGTCACTTTGATATAATGACCACAGCACACATCCTCACTCAAAAGTGTCTACAGCCCCCACTGACTAGTTCAGTGAAGTCATCATTGTTCACACACGTGCATTCCATTCTACTCTCCTTGGCTGTCAGGTTACATCAATGTCATGCAAACTATTCTTGTTACATTAACAATTGCTGGACTTTTTCTGGACAGACCTCATATATACAATAGGATATTATTAAGCCTTTAAAAAAAAAAGAAAGCCTACCATTTGCAATAACACATGAACATGGAAGGCATTATGCTAAGTCAAATAGTCCAGAGAAAGACAAATAAGCATGGTGGAGTATACTTCTTAATAAAACTCAGAGAAACAGAGTAGAATGGTGGTTGTCAGAGGCACTGGTCAGGAGAAATGGAGAGATGTTAGTCAAAGGGCACAGAGCTCTAAGGGTCTAATGTACAACATGGAGACTATGGTTAATAATACTGCGTTATATACATGAAATTGTCTAAGGGAGTAGATCTTAAGCATTTTCACTAAAAAAAAATTAAAAAGCAACTGTGAGATAGTGGATGCATTACTTTGATTGTGGGAATCCTTTCACAATCGTGTATGTGTATCAAATCATCACTTTGTTTATATTACATATAAATACATTACATGTAATGTAAAATACATTACAATTTTGTCTATTGTACCTCAATATAGCTGGACAAAGTAAAATCAAATAAAAACAGTGGTCCCTTGCATAATAGGTCCTGCTTTGCCTTCTCCTATCCTAGTTGCTCCTACTTCCTGCCTGGATTTTACATGGCGGCTGGAATCCCAGTGGTTATCGCAACTTATGAGGTGACCTTGAGGAATGAAAGATTGTGAGGGGACATTGATGGCAGCAAGGAGCCCTCTTGACAGGTCTGGATTGCTGACCCAAGACTTCTTTCACGTGAGGGAAAAGCAAACCCCGATTTATTTAGGCCAGCAGCCTACACAGTATTTTGGTTTTCTGTCTTGCAACCAAACCTAATACTAACAGAGACAGCAGGTCTCCAAGAGCAGAAGGTTTGGAGCCTCCTGGTATCATAGACACCTGGAAAAAGGGCTGAGCTGAAAGGAGCCAGGGCTCCCTTGGCATGTGAGACTTTCTGCCAGGAGCCAGGGCCTGCTCATCACTGTCTCCAGGAAAACGCTCAACTGCTCCTGGGCCTCAGTCTCTCCACCATAAATAGTGTCATCTTTTCTGTACCTCCTCCCCTCCACCTCCCTCCCTGACAACACCTGAAGCTTAGTTAAGTCTCCTAAGCAGTTGTAGAAGCAGAGCATGCAAAGGTGGATGGTAGACTGCACCACTATTCCACCTTAGTCTGCAGAACATGTGGCTGTGTTCTCATGTGGGTTGTTTTCTGAAAGAACAGAGATGGGGGCAGAAGGTTAAGGAAATGCCAGAGGGGACCGAAGTCCGGAACTGGGCTAAGCCAGTGATCAAGAACCAAGATCAGTCAATAAACAAACAAGAAGCAGCTTTTTTGTTTGTTTTGTTTGCTTTTTAAGTTAAGAAAGAGAGAGAGAGAGAGAGAGAGAGAGAGAGAGAGAGAGAGAGAGAGAGAGAGAGAGAGAGAAAGAAAGAAAGAAAGAAAGAAAGAAAGAAAGAAAGAAAGAAAGAAAGAAAGAAAGAAAGAAAGAAAGAAAGAAAGAAAGAAAGAAAGAAAGAAACTCCAGTTCTATCTCAACCTTAACCAGAAAATGAGGGGATAAGACTGGATAAGTTATTGAGTCCTCCCATTCCTTACAGCAGAGCCCCCAACCCCTGGGCCATGGATGGGTACCTGGCCATGGCCTGTTAGGAACCAGGCTGCACAGCAGGAGATGAGCCTGAATGCAATGAGCTTGAATCATCCGGAAACCATCCCTCCCACCCACTATCCCTGGAAAAATTGTCTTTCAAGAAACCAGTCCCTGGAACCAAAAGTGTTGGAGACTGCTGCCTTACAGCTCTGGTTCCATGCTCTCTGGTTTAAAGAGTCTGTTTTTCAGTATTCACCATTCCTTCTCCCTCACACTTCTCCACCTGGTCTCTTTGGTGTTCCCCAAATGCTCCACATAAGTCCCTGTGTTCTCACCATATCCTGTGCTGGACTTTCCACCTGGACTGCAGTTCCTCAGATGTCCACACACCTCGCTCTTCCCCTCACTCAGGTCCATATGTAGCTCCTGGTCACCCTGTGGCAGGCAGAGCCCTGATCACTATCCACCCCCTCTTCCTGCTTTGGTTTTCTTTAGTTATTAATATTTCTTTGTTTCTTTGTTTGTGTGGTTATGGTCTTTCTTTCCCATGAGAATATATGCTCCGTGGAGACAGAGATTTTGTCTATTTCAGTGTATTGTCAAATCCTCAGCACCTACAACAGCTCTGAGTAGGCGTTTGACTAAATGGTTAAATGGCTGACTAGCTCAATGAGTGGGGATCACTATATCTTCACCACAAGCATACACATGTACACATGTAACACATGTACATGTCATACATACACACACACAATATGGGCACACAAACACTAACTTTTTATATGAGGGGAGGGTCCAAAAACTGTTCCAGAACCTCTCAGAAGAACACAAGCTGGAAAAGTAATTCCAGAATCTCATTCTTAGCAGATGTCTGTCTGCATAATTTGTTATGCACGTGGAGTATGCACAGATATTTAACGTTCAAATTGCAGAATAAAATATTTGTATTTGTTGCCTTTTATACTTCCTATGTCATTAAAGTAACTATTTTCATGGGTGATTGTCTTATTCAGTGTGTGGCTCCCCCACTTCTCCTGGTTTTATAGGAGGCTCCACTAGCAGCAACTGTGGGGAAACACCTGCAGAGAAGAGGATGGACCACTTTTTCTGAACCAGTTAATAGAGCCCACCCTAGACGAGTATCCATGGCCCCGAGCTGTGGGGGATGGGAGGGCGCCTGGGGAGAACAGCGAAGAGTTGCCCAAAAAATGTTCATCATGTGTAAGTAAACTCCATTTCCCCTCCTTCTTTTATTTATGCCACAAAAATAAACTAATTAGTTTATATTTGCCAACAGTAAAGAGAACCATGTCAAAAGAGCAGAGTGTCTTATAGGAACAATTTCTTATAGGGTAAATATTGGCATTGTGTTACAGAATAAAATAATTTATCTATTTTGAATGCCCCTTAACAGCTGTTAAAGTTTATCATTTATTAATGACTAATAATTCATTTGATTTAAAACAAATTAAATATAGAACCACTAGTGGACTAAATTTAAATAATTAAGTCTAGTATAAGTGGAGAGGGACTGCAGTAGAGAAGTGCACTCTGTAAGGTGTTCTGAGTGTCAGTAAAGAACGCTGTGAAAGGTCAGACTCCGAGGTTGCACGCGACGCATACAGGTTTGCTCAGGGCAGCACCAGACAAAGCAAACAGTGGTAAAGGTGAGCTCCAATTCTCCTGGGAAAGTGACTTCACACCCTGTGGATTAACCCTTGCACTAGTAGCTATCCCCAACCAGGAAGGTCAGGGGCTTCCACACACAGGTGGGAAGAAAGGATGTAAGAACCTTCGCCATGGAGTCATATTCAATCCTGCTTGTGAGCTCCAATTTTCTCACCTCTGGACACTAACCCTGGATTTCAGCCCATAAACTTTCCGGAACTTGACCCTGCATGCTAGACCTGTGGAGCCAGCCAAGCCCATAAAAGAGTTTGAGAGCAGCCTCAACCATTTGCTTATAGTTCCTGATACCAGTGCTTCTCCTGTATTCATGGGCACACCAACAGTTACTTAGGAATGTTGTTAAAAGGCAAATTTGAATTTGCAAGGCTAGATGGGCCTGGAGGGTCTGCATTTATAACTAGACTGTGCTGTTACAAATGGGCTTCACTTTGAGCAGAGAGGGCCTGTCTTTTCCCTGGAGGTTCCAGTCTCCCAGTCACATGCTATCTGTCCAACCCAACTCTCTCTTGTAGCTCCTTGAGTTTGGAGCTCATCTGGCTAGTTAGGGATGGGATGGGTTTGAACATTTCAATCTCCCAGTTGGTGCTAAGTACCTGACCTTCTACGAGGGGTTAAGTATGGAGAACTGCCAGCTGGGTGTCCTCCTGCTCCATGGAGTTCATGGGCCCTCAGGTAAGAAACCTTGGACAATCCCCATATAACGTCTGGTATGGAAGGGCATGTGTGGAGACCCAGGGCTTATGGAAGGAGTAGTTATCTTGACCCACAGGTTCAATCCCTCCAGGCCTCCTCAAGGAGGAAACATTTCAGTGGAGACCAGAGGAGATAATTTGGTGCTGGGGAGGGCAAATGGAGTGGGGAAGCAGGGGGAGAATTTTAACAGTGAGAACATGTGCACAGGCCAGAGCAGATGGCCATTTTCTCATCTGTAACACCTGCTCCTGAAGCATCTTTGCAAAGTTCTCCCCACTCCAACCAGATGAGAGGTCACTTCTTCCTTTGCACCCACCCTAGTGTTTTGCTTTCCCCTTTCTTCTGACATTCATCTTCCTCCCCTCTGATACAATACCAATGTGTGAACTTGTTTTGCTATCACTATTGGCCATTGCAGTCCTGAAGGCAGGAGCTGACCAGCAGTGGGGCAACTGCAGACAAGCTCCACAACTAGATGTCAGTGTCACCCCAATTCCCTCTTCTTAGGCACCTAACATCATGCCAGGTACCCATCAGAGGCTCAGTAAATAATTACAGACTATGGACCACAATTGAAACATGTATTCTGGAGCCAGACTGCTTGGGTTCAAACTCTCTAATTCTCAACTGTGTAATGTTGGGTCACCTAACATCATTGGGCTGCCATTTCCTCATCTATAAAACAGCAGACATATCCAACTTATGGGTTTATAGCTTTTAATGAGATATTAATATATGTTTGTGTATCTAAAAACTGCTTAGCACATAAATTCAGTGGTAGCTCTTATTACTATGATTTGGCCACCTGGTAACTGAGAGACCAATGTATCCTTGAGACAGGGTAGTAAGAAGCTAGAAAAAGTCCTTGGCAAGTAGAATAGGGAAACTGAAAAAGGTAACTGAGCAAAATGGCAAGGAATTTACAACCAAATACAAAAGGTCACCTCCCTAGGGATAATGTCTAGGCCTCAGTTGCAGTTCAGCTCCAGGACCAAAAAAGTAGATGAACCAAGTGGGCAACACCAAAACCAGCTGCAATGACTACAGACACCCTGCCCTGTCACTGACCAATCAGTAGAGACCAAGACCCTTAAAGGGCAGACCTGGAAAACTGATGAATATTCTGCGACACCCTCCTCTGAGACCTCCCCTAAAATTCCCACCGACAAGAAAGAAAAAACAGCCCATGCCATTTCCTTCCCTCTCTTCTTCCCCCACAGATGTGCATCTACTAAACTCTAAGGGTCCTCCAAGACTTGCAAGCAGGGGGGTTGCAGCAGCAGCTTGTCCCAGACTTGTCGCCAAGGCCCCCTTTTCTCTGACTTCCCAGTGAGCTAAGGCAGCCCAGCCTACGTTCTTCTGTTGCTTCTTCTGTGCTAAACCCTTCCTTGTTTCACTGTCCCCAGCTTTAATGAATAGTCACCTGGACTCATGTTATGAAATTTTTCCTACACAAAGTCAAGAACCCACACACTACAGCTGACCATAGACAGACCCACTCAGGGGCAGGTCCCCTGTTCGGTGATACCCTGACATCCCAGAAATGCTCTACAAGCTCTGCCCATCTCCAATCCTGAAACCTAATCACCTTTTTCATCAGCAGATAAACTGGAAGAGTGCGGGAAATGTTTCCACTACCCATTTCTTCTTCCTGGAAGTCTAAGACTGTCATTAGCCTGGCCCATCTCCTGTGCAATCAGCAGCACAGCAGCCATGGGTCCAAATTCCTGACGGCCCCCAGTACACTCCCCTAAATCTCTAAGACACAGTCAATTGCATTTAGAAGAATTTGATGTTCTCTTATTTTGAAAACTTGTGAGACCTACAGTGAGTCTGTCCTAAGCCAGAAAAGGGCAGTATGATGGGAATAGGCACCCAGGTGGCCCTCCCCTCACCATGGTTTGGAAGCATTCACTGCAGGTATAAAATAGCATACAGAGGTAAAAAGTGCCAGCCCTTAAGAGGTGTTGATGGAAGATGACAAGAATCCTGTAAAATGAGTCCCTAGGGAACAGCCTGGGGAAGAACCTTTGGAGTAGGAAGTTAAGAACCCCTCAACCCAAGTCCTGGCACCTAGCAATGGTAAGTTGTGGGGACTGGGAAGAGGAATATCTGTTCTTGGTGGAAAACTGCTTCGGTCTGCTTGGTGGTGTTTCTTCTGCCTCCCTTGAAATATGTAAAAGGCAGTTTCAACATACTGTGTGGCCTCCTGAACTAGGACATCCAATTTACATTAAAGGGAGGACAGGAGCTTCAGAAACAAAAGGATGTTGGAGAAATTGTCCCTTGAGAGTAAAGCCTCCAGGAAGATGCAGAGAAGGATCCAGAGGGAAAGCACCTGAGAGAAACACACTGAGGTGAGCGTTCATGTGTCTGCCTACTCAAGGGGCCCTTTGCCTCCAAGTGACTACAAGCAAAGGGGCTTCCCTGTATCTGTGGCTTCCAAGACAGTTTCCTAAGCACTGGGCATGGATGGTAATCATAACAGTGACCATAGACGAGGAGCCTATGACAAGCAGGGCACTGCTCTACTTAGTCCTCAGTCTGATGCTATTGGCAGTATCACCATCTCCATTTCACAGGTAAGGAAACTGAGACCCAGAAAGGTTAAGTAATGTGCCCAAGCTCTCCTGGCTAGGAGGTAACCAAAGCAATTCAAAACCCAGTGCAACACTGCCTTCTGGGATTGACCCCACACAGCTGGACACCAAAGGGACTCCCCAGGCTGGACCCCCAAGCCTGGGCTTGAGGAATCCTCTCCCCACATGCCCAGCCCTTCTCTTGTTGCCTCCTGTTCAACCACTTTGCATAAATCCCTCCCATGAAACTTTATAGTTACTGAATTAATAAATAAGGGAAAAATACAGCTTGCATGTTACCCATATAGAATTTCCAAAAAAAAACCCTTCCAAAACCCTTAGAGGAAGAGGTGTCAGTCAACCAAGATATGTTTTCTAATTAGGAAGAAATAGAGGAAAGTGAGACTGTCCCAATTTTATCAATTGGATAAGTCAAGAGAGTCATCAATTCTTAATGGTTAAGAAATTGACTCAAGAAAAACTGAGAGAAGAGGCACCTGGGTAACTGGGTGTGTAGTTGTTTTGTTTGTTTTAAGGTCATTGTTATCTTTTCTGTCAACATTTTTTTTGCTAATCTAGATCTGATTGAGAATCTTTGAGTTGGGATGTCATATCTAATAGTTGCCTTGTGCCTCTGCCTCCACCCTTCCCACAACACTCCTCAAGACAAGAATATAGAAAAATTTTTGGTAAATGCTCCCTGACCCCATGACTGAGTCTGTTTGAAAATCTTTCTTCCAGCTGGGACCCAGCATCCATCAGGGACACAAGAAACTTGGAAACACAGAATATTTGGGCTAGAAAAGACCTCAGAAATTCCTTTGTCCCACGCCCAGATTTTATACCAAAGGGGAGAGTGGTCCTGCCCAGGAGCACATGGTTGGTTAGAGACCAAGTCAGGCTGGAATCGGTCTTCTCACCTCGAGGCCAGAATGCTTCTCCCTCAGCCCTTTGCTGGTGGAGAGAAATCAGGAAGCCTATTAAAAACATACTCCATCAGCAAACCCAGAAAACCTCATCAGTTCTGGAAAGCAGGGCCCATCGAGCACAGCCCTGAAGAAAATAAGTACTCACCACTTAGTTAGCACTGTCATACCATTTCATCTTTAAACTACATCGTTTTTCTCCATTAGGGCCCTGCAAGGACAGTGCTGTGCCTTGCTGGCATCGCCTTAGGGTTACGACAGTCTCTTGTCCTCAAAGAAGGGAAAGAAAGGTGATATTGACTAATGGCCTACTGTACACCCAGGATTTTTGCCTCCTTTAATCTTCACAGTGAATCCATGAGTGGGTTTTTTTAAAGATTTTATTTATTTATGTTTAGACAGAGGGGAATGCGGGGGAGAAAGAGAGGGAGAGAGACATCGATGTTTGGTTGCACTTGTATGCCCCCTACTGGGGACCTGGCCCACAATCCAAGGTATATGCCCTGACTGGGAATTGAACTGGCGACTCTGGTTCACAGGCTGGTACTCAGTCCACTGAGTCACACCAGCCAGGGTAGTTTTGTTTTTGTTTTTAATTCTGTTTTTATAGCTGAGTCAACTGAGACTCAAGAGAAGTTAGGTGACTTGACCCTAATCACACAGCAAGTAAGTAGCTGAACTGAGTT
The DNA here is from genome assembly GCA_028533065.1 of Trachops cirrhosus. Taxonomy (NCBI): domain Eukaryota; kingdom Metazoa; phylum Chordata; class Mammalia; order Chiroptera; family Phyllostomidae; genus Trachops; species Trachops cirrhosus. The sequence goes on from CM052541.1 coordinate 101,645,215, forward strand.
TCTTTTTTCTATTTTTTTAATATTTCATTTTTTATGCTATTATAAATATCCCACCTTTTCCCCCTTAGCCCCCGTTTACCCAGACCACCCCTCACATCCATAATCAGTCCCCTCACCATTGTCCATGTCCATGGGTTCTCATATAAGTTCTTTAACTAATTCCTTCACTTTCTTTCAATCAGTACCACCCACCGCCCCCTTCCCCACACAGCTGTCAGTCTGTTTCATGATTCTATGTCTCTGATTCTATTTTGCTCATTAGTTTATTTTGTTCATTAGATTCTTCTTATAAGTGAAATCATATTGTTACAGGGTACAGCCAAGAGCTGGGGGGGTCCAAATAGGGATTTGGAATGGGGCCCAGAACTCAGGGTGTCCAGGAAATATTAGGATGTCCTCACCTCTCCCCCACAAAGGTGTGGGTTGGGGGAAGAGACGAATGGAGCAGGGTCATTGAGAGCTGTTTTGCATAGCAACAGCTTTGCAGCTAACCTCTTGTGTGGTCATTTAACATATCTATAACCTTTAACTGATTACACAGATGTGTTAAATAGCTGTGGCCATGCTCTGAGTCAGGGGAATGGACCTAACTTCCCCACCAAGATGTAACTGGGGGCAGGTCCCCTGAGTTACAGTGCCTGCGTGAGAGCTTGGAGATTATTGGCTCCAGGACATGTGGCCACTCCTGCCCAGACTCATGATGGCAGCCCAGTAAAGCTGGAAGGATATGGGAGTGCTGGCAGGTGTAGCCGATTGTGGGAGAAGTTGGAAATGGGGCTGCAGAGGAAGATTGGTGCAGGGATTTAAACTGAGAAGGAGCAGCCATTGAAGGGAGAACCATGCGGCTTTGGCAGAGTGGCAACCTCCGCAGCTTTAGAAGGGGGAACCACCACCCAGCTTTAGCAGAGCTCCCAGCGACACAGCTGATGGTGCCAGGAACCGAGGAAGGCCTATCAGCCGAGACGGATTGCTGAGAAGAACTGGGGGCTGCCTGAGCCACGAACTTCTATTTCTTTTCCTGAGATACAGTACCCAAGACAGGGCAAAGGGGGAAGGAAGGACTGTGTGTGTTTATGGGTGTTTTAAGGGACTTTGGGATTTTGATGAAGACATTATTAGGTCACTACTTTAAATTTGTATAGCATTAAATAAACATTTCCTTTCCTTTTCACGAATCTCTGGCATTGAGAAATGTCTTTTCTATAAGGCAGCAGACATAACGAACCTGGTGGGCTCCTTTCGGTAATAGTATACCGCCCTTGGTCCCCCTTGGCCCCTTCTGTTCTGTAACAATATGTTATTTGTCTTTCTCCAACTGGCTTAATTCACTTAGTGAATAGTTTCCAGTTCCATCCATGCTGTCAGAAAAGGCAGGAATTCCTTCTTTCTTTCTTTCTGCTGCATCTTACTCCGTTGTGTAGATGTACCACAGTTTTTTTATCCACTCATCTGTTGATTATCACTTAGGCTGTTTCCAAATCTTGGCTATTGTAAACAGTGCTGCTATGAATATGGGGGTATGTAGGTTCTTTTGAATTGGTGTTTTGGAATTATTTGAGTACATTCCCAGCAGTGGAATCACTGGGTCATAAGGCAGTTTCATTTTTAGGGTTTTTTTTTTTTTTTTGAGGAAATCCCATGCTGTTTTCCACAGTGGCTGCACCAGTCCACATTTCTACCAACAGTGCTCTAGGGTTCCCTTTTTTCTGCATCCCATCCAAAGCATTTGTTGTTGATTTATTAATGATAGCCACTTTGGCAGTGTGAAGTGATATCTCATTCTAATTTTAATTTGTGTCTCTTTTATGGCTAGTGATGTTGAGCATTTTTTCATATGTCTCTGGGCCCTCTCTATGTCCTCCTTGGAGAAGTGTCTATTCAGTTCCTTTGCCCATTTTTAATTGGATTATTTGTATTCCTGGTGTTGAGTCATATAAATTCTTTATATATTTTGAGATTAAACCCTTGCCCAATGTATCATTGGCAAATATGTCCCCCCATACAGTCGGTTCTCTTTATTTTGATGATGGTTTCTTTAGCTGTGAAGAAGTTTCTTAATTTGATGTAGTCCCATTTGTTTATTTTTTCCCTTTATTTCCCTTGTCCAGGAAGATATATCAGCAAAACTACTGCTATATGAGATATCTGAAATTTTATTGTCTGTGTCTTCCTCTAGAAAATAATTTACTATCTGTCATAACATGTTTTTTTATCCATTTTGAGTTTATTCTGATTATGGTGTAAATTGGTGGTCTAGTTTCATTTTTCTGCATATACCAGTCCAGTTCTCCCAACACCACTTATTGAAGAGACTATCTTTACTCCATTGTATGCTCATGCCCCCTTTGTCAAATATTAATTGACCATAAAAACATAGGTTTATTTCTGGGCCCTCTATTCTGTTCCATTGACCTATGTGTCTGTTCTTATTCCAGTACCAGACTGTTTTGATTACACTACCCTTGTAGTATAGTTTTATATCAGGCATTGTGATCCCTCCTACTTTGTTTCTTTTTCTCAAGATTGCTGAGTATTCTGGTTCATTTTTTGTTCACATAAGTTTTAGGAATATTTGTTCTAGATCTGTGAAATATGCCATCAGTATCTGAATAGTAATTGCATTAAACCTATAGATTGCTTTGGGTAGTATTGTAACCAAGCAAACTGGGGCTCATACATGTGGTGCCTTGATGCATGACAATTAGTATTGAGGGAAACAGGTGGTTTTTTTTACAGGACTCCAGTATTGGGGGACTGTGAGCACTTCTGCTTGGAGCTCTGCTTTCCCACAAGACCTAGCATTTTCCTTGCTCCCCACCAGGCTATAAGACAAAACCTCCTAAACCAGAAGTTCCCCACATCCTTCTCTATTCTTAAGCCAGCTGCGCAAATAGTTCTCCATCTCCTCTGGAAAGTACACTCATGGGTTTCAAAGTCACCATCCTCTCACAGCAGCTCTCTCCTTCAGGATCTGGGATAGGTTGTTCTCAGCCTCGATGTAATAGTCCAGAAAAACATGTGCTGTGTTACAGTGGATCATGGTGAAGTCTGGGAAGGCACACGTCCCAAGAGAGTGACCTCTTCATTTGTCCCTCAGAGAAGCAGAAGTTCACAGTCTACAATCACAATTCAGCATTCCAGGCAACTCCCACTAATCCGTGCTTGGTTAGACTGGTTTCCACAAAGCTGCATCAGTGTTGCCAAATCCCTGCACAGCTGTATCAGCTCTTTCCTTACACCCTTTTCTCCTGCATGGCAGCTACCTCACTACAGATTGCATGCTTGCTTCCTCACTACACCAGGCTGCATGGCCACATCCTCAGAGGAGTAGACGTAGCTCCTCTCACTACAGGCAACATGGCAGAATCTTTCTTGGCTCATGGCTGCTTCCTCATGGCTACTTTCTCCTTCTCTCTCCTCATGGCTAGGTGTTAGTTCTTCTTTGAATGATTGGTAAAATTTGCCTATGAAACCATCTGGTCCAGGGCTTTTGTGTGCCGGGAGTTTTTTGATTAGTGCTTCAATTTCACTACTTATTATCAGTATATTCAGGTTTTTTGCTTCTTCCTCATTCAGTTTTGAAAGATTGTATGTTCTTAGAAATTTATCCATTGCATCCAGCTTGTCCACTTTTTTGGTATATACTTGTTCATAGTAATCTCTTATAATCCTTTGCATTTCTGTGGTATCATTTATTACTTTTCCTCTTTCATTTCTGATTTTATTTACTTGCATCCTCTCTACTTTTTTCTTGATGAGTCTGGTTAAAGTTTTGTCAATTTTATTTTTTCAAAGAACCACCTCCTGGATTCATTGATCTTTTGAATTGTTATTTTAGTCTCTATGTCATTTATTTCTGCTCTGATCTTGAATATTTCCTTCCTTCTACTTGCTCTGGGCTTTGTTTGTTGTTTTTCTAGTTACTTTAGATGCAGTTTTAAGTTATTTATTTGAGATTTTTCTATCTTCTTTAGGTAGGCCTGTAATGCTATGACCTTCCCTCTCAGGACAGCTTTCACTGTGTCCCATAGGTTTTAGATTATTGTGTGTTCATTTCCATTTATTTCCAGATACTTTCTGATTTCTTCCTTGATCTCATTGGTTCTTTGCTGTGAAATGTTCTGTAGATATCAATTAAATCCATTTGATCTAATGTGTTATTTAATGCTGCTATATCTTTGTTGATTTTTCCTCTAGAAGATCTGTCCATTGTTGACAGTGGGGTGTTAAAATCCCCATACTGTGACTGCATTGCTATAAATTTATTTCTTACAGTTCTCCAATATTTTCTTTATATATTTAGGTGTTCCTGTATTGGATACATATGTTTACAAGGGTTATATCCTCTTGTTGGATTGAACCCTTAAGTATTATGTAGTGTCCCTCTTTGTCTCTTAATATGGTCTTTGTTGTGAAATCTACTTTGTCAGGCAGAAGTATTGTTACCCCAGCTTTTCTTTCCATCTCCATTTGCATAGAATATTTTTTCCATCCCTTTACTTTAAGCCTATGTAAATCTTTTGCTCTGAGATAGGTCTCTTATAGGCAGAATATATCTGGGTCATGTTTTCTTATCCATTTGGATACCCTATGTGTTTTGATGGGAGCATTTAATCCATTTACATTTAAGGTTATTATTGATAGGCAATTATTCACTGCCATTTTTTCCCTTTATACTTGTGCTCCCCCCACCCTCTCTCCTTCTTCCTCTTCTTCTTTTTACAGTCCCTTTAGCATCTCTTTCAATGATGGTTTGCTGGAAATGTTCTTCAACTTTTTTTTTTTTTTGTCTGGGAAGCTCTTTATTTCACCGTCCATTTTAAATGAGAGTTTTGCTAGATAGAGTAGTCTTGGTTGCATGTCCTTGTTTTCCATTAATTGGAATATTTAATGCCAATCCATTTCTGACCTATATTGTTTGTGTTGAGAAATTAGCTGATAGCTTATTGGCGTTCCCTTGTAGGTAACTAATTGTTTCTCTCTTACTGCCTTTAAGATTCCCTCTTTGTCTTTAAACTTTGCCATTTTTTAAATTATGATGTGTCTTGGTTTAGGCATCTTTGGATTCATCTTTATTGGAACTCTCTTTGCTTCCTGAACTTGCATGACTTTTTCCTTCACAAACTTAGGGAAGTTTTCTGTCATTATTTCTTTAAACAGGTTTTCTATTGCTTACTCCTTTTCTTCTTCTGGTATCCCTATGATGCAAACATTGTTATATTTCATGTTGTTCCAAAGCTCCCTAAACTTTCCTTATTCTTTTTAAGTCTTTATCCTTTTCTTGCTCTGAGTGGGTGTTTTCACCTTGTCTTCCAAATCGCTAGCCTGCTTTTAATTCCTTCTAGTGTATTCTTCATTTCAAATATTGCATTCTTCATTTCTGTCTGGTTCTTATTCGTAGTTTCTATGTCCTTTTTCATGCTGATGTAGTTTTCACTAAGTCCTAGTAATTCTCACTAAGTTCATTGAGCATCTTTGTACTCATTACTTTGAACTCAATTTCATTTAGCTCTTTATCTGGGATTCCTCCTTTTTTTTTTTCAACTGGAAGTTGTTTCTTTGTCTCTCCATTTTGGCTGTCTCTTTTTATTTCTTCCTGCATTTTAAATAGATCTGCTTTGACTCCTTGTCTTGTGGGGTAGCCTTAAGTGGTAGGAGTCCTGTGGTATCCAATGGTGCCAACTCCTTGACCTCCTGATCTGGATGCTCAGGAATGCCCTTTGTGTGGGTTATGTGGGCTCTCCTATTGAATTTGGGTCTTGATTGTTGTTGACTTGTTCATTGGTAAGGTATACCCTCTAGCTGGTTGACTGAGAGGCTCAACTCCCCAACATGTCTTGTATGCTGTTGTACAGGTGCTGACAGAACAAAGCAAAATAACAGAAAAAAAATGAAACTAAAACATGAAAACATCCCCAACCACAACAGCAATTTTAATGACAAAAGATCAGAGAATAGTAAAAGTGGAAAGAGAAATGGAATATTAGGGAAAGGAGAAAATAGAAGAAAAATAATGAGAAGACCAAAGGATGGAAAAGTGATCATGAGAGGAGAAAAGAGGGGAGAACTAATATCAATAATGAATTACAGAGTTAAAAGGGACAAAGAAAGAGAGAGAATAACAAAAATAAGAAATGAAAAAAGAAGGAAAGCTTGGGGTAATCAATGGTAAGAGTAAAATAAGTGATATGACAGAAAAATAGATGAATAAAAATTGAAGAAAAAGAAAAATATTAAAAACTAATGAAGAGTCTATGAAAAAGAAAAAATAATAAAAAAGAATAAAATGAATTCATTTCAGCAGAGTTTAGTGCTTGTCTACTGGGCTTTCCCTTTGGATATGGCTCTGCTATAGTCTGAGTCTGGTGCTGTCCATGTCTAGCCTTCAGCAGCCTGTTCAAAGCACCCAGCAATCCACAATTTGTGGTTGATTCTCCCAGGCTTGGCTGCACCCAGGATGGGCCAAGCTCCTCTGCATAGCTGGGTTTTGACAGCAGTGGGTCCAGGATTATGTCAGCAAACAACCCAAGTTACCAGTAGATCCATCTCTGCCCGTCTGCCAGCCTGCTTAGACTAGTCATGGATCCTATTGTTTCTGATAGGACTTCTGGTAGGATCAGGGGATGGGACTCCTGGATCTTGGTTTCCTTTCAGACTTCAGGGAAGATGATGGGTGTGTTCCCTACCCTCAAGCCACTGGTCTGAGTCTGTTCAGGATTATTATCCTGTATCCAGCAGGGTGGGGCTTCTAATAGGCTATTGAGTAGAGCCTCCAGAGTCCAGGTTTTGGTCTGCCAGAAACTAGGAGGATGTTTCTATGGCTCTCCTATGAGGAGGAAGCACCAGTCTATTTCCTGGGAGAGTATATGTGGTATGGCAGCGCACCGCGGCCAGTCTGCTAAACTCCCTGAATTTGCATATGCTGCTATCTTCTCAACAGAGATTAAGATGCAGGACAGGAGAAAAGAAAGAACAAAAAGAAACAACATACATAAAACAAGCAAAAAAAGCCAAACCACATAAAAGGAAAAAGAAAAGAAAAGGATGCAAAGTGGAAGGAGCAGGATTGCAGAGGGAGGGTTGGGCAAATGATATCCCACAGAGTAAGGTAATTGCTTTTCCCTGGGAGTGGCTTATTCCTCTCAGGTAAAATGACTGCCACAAAATCCAGGTGTATACAGGCACAGAAAGCCCCACAGCCTCTCTTCCATGTCATCCCCCTGTGTCTCGCATGCTACAGTACCCTCACAAGACTGCAGTTGGTGCCTCTTCCCTTTACTGGGGCCCAAGGTGAGTGGTTGTGAACACATAGCCTGTGCTTTTCCCCCTTTAAGAGTTAAGAAAGAAAAAAATAGTGTCTTTGTCTCCATCAGGTCTTGTGTCTCCCCAGCACAGATAAACCCTGCAGCCTTTCACCACCGGGTCTTACATTGCCTGCTGATTCCAGCACTGGTGCTTTGTGTTTCAGAGCCTGGTTTGTGTTCCCCATTTCTCTTGTTTCAAGGGATGCTCCCACAGCCCCAATGTTGCCTTGGCCCACTGCCCTGTGAATGGGCCACCCCTTTAAGGACTTCACCCTTCCTACTATTGTGGTGTTTTTGTGTTCCCCCCATCCTTGGTGAGAAGCCTTATTTTCAAGTAGTCTTCAATTTATTTCAAGTGTCTAGTCCTCTCTTTAGTTTTATTTTTAATTTGGCTCTGGGAGGAGGTGCACTGTATCTCCTACTCTGCCACCATCTTTTTTCTCTCTGAGCTGATTTTTAAAAACAGGTCATCTGATTTGCAGTTAGAGGCCCTTCCTGCTAGTTCAAGGATCTGGGGAATATAAGGAATCCAGAGCTGTCCTGTGAAGGAAAAGGTGAGTTTAGTAGGAAGAGCACTGGACTTGGTAGCCAGGAGACATAAACTATGACTTTTCACAAGGCAGACCCCACGCTGTCTCACTCAGCACATTGCCTGGCTGAAAGTGCTGGCTCAATAACTATTTGTTAAGTAAATAATTATTGTTATATCTAACAAAGGACTAAAATGCAGGCTATATGTAAAGAGCTCCTAACCTCAATAATTAGAACATAAAAAACCCACCTTTAAAAAAATAGGCAAGAAATTTTAACAGCTTACAAAAGGCAATGCAAATGGTCTAAAGCACATGGAAAAAGTGCTCAGCATCATTAGCCATGAGAGAAATATGAGCCAAACCCATAATGACCAATCATTACGTATCTGCAACTAAAAATTTAAAAAGCTAACAACATGAAATGCCGATGAGGATATGGAGCAACTGGAATTCTTTTACACTGATGGTGAGAAGGCAAAATGGTACAGCCACCTTGGAAAAGGTCTGAAATTTTTTCATAGAATGAAACCTATGAGGTCTGTCCAGAAAGTGTCCAGCCATATGATATGAAAAATGGGGATATTTATTGAAGAAGATAACAAGAGACAAGAAACATTGTATACAGGACAATGATGACTCAGTCTCATTCGAAGTAGGCACCTTGGGACCTCACACTATTCTCCCAGTCATCAGCTGCCCCATAGTATTTTCCTGAATCTTATCAATGGTCTGAAATCTCTTCCCTTTCAAAGGTGATTTTAGTTTGGAGAAAAGCCAGAAATCAATGCCAAATCTGGGCTGTAGTGGGCCTGAGTCACTTGGGTGATTTGACGTTTCACCAAAAAACTACATGAGATGTGATGCATGAGTGGGCATGTTGTCATGATGAAGCTGTCAATCACCAGTTGCCTTCTGAATCATCAAAATAGTTTCCATGGAAGAATGTTCAAGCTTAGCGCAAAAGTTGATGCAGTTTCACTACTCTGTTTGCTCAGTCATTTTGAATGTGACAGCCACACAGTACACATGCTAACTCAACAGCATTTTACCACCCCCACTGACTAGTACAGTGAAGTCATCATTGTTCACACATGCACATTCCAGTCCACTCTCCTTGACTGCCAGGTTACATCAATGTTGCACAGACTGTTCTCATTATATTAACAATGGCTGGACTTTTTTCTGACAGACATCATACATTAACCCTCTGACTCAACAATTCTCCTAGGAGAAGTGAAAACATATCCTCAGAAAGACATACAAAAATACTCATAGTGGTGTTATTCATAATTACTCAAAACTGGAAACAATCCAAATGTTTTTTAACAACAGAATGATAACGAAATTGTGATATATAGTCATACTTCAGTACTTGCTCGCTTCAGAACCCATCAAACCTGGTACTCATCGCATTTTATGGAAAAAAATGTTTCAGTACTCGGCTCTTGCTTGACACTCATCAGTTGCTAGAACTTCTATAAGTCACGATGCCACCCCACAAGAAAATGCTTCATCAATTGTCACTTGCTCACCATTTTTCAGAACTAATTAACAAAAAGTATCAAGGTACCACTGTATATATATATATATATATATATATATCCTATAATTGCTATTTAAGTAGGAGTTAATTATTGATATATGCAACAACATGGTACCAAAAATTAACAAAAAGTATCAAGGTACCACTGTATATATATATCCAAAAGTGCTATTTAAGTAGGAGTTAATTATTGATATATGCAACAACATGGATGAACCTTAAAAACATGATGAATGAAAGAAGCATTGCTCAAAAGGGATATACCAAATTATTCCATTTATATGAGGTCCTAGAATAGGCAAAACTAATGTATGCTGCAAAAATATCAAAACATTGGTTGCCTGTGAGTTTGAGGCAGGGATTAACTGAGAAGGGGAACAAAGGAACTTTCTGGAGTGATGGAATGTTTTGTACCTCTATAAGGATTTGGGTTACACAGCTGTATGCATTTGTCAGTGATATGATATACATGCTGAAGTGTTCACAGCTGAAATACACTGATGTCTACCACTCTGAAAAGCAGAAAAAATGAGAAGATCACAAGAAGGGTAAGGTATGGATTGATGGATAGATATGTGAAAAAATTAGAGCATCTTTTCTGTGGGTTTAAAATTTTCATAATATAATTTTGCCTATTATGAAAAAAATAAATAAGACTTGGATTTCACTCTTGGCTGTAATGCATAAAACCTCCAAGGACCCCCATGGTATCTCCTTGCCTACGTTTGCAGCCTCATTTCTCCTCGTTCCACATCTCACTCTTTATCTACACTGTGGCCACAACAACCTTCTTTTACTTCCTCAAATCACCATCCTGGGGCCACAAGACTGTTGCCTATTCTGTCTCCCCTGAAGACTCTCCTGCTTTTTTTCTCCCAGATAATATCTCAGACCTCAGCTCAAGCAACCTCTCTCTGGGTACCTTCTTTCTATCACTCCCCCCACACCCCACACCCAGCTTAGGTCTCCTGTTCTTAGAGAAACACACCCTTTCATGTCATAGCACTTACTACTAAACCCTTAGTGCAACTACTCTGTCCATGCCCTTACCCCAAGGACTGACAGTTCCATGACAGCAGGACCTGGTCCTGGTACTTGTATGCACCAAGTCACACCACACCCAGCATGGTATCTGGCCAGAGCCCATGCTCATGAAGGAGTTGCAGAATGAATGAATTTTTCAAATCAGCCTTGTGTCCCTGTTAAATCCATAACCTACCTTGGTCTGTTTTCTGACTACCAAATGAGAAGATTGGTGAGGAGAAGCCTCTCTTTTTGCACAGGGCCATTTCAGAATAAATATTTGGAAATTGCATGTTTTAATCAAAATGAAAGCAACATTAATGAATCCTATCAAAACTATAATGCATATTCCTTTGACTAAGATTATTCACCTTGTTCAATAAAAAAATTTCAATGAGAAAATTTATGCTGCTTTTTAGTCACTAGAATGTTCCTAGTTGGGCATTTTGAACTGCAGCCATAAGGATAAAAAGAAGCTGTCTAATATTTTACCTTTTGCAATGCAGAGGCCATTAGAATCACAAAGCTCATTCACATTTACGATCCCATTCCTTCCAAGTAGGTAAAGTTCTCATCCCCTTTTTGTAGATGGACTCATTCTTGAATTCTTTCCTGCATGAGTCAAGGGCCTGGAGGTCCTGGACCATTCTGGGGCAGGGTCAGCCTCTGGCACAGAACAGGTCCAGTGACAGTAGGATCTTCTCTCTACTTGGACCAGAGCAGGGACTGCCTTGGTCTGAATACTGCAGAAATAGATTTTAAGACAATGATGAGACAAGTAGTTTAATTAGGAAGTGACCCCAAAAACCCCCATAAATAAAGGATGACATAAGGAAGGGAAAGAAGCTAATACAGGAAACAGTTACTGTTGTGGCAACTGAAACCTGACCCCACTGGTCAACTTCAGGAGACTGTAGAACATGTCTCAAAGTTGGGTATTTATGACCAACTGCCATTCATTATCAGTCAGGGCTACAACCCAGGGTAATTTCTTGGTACTCCTGCCCTGCAGAAGGGTACATGCATGATTCTTCTAGTGGCTACAGAAAGCCCTCAGGCAGTGTCCACACCTGCCTGCAGGAAAGGGCCATCATTACATGTGGAAAAGATGAGGAAAGGGGCATGCTAAGAGGCAGGGCACTGGCAGCATCAACTGTGACAGAGCAGTGCCTTATCCAGCCAGAATCCAGGAATGCCAGCTCTGTGCTATCCTGTGGCACCATGCCAAACTCCCACTGCCCCTGTCAAAGTACAGGCACCAGCCCTGGCAGAGTGAGGGCTTCATCCCTGGCTTCTGAAGGATCCTAACCCTTTGTGCCTAGGCAGCATCAAAGCAATTCAGTCTCCTCTCTGCCTGGTGGCCCTGGGGGTGTTTCTCTTTAATCCTCCTGCTCCCTGAAAACAGAAAGGCAACCCATCACTTTTCCCAGAACTGTGGACTCATCTTGGTTATACCACTAATCACAGCTGATTTTCAAAACATTTATGTATCTGCCTCCTAAATGAGACTAGTGTTCTTCAGGGACAAGGATTTTGTCTTTTTCTTTGAGGTGAATCCCCTAAGCACTATGCTTATCAGTGCTTGGAGTAAAAGTACAACATGTGTTTGACAAATATGGTTGAATGAATGAATAAATGCATGGATAATGAATAAATAAATTCAATTCCCTATTGAAAAATGGAACTCATAAACACATTACTCCAATAAAAAGTCTCTGAAGTTGAGAACACTATCTCCCAGATCAGAATGAAAACTCCCATCAGAGAAGTACTCTGGGCAGAGGCTATCTCCTCACACAAATTGGGGCACTGTTGGGACAAGGGCCATGTCTCCCCTCACACTGGAGCTCCCTGAGGTCAGGGCTGTGTCACCCCTACCCCAGACTGGATGTTCCTCCAGGCATGGGCACATCCTGCATGGTTGTTTCATTGATAGGTTTTCTGTTGATCAGCTCAGAAAAGCCTTTCCATGTTCTACTGATGAACAATTGTAATATCTGAATCTTGAATGTGTTGAGGATTCATAGATGTAGGCAGGGAGGGAAGGATGGAAAGAGAAAGAGAGGTAGAGAGGAAGGAAGGAAGGAAGGAAGGAGAAGAAGAGAAAAGGAAAAAGAAAAGAAGGAAAGAGACCAAGAAAGAGAGAAAGAAAAGATGAGGGAGGGAGGGGGGAGATAGAGGGAAGGAAGGAAGGAAGGAAGGAAGGAAGGAAGGAAGGAAGGAAGGGAGGAAGGAAGGAAGAGAGAGAGAAAATAGGGGAAGAAAGGACAGGCTGTGGCTAAGTTCTTCCCAGCAGGCTACCCTTAGCCTTGAGGGAAACTCTAATGCATGTGCAAAAACTGCATGAACAATTATTTCACAGTGGCTAAATATTTAAATATTTTAAATGAACTGTGTTTTCCCCCTCAGAAGCATACCACGACTATTTATTACAATGCAGAAGCTAAAAGGAAGGTGAGTCAGTTTGATTTCTGGGTTAGGAAAGAGCAGAGAGGAAAGGGGGTGGAAGTGGTGGGCAAAGCTAAATGGGCATGAGAAGGGAATAAGCAGATGGGACTCTCAAGGCAAGCATCTCATAGGGGCAGAGAAAAAATTTCACTACCCAGCAAAGATACCTGGCCTGGATTACAATATCTTTCTCTGAGGAACTTTGGGTTTGTTGCTTCTGTCCTCACCAGCCATGACATCTATGGACAGGTAGCTTGGCTGAGGAAGGGTACAAATTCTAGCTATTTGCCCTGTGGTTAATGTCAAGGCTTGGGGAAATTATATAGGAGATCCTTAGGTTTGTGTGATGATATGAATGTCCCCTCCCCAAAGCAAGGGTGAAAGTACCCTAAAACTCCTTTAGAAAGTCATGCCTGAATTCTCCTCCCCATGGTTTCAAGGACTGGTGCTTCACACATTGGCTAATTCATACGGAAGATTATAGCAACCTACCTGATCTTTCCTTCTTGGTTTATTTTACCCCCCTACCCCCTGTAAGGAAGGATAGGTTCTATTATTCCCATTTTATGTTGAAGAAGACTGAGTCTCAGAGTGGCAAGTGAATCGTCCTTCTACTCTTTCTTCAAAAGATGAAGCAGAGTAAAAGGTCCCAGATGTCTGAGCTCCTGGACAGCCCTTATCTGTTTCATCATCACTGACTTAGCTGTTGGGTGTCTCCGTGGTAAGAAACAGCATGAGAAAATCAGATGGCACACCGGGCCCATCCTTCAAACACAAGTAGGCACCCATCCTTCCCCAAAGCATCGTTCAGTCTGTCCATCTTCCTCTGCCCTGCTCCCTGTAGCATCTATTATCTGCACTTCCCCTGGGTCCTTGGTTACATTAGTGTTGTTCTTGCCCATATACCAGCCCGAGCATGGTAGCTTCAGGGATGCATACCTGGCCTCTTCAACCAGCTCCTTCAGGCCAGATGTCATGTCTTATACTTCTCATATATCCTTCACAGGACCTAGAGTGGTGCTAGGCACAGGGTAGGAATGGAATGCAATGGAATGGAATGCAATGGAATGGAATAGAATGGTGTTGTAATAATGGCTAGTATTTATGGAACACTTACTTTGTGCCAATTACTGCTGTAAGAGGTTTATGTACATTAATTCATTTAATCCTCACAGCACCCCTATCTAAGGGTGCCATCATCCTCCTTCCCATTGTATCTCCATGGTTATATAGCAGGTAAATGACATTTTACCATTTGGCTTTAGAGCCCTTGCTCTTAAATATTATATTATATTGCCTTTCAGCATAGGACCCATGCATGTGTGCTTACCTCTGCCAAAGACCTATTCATTCATTCTTAAACTTGTTCCCATTTATTGAGTGCCTACTGTGCCCAGAACATTGTTCTAGCACTTTACATACCTCTCTACCTCTCACTTCCAAACTGCAAAGTTGATGCTATTACTATCTCCATTTTATAGTTGAGAAATGCCAAGTGATTTCTCCAGGGTCACACAGCTGTTAAGTGATAGGGCTGGGATTTCAACCCAGGTCTGGTCTGGGTGGTTCCAAAGCCTGAGCTGTTTCCCCCAAGATATACTTCATCTCAGCTTCAAGTACTCATTCACCAAATTTGGCTCAGCTCAGAACACAGCAGAGGAAAGAGCAGGACTCAGCAGCCTCTGGAGCCTCTGGCAGTGGAAATGGTGATAATGAAGATGATTCTGGCATACCACCATGGCCTCTGTCATCCCAAACCATATGGCCACTCTAGGAAGACCCCAGTGATAGCCATTTTCTAGTACATATGGGAATCAGACAAGATAATATGTGTGACGAGGCCACAGATGAACTCACAGGGTTTTCAGATGTTCAAGGAACCATTTCATTTTCTATTAGCTGATTAGAGCTCTCTTATGTGTTTCTGTTCTGTGGATTATGGGGAGGCAACTAAGTTTTAGCACATTACAGTAATCTAGGTATGATTCAATGATTTCAACAGTTTTTAAAAGAACTATGCAGTTTTTTTAGAAAAAAGTGCTGATTTCTCTATGTCCTACCTCCCTTTCCCTCCTGTTCTCCAGGATGCCTGCCTCCTGCCCCAGAGGGACAGTGGCTTCTGTGGCACTGGGAGGGAAGAGCACATTTGGCCTCATGCTACTCTTCAGGTGTGTGGGTTGGTGCCCAGCAAGATGGGGTGGTGTGGTCCACCCTTAGTGCTCAGCCGTCCTTCCACAGCTGATGGGCTAGGCTGGTAACCTTCTGGCACGTTCTTTGTTCACTCTGTCAGAGTTGGGCCATACTAGCATTCCACATATAACTGGTCCTATTTTGTCCCTTGATTATGCTGAGGATGCTCTGAGGTCCTGTCCTGCATCCTTCTCTGAACTCTCTAGAAAACTTCCCAACCAAACTCACCTAAGTTCAGGGCAAGCATAACCTTCTGGGTTCCATCTTAGGCACACAGGAACCAGGGGTGCTTGGAGACCCAAATACATGCCCTCCCTCCTAACCATACCCCAGGATCCACCTCAGTACAGCCACCTCACATTGGGGAGGAGGAGCCTGGGAGGTGATGACCTTCTTGAGTCCTAAGTGAGAAGAAATCAGAATCCCCTCTCCCCTGGTGTCTCTGGCATCGGCCCAGCATGCCTTTCTCCCTGGGGAGAGAAACGAGAGGCAGGTTTTCTTATACTTGCCCATCCCCTGCTCTCTCCTTCCCCCAAAGCCCCAGGACAAGAATTCAGGGGTCCCCATTCTGGCTGATAGACATTCCCTACGTGAGCCCCATAAGCAAGTCCTCCAGGCCTGCTAACATTCACAAGACACACTTGGCACCAGACTCTGTCTACGTCACAGTTTCTCTGTAAAGGAGTCACTGCTCTAGCCCCTGGGTGCAGATGAAAAAGCTAGAGAAGTTATCTGCCTTGGGTCCCAATGAGTGAGCCATGAAACAAATCACTCAATTTGCCAGAGCCTTCTAGACCATGGAGTCTTTGTTCAAAGCAGGCCCATCCTCTCCTTCACTGGATGACAAACTTATGGCTCTGCATTGGAGGAGGAAGGCTGCATGAGAATGCAATTTAGTGAGGAAATTAAAACATTGATTTTATATTTGCAAAATGGTGTCCCTATCACAAATGAAGTAGGTATTATAAGCTAGAAAGCCCCAAACAATGTAAGGGATGATTGTCCTTATTGAGACATCCATTTTTACTGGAAAATTGAAGGAGGGTTTTCCTACTCAGTGTAACAAAGTGGAATCAGGACATCTGGGTTCTAATCCCATCTCAAAGACTTTGCACAAGTCACTCCTCCCTCCTGATTGGGCCTTAGTTTCCTCCTCTTAACTACTATGGCAATGGATTTCTATATGTCTACAGGTCACCAAGGAGCTGGAAGCCCATTATTGACACCCCCTAAATGATAGTCTCTATGAGTTCACACCAGGCCTGGTGCAGGATGCCAGTACTGAGGAGCCAGAAGGTTTTGTCTTGCTTGGTGTCTTATGTCCATTCTGGCATAGCATCCTGCATGGCCCACAAGGAGCCGTGGGCTCTGGGCAGTCCCTTCTTTGCCCTCCAGCCTACAGAGAACCTAGTCTCCCCAGTGGCAGACAAGTTGCATCCCTGATGTGCCAACTCCAGATGAGCTGATGCTGGTACCTACTGTATGCCCACAGAGCCCTCCCTCCCCTTCCACTTTGTGAGCTCACAAAGAGCAAGGGGTTTATACATATATAACAAGGTGACAAAGGGCATTTTCAATGAGAGCACTCTGCATGGGTTCTCAGGCCTGGTGTGGTTACCTGCAGAGAGAGAGACAAAGGTTTAACAGGGCAATACACAGCTCACTAACAATAATAACCATGTATTTATTGAGCACCTACCATGTGCCAGGTGGTGCTCTGCTCTTTACACTGATTGACTCATCTACTCCCCCAAACCACTCTTTGAGGTGAGTTCTAATATTAGCACATTTTACAGATCTGCACCCAGGCAGGTTATATGGCAATCAGATGGGAATTGGTCAGGTCCAACCTGGTAAACAGAAACCACTTTGTATTGGAACCAGAGAGGATCAAATGCAGGAAATTGGTTGCTGGGATGGCGGGGGAGCTGGGAGACCAACAAGAGAGAGTGAGACAACACAGAGACTAGCTCCAACAGGAAGGCGCTTCCACCCCAGGCCTGGGGATAAGGAGGTGGTGGTGGATACCACCCTGCGGGGAGGACCACTTAGAACATCACGAACCTTTTGGGAGAGAGCTAGAACCAAAGAAAAGGCAGAACCTGCTGGAAATACCACCCAAGGAGGAAAAACACTGCTTTCTCCCTTCTTCCTGTTCTCCAATTTCCATGAAGGCCTCCTATTGGTGAATCCAGAAGCAGTCAAGCTGAGGAAAGAGCCTCAGAAGTGCATCTTACAGGGCTGAGTCCCCATGATGTAAAGTAGGGGTGTGTGGAGGGGGTGTAGATATGGATCTCAGGGCAAAGGGGCCTGGCCTGGCACAGACTACAGAATGAATCCAGCTTAGAATCATCTGCCTTGAGTGTCTCCCTCTAGAAGGGAAGAAAAGACCTGTACCTTTAACTACTGCAGACAGGGAAGTGATAAAAACTTTAAGGGACAGACAGATAACTGAGACTGAAGGTCACAGGGGCAGGACTTAGGGCTGACTTCAGGTGGATAGTGGGAGTGGGGGTTAAGGACTGAGATATACCTGCAGATCTATCAATCCATGTTCCCAGGCACTGACTCATTGTGTGGGCAAGTGGACATGAGTTGAGGACAACAAGAGTTGAGGACATCAACAGTGTGATGAGATGACAGCCAGTGGCAGCCACTGAAGCAGAGGAGGAAGCCACAGCAAGGCCATGCCCAGGATGTTCAGCACCTATTTGAGATGTGAGGTTGGGGAAAGTGAAGAAGGAGCCATAACAACTTTTCAGTGTGAGCTGAACAGAGTGCTGAGGAGGGTAATAATAACAACTTCCCAGTCTTTTTAGATTCTTTATCCAAAGCATCTTTGGTTGGGTCTTCTGAAGAAATCCTGGAAAAAAATATTTGAATTCAAGTGGTTCATTTGGGCCAGGACCCCAAGAAGCACCATAGAGTCAAGAGAAGAGGGGCAGCTGATTCAGTGCACTGCTGAGTAGACACCACTGTGAGCCACTGGGGCTCAGTCCTGCTGGGACATTTGGGCTCTGTGTGCACACACATCTGGGTCGTTCTACCCAAGAGGCAAGGACGATGGGGAGTTTATCCCCCAGGCCCCATGGGTCATTGACCGGGGCTGCCTCTGACCTTACCTCCCAGGTACTTCCAGCCTGCCCCAAATAGGAGCAACAGCACTCATGGGGACATGGGTGGGGCTTCAACAACCCATTACCCTGGGAGTGACAGTGGGCCTCAAACTCCAGGAAGTGGAGAGGTCAGAGGGTGACTGTGATAGACCTCACTTGAAAATCTGACAGAATTCTAGAGAACTCCTCATTCCTATCCTCACATCTCCATTTAAGTTCGTCATCTCCAATGACTGAATTTCCTCCCACAACCTGGGGGAAATGATGAGCGCTGGAAGGAGGTAGAGGCTGTTTGCCATTCTAAATTTTAATGAAAATCAAGTTTCCTAACCACCCCCTGCCATCCAACCCAGTTCCTCTCTTCACATCCAGGCTGCTTTCTCCCCAAATAGGGACTCTATACCTACTTCCTAGAAAGATGATATGAATCTAAGTCTGATGAGAGAAGAAGGTTTCTGGGGTAAAGATAAGCACCCAACCCCAGTCTCCTTTCCTTCCTGTGCAAGAAAGGGTTTCATTATAATGTGGAACCAGGTTCCCTCACCCCCTTTTTCTCCTCCATCCTCCCCTCCCCACCCTCAGTTTGTTGCTTCAAAGACCCAGACGTGCTGCCTTTTATCTCTACTTCAAGTATTCTCAGTTCTAATTAAGTTTATTTCAACCTTCTGATTTGAGAAGCCTTATCTGGAATACTTAACCTGTGCAAATAATATGTGGAGCCAGAGCACTGGCCAAGCATGCTAATTGAACAGCACACGGAAGCTCAGACAGAACCAAGCAGTCAGGTTGCCAAGAAGCTCTGAGAGAAGGGAGGAAGGGAGGAGCCCACTCTTCTAAGGATGAGAGAGGAACTGATCTGGGTCCTTTGTGACCCAAAGCTCTGGGTCACCTGACGACTGAATTGCTCAGCAACTGGGGTTTAATGAGTTGGGTGCAAATCTGGAGATCCTCCCACAGCTTGTTTCTGCCCCAAATGTCTGGCTCTGCCCACAGGCTTGGCCCAGCTTCGTGCACTCTGATTTGTAAAGCTTCTTGGGGCATATCTGGGGGGCAAGGGGAAGGGTTGGCCAGAATGACCAAGAGAAACAAACCTGACTTTGAGGCAAGTGACTTGTAAGGACTTTCATAGGAAGCCAGGCAAGAAGGAAAGGACACTAGCTTGTGACTGTCGGTCCCTCCTTTGCCAGGAACTGGCTCAGGCAAGTCACCTTTCTATGCCTCGGAGTTCACATGGAGGTTGGAGTAGCTCAGGGCTTAGACCTGTGCTGTGTGCAGCCCTTGGTCAAAGGTCTCAGGACCCTCTGAGGTTGAATGGAGCTCCAATCCCAATACTTCTTCAATCAAAGTAGCTGTTATGTATCTGTTTTCTATTGCAATCATGAAAGATTACATGTGTGAGAAATAAAAAATGTTATAGCTAAAAATTAGTGTGAACTATGGGGCTGGGTGATTTCTTTACTCCTTTCTAAGACTAACAATCTCAGCTTCCAAAACCCTAATGACAGGACCCTGGTTCAATGGTCTCTCTCTGGCCCCAGAGCCATGGGTCCCTGAATATATTACATTTTACTTCTCAGCAATGCTCCTTCCCTGGGGTCTAAACAGACGAATCTGCTGAGCATCCCGAGGATGTTTGCTGAGCTGACGCAGATGATGGAGGGAGAATTGAGGGACATTCCAAAGAGATCATCCTTGTAATCACAGTCCAAGGGACCTAGAACCCACACTGCCAGAGCCATATTCAGAACAACCTGCACCTATGAATGATGAAGAGCTGTGGCAAAGAAGCAAATGTGGAGGTAGGGTAATCAAAGAAGGCTTCCTGGAAGGTGCACAGAAGGACAGGAATCCACTAAGAGAGTACAAGAGTCAAGACTGAGTGGGTAACATGTCCAGATGGGGCCTCACACTGACAGATTCTCAGGTCCTGGAAAAGATGAGAGACAAGATACAGTGAGACTGGCACACCTGGCACAAGTAGATTCTCCCCATCCTCAGAGAAGCTGCATCCAAACTCCTCTGAGCTCTGAAGTAGGTTGCTTCTTCTCTATATGAACATGCAGGGGAAATATTTAAACCAGGTTTGCTCTGTCAGGCTAGCTCCCCTTACCTGAAAGACAAGTAAGGAGAGACGGAAAGATCATGAAGACACAGCTGGCCAGGCCAGGTGTGCAGAAAACAGGGAGACCAGGCTCAGATGGCAAAGACTGAGGCTAAAACTCGGCCCCCAGCCCCCCCACCCATTGCTCTTTCTTCACCTCCCACAGCCAAATGGTGAGCCAAAGAGGGCAAGAGGATGGCAGGAGAGAGCTGTACTGGGCATCTTCTGTTTGCCCCTCTGTATCTGTTCCCACTCTCCTCCCCCTGCCTCTACCCCCAGGAAGCTGTTCTATGTAGGACCTCTCAATGGACTCCCTGCCTCCTGGCTTCTAATTGGATTTAGACAATGAAGATACCAACAAGGGATCAGAGAGAAGGTAAAGAATGAGCTGTGATGTCATCCCCCAGGTCTCATCCTGTGGGTCACAGCTCCTGCCAGGTGGCCCTCTCCACACAATTCATTCTGCCTCTGGGTCCAGATGACTGTTCCCCTCCTTCCTCCTTCAGATCTAGGATCTGGAATTTCCTCACTGTTAGCATCTCTGGGAACTGTGATTTCTCTATACCCTGCCTTCACCTTTAAATGGACCCTTTATTAAACTCTCTTCAAATGACCCAGTTTGAATGTGATATCTGTATCCTGCCTGGCCCATGGCTGTGGTATGAGCCATTTCAGCTTAAGTCTGGGGATGCCAGGGCTCAGGGTGCTTTATCTAGCCACATTCTCACCCCAATTCTATTCTGAAGCCCACGCCCTACTTCATCTCTCCTGGGCATTATTTCCAAAATGCAGACTCTGCTCTTTGAGTTCTGTACCTGGCAGCTCACTTCTTGGCAAGAGTGCCCTTCTCATTACAGACACAGGCACAATGTGATCTCATTAAAAATAAACACAATGCCAGTGCCTAACCCCTGAAGGCACAGCTTTTCTCCTGAGTTTCCTGGGTGCAGACTGTGTTGAGCTGAATCAGGGTGATGGAGGAATTAAATAAGGATTAAGAAGCTGGAAAGTGCCTGCTAATCTAGCAATCAGACAAACCCGTGCATAATCATCTTTCTTTTCTATAATACAAATTTTTTAAAAATCAAGCAATCGACTCCTTTGTTAATTATAAGATGCACAAAAAGTGGACCACTCAGGTAAGCATACCTAGTGGGAAGGTCCAGGTGACTGTTCCTCTCCTTCCCCCTTCAGATCTAGGATCCAGAATGTCCTCGCTGTTAGTATCTCTGGGAACTGTAATTTCTCTACACCCTGAGGAGAACAGAAGTAGATGACCCACAGAGACCCACACTAACAGGAGACCCACATGCCTCTGAGTGGGCTGAGATAACCATTCAGCCTCCAAATTTGGCCTGAACCCCTGGACCTCCTTGGCAGCTTGCATATCAGGCTGCTCCCAAAGCTGTTCTCTTTGGCTGGCTTCCCCATGATTAGAAAGTCAGGGTCAAAGGCCAATGTTATTTTCTCCTCTTGAACTGTCTTCCTGGGAAGACTACACATGCAGTACAGGAAACCACGGGGTTTGGATCAACCCCAAAATGTCAGGATCAAATCTCTGCTTTGCTGTGTCATCTCAGAGAAGAAGCCTTACCTCTCTTGAGCCTCAGTTTTCTCTCTGTGAAATTAGTCATATCCTGGGGCTACTGTGAGGATAAGAAAAATGACCCAACTAATTTACCTGGCTCATAGTAACCTAATAAATGCGAGTCCCTTCTCTTTACATCCAATCTGCCAAAGACAAAACCATTTGGGGAGTCATATTTTCCTCATCTAGATGATTGCAATAGCTTCTGCATTAAACATTTATTTTCCCTTTGGTCTGTTCCACATACCTTCTGCCATTTTCTGGCAGCAGGACCCCCCAGTCCTTCACCCCCTCCCTTATTTTTATTTAATCCTCACCTGAGTTTTTGTTTTTGTTTTGTTTTTTTTACTGATTTCAGAGAGAAAGGAAGGGAGAGAAAGAGAAGCATTAATGTGAGAGAGAAACATCAACCAGTTGCCTTCCATATGCACCCCGACTCAGGGATTGAACCTGCAACCTAGGTATGTGCCCTGAATGGGGATTGAGTCTGAAACCTTTGTGGCATACAGGACAATGCTCTACCTGGCCAGGGCCTCCACTCCCTCCTTTCAAAAGGAGCTCTTCCCAGACTCTATCTGATGCTGGTGGGGCTGTCAAGCCCAGAATTCCCACCCCAGTGCATCTCCAAATCACAGAAATTGGACCCTGGAGCAGCCATGTCACCCAATCAGAATTTTCTCTTGCTTCTAGAGGTAGTGAATGTAAAGAAACAATTCCAAAGCACCTGTCAATCATGTCGCTAGCATGTGGAGCACCCTGAGAACATGAAGAGAAGTGGGAAAGACAGTCTTAGGAAACTTAAACCCACACCAGTCACCAAGATCCCCAGAGATCACTTTCCAGTTCTGTAAGTTCCCTTACAAGTTCCAATCAACCCTTTAGTGCCTGAGATGATCAGGGTTGGTTACCAATGTTTACTGCCAAAGCCTGTTAGCTGGCTTCCCAGAATTCTTTTTTGATCCACTACTTTCCATTCTTGATATCTCATACAGAGTGAACTTCTAAAATTACAAACCCAATCATGTCCCTCCCCACTTATAATGTTTCTATGGCTTCCAGCTGCTTTTAGGATAAAGACCAAAATCTTTAATATGGCCTATAAGACCTCACTTGCCTTTCCAGACCCTTCTTTTACCAAGACACCCCCACCCCTTGCTCTCTCTCTGTTCCCACTCCTTCCGGGCTTTTGTTCTTACAACTTGGAATGTCTTCCCACTTGCTCTTCACCTACAAAAACTTCTGACATAATATCTCAGGAAAAGCCTCACTTCCTCAGTAAAGTCTTCCCTGATGCACCTACATGGTTTTTCCAATTTGGTCAAGCCCCTATAGCAGATTCCTCTCACCATTTGTAATCTTGTATGGATGTGTGTCATTATTGTATTAATGTCCACCTCCCTGACCAGATTGCAAGCTTCAAAATGGCAGAGCCATGCCTGCTTCATTCGCTCTACATCACCCCTGCTTAGAAAGTGCCAGCACAGTAGGTGGTCATAAAAGTTTGTTGAATGAATGGAGGAATAAGCCATGTAGGAACTATGGCATAGTCCTATTCTTCATTCATGAAATCTCTTTCTGGATCCTTTTCTAGACCCCCTGAAACTATACTGGCTTCTTAATGAGTCTCTCCCTCCCACCTTCCAACTAATCCATCAGATCACTTGTCTTTCTAAAAACACCTGCACAACAACCTCCAACGACTCCCTAGTGCCCAGCATATACAAAAAATCATCCACTCACTGGAGTTCCCCAAAGTTATGCCTGCTAGGCAACACCCCATGGTAGTGCCCTTGCCATCCCTCCCACCCCTTATACCTTCTTGTTGTTCATGCTGTTTCCTCTGGATCTTCCTTCTCTCTCTTGTCATCCATATACACCTTCTACAAATCTCTGTTCATAACCACAGCCTCTGTAGAACTCCCTTAATTAAACTCAGCCTATTGTAAGTGTTCTCTGTCTGAGTTCTTCTTGCAATCCATTGATTATATCAGCAATCCATTGATTATATTTCAGCCTGAACTGTTTTCCAGGTAAAGCATGATCAGTGTACTTTCTTCTAAGTCACTGAGTCCTTTCATATACATTATCTGATTTTATTCTAAAAACTTTGCAGGGAAGTTGGGACAAGTATTTTATGGAATAATTTAATCATAAGGATGAAAAACCCACTGAGTTAGCTTAAGTAGAGGGGCCTTATTAGAAAGACACTGGAAAAGAGCACAGATCCTTCCAGGTAGTGCAGGCTGGTGGCAAGGGGCCAGGAGAGGCATCCAAAAGCCTTCTTTCTCTTTCTCATTTCTTGGTCTCTCTTCTCTCTGTCCATCTGCTCCATGCTCCTCTCTGCATACCTACCACCTCTGAAAAGTTCCCCATAAATTTATACATGTCAACATATCTCCGAGTAGCCTTGTGCCAACTCAAAGCCTAATTGTGACCTTACTACTCCAGGTCCCAACAGCATTCAAATGATTACAGTCTCATCTCAATGTCTCAGTTCAAATTCTCAAGAAACACTCTGATTTGTTGCTAGCCAGCCAGTCCAGTGGTTACTGTGAGTCACTTGCCTAGCCTGGTATATGGAGCTATAGGAAAGGTTACATTGCAACTGCCCATTCAGCAAGACTAGGGGAGGGAGGGGCAGTGGGCTGAACAACCAAAGCGACAGTGTAGAATAAGGGGTACAAATGTAGGTGCCAAAATCATGTCATCTGTGTACAAGTCCCAGCTATGGTAACCACTGTCTCATAACCTTGGAAAGCCATTTCATCTTTCTAAGTCTGTTTCTTCACCTTGAAATGAGGATAATGATAGCATCAGCAGTACAGGATCACTGTGACAGTCCCATAAAGCACATAGAACAGTGCCTGGCACATGATAAGTGCTCAATAAATTTTAGATGCTAATGTCTGCTACAGTAGGTATTGTTATACTCATTTGATTGTTGCCGAAGGTTGCTTGTCTTTCTCAATCACTACTGGATCCTCATGCAGAATCCTGGAAACAGGGCGTCAGATTCATATATTGAAAGAGCTGCTTCTGGTGATTCTGAGCACACCACTGATTAATCTAACCCAGCTCCCCATTTTACAGAGAGAACCCAAGGCCTCGGCTCATTCCAGATTATACACAAGCTGGTGTCAGGATTCAAGACACTGACCCCCTGTACACAAACTGAAGATTCAGTTCCCAATAGTGAGATCTGCACATGCTCCCCTCATTGGGGCTCTCAGGTCCTCAGGTAGGGTGGGGTGCTCAGTAGGACTCTGCCATGCACACCACCCTCAGGTGGTGCCATGTGTCAGCACCAGGGCTCTGGGATCAGCACATCCGGGGTGGGACCCAGGATAGCCTCTCACTGGCTGTGTGACTTCCAGAGAATTAGGTTTTATGCCTGTGTTTCCTTATGTGTAAAATAGGTTGATAGTGGCTATTTCATTGGATTATTATAAGGTTCAAATGAGTTATGGTGTGTGAGGTTTTTACAACAGGACTTGATGCAAGGCTATAACTATCAGCTTTTATTGTTAATGGTAAACATACATCTCTAGGCCTCTTTTTTGGCCATTAGCTAGTACAGATATATACTAAAAAAAGATATACTTTGACAAAGTGTTTATGAAATCACAAAACTCTGGGACCCAACCTCCACACACAGAGTTTCTAGTGGGTCCTTGAATAACCACAAATACTCATACTGGTGTTTTCACCCGAGAAGCAGGTGAATATGTAACCATTGACCACACACACACATGATGAGGAATTCTCTAAAGGTAGGCCTGTGTCCCTTCTCCACCTGTGGCTCCCAGAGGACAGGACCATGTCTCCCCTCAGACTGGAGCTCCCTGTGGTTATGGATAGACCCTTTACATCCAACTTGGGGTGGGGCCTTAGGACACCCACTATCCCTTCACTCCTGACCTTTAATACCTGGGACAAGGCATTTACTGCCTAGTAAATTGTCCTCTTCTTAATCTCAAACACGTAGGGCAGATAAGGTTTCTCCATGCCATGTTTTATGTATTTTAACTAGTGCTTTAAATTTTACACCTAAATCTCAAGGCACTCAAGCAAAAGGCCCCTCTTTAGAAACTTGAGTAAATAAATTCTGCCCTGGCAGAAGACAGCCAGGAACCTTGAGATAATTCATATTAACTTGTCATCTGCTGCACTGGGCAGCCTTGAGGGCATGTGTCTGGGGTTTCCCAGCAGCCCTCTCTGCCTCCACTTCTGTCCCCTCACAGGCACTGCTGCTTCCAAAGGCACAGTCTGGTTGGTCACCACAGTCCCCAAATTCTTCAGTTTAAGATACATATTCCAGACTTGCTTCATTCAAAGTGCTGTCACAGCTACTGCTGTAGAGCAGTGGTCCTCAGTCTGTGGTCAACTCCAGACACCTGGAGAGTCTGTGATACAGGCTGATGCCCAGACAACCCCTCCAGACATCTGAGTTCCACAGGTCTAGAGGGGACCCTGACATTGCTAGTTCCTTTAACTCCCAGGTAATCCTGTCTCAAAGCCCAAGTGAGGAAGCAGTGCTGTAGGGATTTCAGCTGAACAAGCACATCCAAGTTCCTCCAGTCTCATGGCCTACACATTCACTCCCATTAAACTGGGGTCTTCCTGAGTGCTGGGGCCCATCTGCTTGTTCACTGCTATAGCCCCAATGAAGAGTCTGCCTAACACACTGTAGGTGCTCCACAAATATTTATTGGATGAAACCTAAGCCACTTCTCTCCATAGGCACTGTCTATTCCTCACATTTCCAGTATAGTTTTACTAGTGGGATGATCTTGAACCTCTCTTTCTAAGCCTCAATTTCCACATCTTTAAAATGGGCATGAAAAAAAAAATTTTAATTAAAAAAAATAAAATGGGGATGATGTCAGTTATCCACCCATATAGTTCTCATGTGGGCAAAGAGTGAGAACATGCTTTCCCAGTGCCTGGCACCCAGTGGGTACTCAGCAAGCGTCAGCCATCAGAACGGCACACATTCATTCTCCTGTCACAGGGGAGTTCCTCCATTCCTCTGTCCTGTTGATGGGATGTCTGGGTTGGAGTCATGCCCACACCCACAGAGGGTGAGGATGGGGTTCAGCCAGAGCTCAGGGGAACAGAAGGTGGCACTGGGAACACAGAAATGCAGATTTGAGTTTCTGCTTCTGCTGATTTACTCTGTGACCTTGGCACATCTCCTGACTTCTCTGAGCCTCTGACTTCCACCTGCTGCCTTCCCCACAGTCACTGCATTCTGTGGCTTTCTGGTTATACAGTCACTTTGCTGGCCCCAGAAGTTGCCCTTGGGACTTTGTTCTGTGTCTGACCAGCAGCAGCTGACCCATATGCTCTTAGGATGAAAGCAGAGCACACAAATGCAGCTGTGGAGAGAAAAGTCCCCTGATTCGACAGCCCCTGGACAATTCCTATTCTCACAGTCAAAGAAGCTCTGTCCCCAGACACAGCCTGCAATGCCAGTCAGACTCACAGGCTTTCTCTCTGTTCCATCAACTCTGGGAGGAAGAAACAGGCCATGGAGGCCATTTCTGCTCAATCATGGCATGACAGCACAATCATCTCTGGTGCTCCTCCCCACCCCACTGCCCTGCATGGAAAAACAGCATACTGGTTGGAGAGGAACTGGCTGGGTCACCTTCTCCCCTCAAAGAAGAAATGTGAATTCCTAGGATAGGCTCATGGTGGAGAAGTTGGAGGAGAAAACTGGTACTGATCCTGGAGGTGGGCACCAAGGAAGCAAGCTCCCATGCTTTTTACTAACCCATCTCAAAGCAGTAGGTGCTTCCTGCCCAGGAAGCTTCCTGCCCACCAAGCCTGCTGCAATCTTCCTACTCAGAACTTGTAAGCATCATATCCTGTCTGCCATGCACAATTATACATTCCTGTGTCTGATTTGGGACTATTTATTCCCATCCCTGGGGCTGCGCCTTTCTTAAAAGGCAACTAATAGAGTGGGCGGCACAACAGCTCAGAATCAGCAAGAGCAGGAACCAAAGACCAGTTTTGCTAATTTTCAGGGACACTTTACTTCTATCTTGTTGAGTCTCTATTTCCTCGTCTGTAAAACGGGGACAAGATGAAATTAAATAACTTCTAATGTGTCTAGTATAGCACCTTGCCCTTTGGACATGCTCAGGAAGTTAACAATGATATAATACTAAGGAGACCTCCTTCAGGTCTCCTCCTTTAGCACCTTCAGGGTAGGAGCATATCTTATAGCTCTTTAAACCCTCAGCATCCAACTAAGGGTCAAACACATGGAAGGCAGGAAAATCAGGAAGACAAGAATGTGGCTGCAAGAGTTTAGCTCATGTCCAATATTTGTGTATAGCCATGAAAACACCATAATTAATACTTCATCTCTGCTGCCCCATCCCCAGGTACCATTTAGGCAGGGAGGGAACATGCATCCTTTGGTTGTGGAAGGCCCAGAGGGAGGCCAACACCAACACTCAGCTGGCTGGGGCTAGCATTAGGGCTGCAGGCACAGAGCTATTGGGTGCATGCCGTTACCTTGGCAAACAGGAGCATAATTAATCTGCAGCACTTCCCTTCCATTAAGACTTCACATTTATACCTGAATTAACTTTTCACATCCAGTTAAGGCATGTGGGAGGCTCTGTCAGCCGCAGGCGTGCCAAGCACAGCTGTGACTGTTAGTGGAAGTGGGGGCTATGCTGACCCACCACCCAAGAGCCCTGAGCTTGGGGGTGGCGATGTGGGAGTTTCCAAGCTCCACTCTACCCCCTGGGCACAAGACAGAAAGGAACCATCTAGAAAGAGCAGGAGAGTGCTGCCTCCCCTCGCAGGGACAGTGGGGTAGAGTGCATAGTCCACATGGCCATGGTAGGACTGTACTGACTAACTCCAGTCTCTCCTGCAGAAATAGACAAGAGCCTTCCTCTGGCGAGGCTCTGGTTTGGCCAACCCAGGGTGGAGTCCGGGGAACTCTGTTCTAAGGAGGGAGGTGAAGTGCGCTGGACTTTTTAAGCATCTCCTCAAGCTTGTGTTAGGACCAGCACAAGGCAGAAACACACACAGACACACCACTGTGCACACAGTGAGGTATTGGTGGAAGCTCCCTCAGGTTCTGGTTTTCTCTAAAGGGGAACTACCTAGCTTTAGCTCCCCAGAGATCATGAAACTGCCAGCGTTTTCTTGGCATCATTCTGGAATAAATGGTCAAGTGCCAGTGCCCTCCACTCTGGGAAGTGGGATGTGTCAAGGCATCTTTTTGCAAACAGCAGAAGGAGTGAAGTGCCCTGCTTATCTCCTGAGCAGCTTCCCTGTGAGTCATCTGAATGAAAGGTTTTCTAGGAAATACTCAGCCTTGCAATGGTGTGACAGGAGAGGGGGAGTTAACATCCCCACAAATGGTCCTTATAGGGTATCCCTCCTCCTTCAGTTCAAGACCCTCAGGTCTCCTCAATAAGCTGCCTTCACCACACCCAGCCCTGTACTGAGTACTTAAGTGTGTCTGATTAAAGGAGAGAAGGAGAGGTACCCACTAAGGTGCCTGCGAAATCTCAATTAATCTTTTACTCCATGATCTTTGTCCTCTGGTGGTTTAAAATCCAGTGGGGGAGACAAGACAGGCAACACAGGCATGGCTGGCATGTGGGGTGTGGTGAAAACTCAGAAGTGGTGAGTGAGTAAATGCCAGAATGAGTGTTTGGGACTCAGATGACACCCTTCAGAGGAGGAAAACTATTTTGGGCTGGTTCTGAGTCACCAGAAATTTCTCAGGGGAGGCAGGATTTGAACTGAACCTTCAGAAGAGCCTCCATTCCAGGCTCTGAGCTCAGTGCTTGAGATCATTGCCTCCAGTCCTCACAACACCCCAGAACTGGGTAATATAATCATTAACACCATCTTCTAGGTGAAGAAACAGCTCAGGGAGTTCAGGGG
The DNA here is from genome assembly GCA_028533065.1 of Trachops cirrhosus. Classification (NCBI taxonomy): domain Eukaryota; kingdom Metazoa; phylum Chordata; class Mammalia; order Chiroptera; family Phyllostomidae; genus Trachops; species Trachops cirrhosus. The sequence goes on from CM052541.1 coordinate 101,674,984, forward strand.
ACTGCCAAGGTCACAAAGCTGGTAAGAATCTTAATGCTTTCTGGCCTCTTCCAACCTAGAAAACATAAAATTTCCAGGGAGGAGAATGGAGAGGGGGGCATTGCTAGAGAGTTGGAGCACCAAGAAGATGGAGGGTGATGGGAGGTCTAACTCTGGCTGCAGTGAATTTCCAGGCCAGTGGTAAGAACTTAACTCTGTCTTCGCTAGGAGGTATATGCTACTCTCCCCAGCTCTAAGTATTTCATTGGATGGGAGGCCACTGGGATTCTTTGATTTCCCTAGACCCATTCTGTGAAAGCCAGACCACCTTTGGATAAGGGCAGGAGGCCTCCTTGTAGATCCTATCCCTAAGAACTTCAGGGTATCAGATCTTTTAGAAACTCTGTGACCCGACTGATTTAATGTCTTCTATTCAACTCTGATCAATTGACATTTATGTGCCAGACACTAAGTTCTAGAAATGATTAAGGGATAATCCTTGTCATCAAGAAGATTAGTCTAGTGAGAATGATAGACACAACAAAAAAAATCAATGTGAATGATAAATGCAAAGATAGATCGCATGATACCCACACTTGAGACATTGGCCCAAGAGGAAAAGATACATAAACTGAGCCTTGAAGGCTGAGCAGGTGATGAGAAGAAAAGAGGGAAACAGCACCCTAAGTTAGAGGAAATCACCTAGGCAAGGCCATGGAGGTATAGAATAGCATGGTTTGTGTTTAGAGTTATAAGATGATCAGTTTATTAGAGTATGCCCTCAGAGACAGAGAGTGGCATGAAATGAGGCTGAAGAGGTGGATGAGCATGAGGCCATAAAAGACTGTGGACCTGGCTAAGGAGCATGGACTCAAGGAGCTTTCAGCAAAATCTATTGCCAGTGAGACTTTAGAAGTATAACTCTGGCTATCAGTAGGGTAATGGTTTTCACTGGATAGGACTAAAACCTAGGAGACTGGGAAGGAGGAGACTGTTAGATTTCATCTAAGATAGGATGAGGTCTCTGATCAAGGCACTGAAAGTGGGGCTGGAGAACAGAGGACTGGGTCAATAAACACTTAGCAAAGAGCTGGAAAAGACCAGGGAGTGAGAAGGGAGAAACCAATGGCCTCCAGACTATTATCTTGGGTGACTGAATAGGTGGTATTGCCTTTAACTAAGATCTGGGACACAGAGACAGAAGTAGGTCAGTGATAGGGGATAGTGAATCAGTTTTGGTTTTGTTGAATTGATGAGATTCAAGTGACATTCATGTTTCTGGTGGATACTTATAATCAAGCTCAGTGGAAACACTAGAGATATAGAATTGGGAGCCATCATCAAAAAGATGGGGTTAAAACTAAGAGAGTAGCTGAACTTAACTACAGAGATTATGTCAAAAAAAAAGGAAGGGAAATCCATAAACACAACTCCAGGAAACAGCCATGCTCAGAAAGTGGACTAATGAAATACAGTCAGACAGTTGGAAGCCAAGGGAAGAAAGGGTATCAGGGAAGGAGTAGTCCCAAGGTCAAATGCAGCCAAGAGGTCAAAAATGATCTAAATTGAAAAGTATCCACCGACTTTGGCACCATGGAGGTCACTATGGCTGTCTTATCAGGGTCCTGACAGGAGAGAGATGGCACTCTTAAATTGACTGATTTCAGAATAGTTTAATTAAGGGTCTTGGCACAGTTCAGGGAGTCTCAGGAGAGTTCACTGACCTGGGAGAGGCAGTGAGAGCAGTTACCAATGTAGACCAAAAGACCAAGAACAGGGAGACAGGGAAGGCTGAGTGAAGAGACCTGTCTGATAGGCTTGTCAGGTGGGTGAAAGGACACAGTCAGCCTAGAGAGACCCCACAGATAAAGAGTAGGAGAGCTAAATTCCCTACCTCACTCTCAGCTCTCCATTATCCAGCCAAGGCTCTCTGTTGTCTACACCCAATAGGAACCAGAAAGCAAATGAGGCATAAGGTAGAGTAGGTCCTCCAGTCAGCCTCTGGAGGCAGAGAACAGAAAGAAGGTGGACAGTGCACACAAGGGACAAAGAGAAGCTGTCCAGAATGGTGGTCTCCCCAGAGCACTTCAGTGTGAGTGATGAATGCTTATCTCCTATGCCAGCATCCACTGAACACCCTTCCTATGCATGATAATTTCTTATCTTGCACCTGGAGGAAGAAGCCTCTCTTTCCCAGCCACCTGTGCTGCTGTGGCACAGCCACATGACATGGGCTCCACCAATCAGCCACACCAGAGAGACCCTGGGTGCAGAAGAGAGCAAAGTGAGGAAAGAGGTGCTGCATGGAATCTACTTGCTGGTTAAGGTGTTCTGTTTGGGCTCAGCAGTTCCAGACTTTTTCCATGTCCAGAGTCAATGGGCAGTGGTGCCAGCCACAGCTCAAGACTCAGCAGTTGAGGTTAGGAGAGCCTCCAGTGTAGACCACTGAAGGGATGTGGACACCGCTTCCTGCATGCAGGCTTCAGGTCTTCTCTGGATTTCCCAGAGTTTCTGGAAGGTCTCTGGGGTCCCTTTATTTATTTCTCTTCTGCTTAAACTAGCTAGAGTAGGTTCTGTAACTTGTCACTAGAACACTGACTGATGTGGAGTAAATGGGACATGAGGACATGGCATAGGGAAGCAGTCTAGAGATTTAGGAGAAAGAGGAAAAGAAAAGAAAGGGTACAGAGTAAAGAAGAATGTGCCTAGGAGAGGAGCACTGAGCAAGTTTATGAGCTGGGGGAGAGAACTAAGAGAGATGGTGAGATATAATTATCCTGTCTTAGAGCTAGAGATACTGGAGTTCAGGGAGGTTAATGAACTTCCCCAGGTCATGCTGACAGTAAGTGAGGGTGCAGGCATTCCAGCCCAGGTAAGCTGGCTTGAAAAACTCGCACCACAAGTATCTTTTGTAACAGGCAGAAAAGGCAGCCCCATCTAGGGTAGTTTTTTATTCGAAACTTGAAAGTGCTACTTGAAGCCCAATTTGAAAAGACAGAATGGCCCCTAGGGGTGGGGGAAATAAGCTGTTCTGCTAGTCAGAGTGAAAAAGAGGCCCAAGTTCATGTCAAGTGAATCAAGTTGGCTTAAGACATGAGGCCCAGTAGTACATGGTACTTAGCTCATTCCCTGAGACTGTCTTGCCCTGGAGGAAAATCACTGTTTCCCAGATAGGTGACCAGCTGCATGAAGTACCGCTGCAAAGAGGCTGCCAGGAGGAAGTAGAGAAGAAAGGAGCCATACATCCTCACCAGTCCCTTTGGAAGTGGACATTCGGAACACAGAGGAAAGTCCTGGGCGCATGGCCTGCTTCATCAAAGCCACATCTTGTTTATGTGGCATGTAAATGTGTTGAAGGAGAAGAAATGTAAGAAGATTTTAATATTCATAAAATTCAGGGCCCTGGCTGGTGTGGCTCAGTTCATTGGAGCATCATCTGGAAACCAAAATGTCATGGGTTCAACTCCCAGTCAGGGCACATGACTGGGTGGCAGGTTCAGTCTCCGGTCAGGGCACATTTGGGAGGCAACCTACCGATGTTTCTCTCTGTCTCTCCCTTCCTCTCTTTCTGGAATCAAAGAATAAATAAATGAATAAAATTTTAAAAATATTTAAAAATGCAGGAAGAGATTCTGAATTTTCACATAGAGCATCTGCAGACTGGGCAATTTATACAGTACATGTGTTTGGGTTGTATTTGTACCCTTGTGCATAGAGGGCTTGTTGAGATGTTGCAGAGTTAGCTCACCCTGGTGATTGGGCCTCTGTGCAGGGCCTGCCCATGTGTGTGGGCAGAGTTGGCCCATGTCTGTGAAGTCTTTGTCATATGAGGATGGCATCTGTTCATCACAGACCTCAGAGAGGCCAGCCCTGCATATAAAGGCTGTCACTCTATCAAAATTAAGGGGCTAATTTCTCAGGTGCTTTTTCAATTGGCCATATTGACAAAGTCTGGAAATTTAGTTATTTTAGTGACACATAATTTTTTCCTTGGTTAATATATTTGAGTTTAATTTCAGTAATATTTCCATTAACAAACTGTAATTAAAGCATCTAATAAAAATCAGTAATTCACTTAGCCGAATTTGCATTAAAAAAAACAGGAAAAAGAAAAAATGTATTTGTGGAACTCAAATTCCATTCTTCTGTTAAATGAACATTATGGTTTTTCTGGGTTTCTTTAATTGAACCTCATTTTTTTACAGAAATATTAAACAAATTAAATTAAGCCAAGCAATTTCCCTTTTTAGGATGAAAAGAAAGCCTTTGACTGGAAAAGCTCCTCTGAAATGCCCCTAGTGGGTCGGGGAGGGGCAGCAATGTGGGCCAGTATGCTGCCATCCTGAGCAGGACCCCACAGCCCTGAAGTGCAGGGGACTGGAGGACACTCACAGAACTCAGGACCTGCTTGGCTGGGATTCCAAAAGCCCTGACCCAGAGTGACTGAAACTGACAGCAGAAACCTAAGTGGTGGAAGGGGCTGGGACCAGACAGGTCACTAGGGTCAAGGGGAACCAGCCCAGATCAGGGGAAAAGCTTTCAAGCAGAGGGAGCAGCCTATACCGAGGTCTGAAAGAGGTGGGGTGAGCTTGATGTTTGAGAACAGCAAGGAGGCCCCCATAGCTGGGACAGAGTGAGTGGAGATGACAAGGGGTGGGGGAGGGGGGCAGGGAAGTTATGGGAACCTTATTCTGAAGAGCCCTATAGGCCACTGTAAGGGTTTCAGCTCTCACAATGAGGGAAATGGGGAGCCATGCGTGGTTTGAACAGAAAAGAAGCTGAACTTTTATTGGGATCAGTCTTGCTATTGTGTTGAGAATAAGCTGAGGCGTAGGGGTGAGGGAGGAGTGGAGAAACTGGGAGGCTACTGCAGCACAGCAGAAGCTGTTCTCACCAGAATGAGAGCAGGAGTGGGGGTAAGAGGAGACAGGGACTGACAGAGTCTGGGTACAATTTGAAGAATTTGCCCACAGATTGAGTGGGGCCTGTGAAACAAAGGTGGCATCCCCATGAACTGGGGAGGATGGCTAACTCAACCTGCTGCCTCTGAGGTCCCCCATGCACACTCACACACAGCAACAGCAGGGCAACTGCTATTACAACAAAGAGGCAGAAGCATTTCAATACTGCTGCTATCCCCAGCCCCAGCCCCACCCCAGTCCCCAATCCAGGAAAGGGGTCTTGGCGAGACTCCACCCAGAGCCCTACAGCCACTGGTACCTTACTAGGTTAGTGCTACCATCACGTGAACAGACTCAGGTAAGCACAGTAACTCATTTCAACTGCACAGCTCCATAATCTCATGTCAGACTCACAGCTGACGATTACTATTTTATCACAGGCTTGTAAAGTCTCCACATTGCCATGAATCACAGACACTCTACCAGTGAAAGATGGGAAACCTGGCCAACTCCAGAGGGTGCTGACTTGACAAGCAGCTGCTGCGGTTCATCTGAGGTCACTTTTCATCCCTTTGAGAGTCTTCCACCTGCTCATTCTGGAAATTAGGGAGTAGACCATTCTGCTCCCTGGGGTAAAGTGTCCAAAGCTCCTCTGCTGGAGGAATATTTAATGCCCAGAGTTTTCTGGTGGACCCAATTAAATGGACTGACAGCATGGTACAGAGGGAAACACTGGGAATTTTGAATCCAAAGACACTGCTCTCTGTGTCTTTTATTTACTAGTTGTGTAACCTTGGGTGAGTCATTTAAGCCATCCTAACCTCAACATTCTCATCTGTAAAGTAGGTGCTGGGAAGCTTAAATGAGATAATGTCTGCAACACACTTTGAAAACAATAAATCACTATTTAAATTACAATTGCTATTAATTCGGGACCCAGACAACAAAGGCCCAAACCAGGCAGATGCCTAAAACCAGGGAGGAAATTACATTCAAGGTTCAGAGGGGCAGCAAAGGTCAGAGGAAGGACAAAGAAGCCAGAGTGAGGCAGGGCAGTGGGTGAAAGCCTGGACGTGAACACCTGGCATCACAAACTAGCAGAACTGCAAGGGACCTTGGGATCTTCTAGCCTGGTAGTGTCAAAGTTCTGTTTAGCAGGTAAATACTTTTCAGATGAAATGTGCATTGGTCAGGTTTCTGCACAAAAACAGAACCAATCAGATAAATAAATGAGAAAGGTATTTATTTTAAGGAACTGGTTCATGTGGACTATAAAGGCTGACAAGTCCAAAATCTGCAGGGTAGGCCATCAGGTTGGAGAGCTAGGAAAGAGCCAATGTTGCAGTTCAAGTGTGAAGGTTGTCTGCTGGCTGAATTCCTTCTTGCTGAGGGAGGTTAGCCTTTGTACTATTAAGACCTTCAATTGATTAAATGAGGCCCATCCACATTATAGAGGACAATCTGCTTTACTCAAAGTCCACCAATTTCAATGTTAATCTTATCTAAAAAATACTCTTATAGTATCATCCAGAATAGTGTTTAACCAAATATCTGAGCACTGTGGCCCACCCAAATTGACACATAAAATTAAACATCACAAGATCTTAAGCAGAACTTTAGAAACTTTAGAACTTTGTATATGAAATACAACCCTCCATAGTTGAAGAGAGAAGACCAGAGCCCACCAACTGTACAGCCCCTTGTCCTCTGCAGTGGTCACCATTTGTTTGTCACAGAGCTCACTTAGTGCTGGTTTCACCATGTAATAGCTCCTGTTACACTAAAAACTCCCTGAGTACACAACCATTTACCTCAGCATGCCCAGCTCACAGCATTGAGCAGAGACACCCGGGAGGTAGTAGACACTCCTCATATTGTCGACTGAATGAATGAATGCAGGAACAAAGATGATTCAAAAACTGGAAATCCATACTGTTTTCCACAGTGGTTGTACCAGTCGGCAATCCCACCAACAGTGCACTAGGATCCCTTTTTCTCCACAACCTCTCCAACACTTGTTGTCTGTTGTTTTATTTATGATGGCCATTCTGACTGGTGTGAAGTGGTATCTCATTGTGGTTTTAATTTGCATCTCTCTGATAGCTAGTGATATTGAGCATCTTTTCATGTGTTTCTGGATCCTCTGCGTGTCCTCCTTGGAGAAATGCCTATTTAAGTCCTTTGC
>CM052541.1:101682548-101702452 GCA_028533065.1 Trachops cirrhosus
TCTAACCATGTTCAGAAAATAAATCTTAATCCTTAAATCCCTAGCCACATGCTGTCCCCTCTTTGAAGCCTTCTCTGATTTCTATAGGCCAAGCTATCTTGTGTGTCTTTGAGCCCCACCCTTAGCACTGTGCTGCTGCCTCTGTGAGCCTGTCTGCCACACGGTACTTCAGCTGACTGCTATCTTGAAGTCAGCAAGGATTCGAGGATTAAAATATATTAATATAGCCCTAGCCAGTGCAGTTCAGTTGGTGGAGCATTGTCCGGTACACCAAAAGTTTGTGGGTTCCATCCCCAGTCAGGGCACATGCCTAGGCTGCAGGTTTAGTCCCTGGTCAGGGCAGGCACAGAAGGCAAACAGTTGATGTTTCTCTCTCTCACATCCATGTATCTCTCTCTCTCCCCCTCCTTCCTCTTTCTCTAAAAGCAATAAAAAAAATTTTCAGGTGAGGAAAACATATGTATAAATACATATTAACTATATATTGATACAATGTATATCTTAATATAATTTAATATTAATATATGTGCATATTTCCATATATTATGTGTACCTTACTCAGTGTCTCCTGTGTGCTGGCTGCTCTGAGGACTGGGGATGCGATGGTGTCTAAGATAGCCAAGTCTTCCGTTTTTTATATTCCCTGTTGCTCCCCTGTCACAAGTAAATTCGACGAATACCTTCAATAAGTGAACTACTTGCTGATGGAAGAAGGATAGACAAGACAGTGTGTAAATTAGGAACTGTGGCAGAAACAGTGCTGTATGTGCCCATGGGAGACTTCATTTCTCAGCCCTCCCTTTCCTGCATCCCTCCCCCCACTCCATAAAGTTAGGTTGGACGGAGACCATGGGATGTGGGCAGAAGTGATGGAAGCCACTTCTAGGCCTGGCCTCTAACGCAGCATTGACCTCAGGGGCTGCTCTGACATAAGCACAAGATGAAGGAGGGCTGTCCAATTCTCAATGGCCTTAAAGAGAATGGAAAATAAACCTTTTGTGTTTAATATGCTGAGATCTGTGAATCAATGTGTTACAGCAACAAGGCCTAGATTATCTTAAGTAGGCTGCTTTTGGCTACAAGAAATAGTACATTGCCCTGGTTGGTGTGTGGAGCAAACACTGACCTTCGAAACAAAGTGTCACTGATTCCATTCCCAGTCAGGGCACATGCCTGGGTTGCGGGCCAGGTCTCCACTTGGGGGCATGTGAGAGGCAACCACACATTGATATTTCTCTCCCTTTCTTTCTCCCTCCTTTCCCCTCTAAAAATAAATAAATAAAATCTTTAAAAAGAAAAAGAAATAGTACATGACTAAAAGTGGGTAATAATAGGAGTTTAATCCTATAATTAAATTTGTAGAGGTAGGTGGTGTCTGGTGTGAAGCAGAAGCTCGTCCACATTATGTAGGACCCAGGCCATTTCCCCCCCATCTTCAGTGAGTCAACCATGTCTCCACTCATGCTCACAGATGGCTTCCATGGTTCCCAGCATCACATCCTCACATCTCATGACAGTGCCCAAAGCAGTAAGTAAGTGGGGGAGGCAAACGCATTCTCTTATCCTCTTTTCCTGCTAGGGAGAGAACAAACATTTTACCAGCAATCCCAGAAGATGGTTCCTTATATCTCATTGGCCAAAATTGGGTCACCTGGCCAACTCTGGCCACAAGAAGGGCTGAGAGGAAAGAATGGCGCATTTCCCTGTTTATGCCTGTGCCAAGCGGAAAGGGCGCTGTCTCTGTCTCCTCACTAATCCTAGGGAGACAGGAACTGCTTGAAGTAGCTAAGCTAAAGGTGGAGGATTTGCCTGCTTAACATTAACTATGGCACTTCCCACTCAGGAATCTAATTACTAATTGTAATTTATACCTGAGTTTGTGATTTGGGGAGAGCACCAAGGGACTCATTGCTGCTTTTGAGAGACAAGATGCAAAGGCAGGATCATTTGTTTTATTTCTTTTTTCAAAAGCTTCTTATGAGGCATGTCTTTTATGGCTGCATACTCATTATATTTCAAATGCATTCAAGTATCCTTGATGTATTGCTAAGTGTCTGGGTGATTTTTTTTTCTCCAAAGCACTTGTGAGAAAAATACTTATAAGTGAAATTGGGTGAGTCTCTGGTGCAGTAGGCTTTGCTCTCTTATAGAAAGGCTGTGGGGGGTGGGAGACACTGCTCAGAGATGGGAACTCCCCTGGCTGTACTAGCATTGGATAGACCAGGCAGGCCAGGCCATCAGCAAGGGCTAAGGAGATGGTCACTTGAATGTTGTGGCCATTTGGGGGCCCTCAGAGCCATTCTGTACCCTCAAAAATCTCTCCCCTTCCCTCAGAACCCTAAGTCCCACATGGAGCTGCCCATGTCAAAACATTGGTCCTCCAAGTTTCCCACAACATCAACTTAATGAAAGATGAAAGCCAGTGGGTTCCCTGGGGCTGCTGGGAGGGTAGCCAGGACAAACATCCAGCCAGCTGCTAAAATACTGACACACTTCCTTACCCGTTAGTAAATGCATGCTGTCTGGAGCCCAAGTGCTTCCCCTGGCTGCTGCCCCTTCCCCTCCCTCAGCACTCCAGTCTTCTCCACAATCCAGCAACTGAAGGGTTAACCTCTGGTTTACTGGGCCCTTCAAAACCCTTCAGCTATGAGTGAGTGCTGCTCACACTCATTGTTAAATAGTTTGACTGTTCTTTTTCTTTTTTTTTTCTGACTGTTAGTTCCAAATGCAGCCCCAAATGGTCCACCTGAAGGCTCTTATTTTAGCTAAAAAATAATAGCAAATGTTGTATTCTTTGGCCATAACTTACCCATATTTGTTTCCATATGAACGTAAATTTTTGAAATGCCATCTATCAAATAAAAATACTGCTCCAAGAAGATGCACAATGATCACTCTGTGGCTTTGGTCCTTCCAGCACATTGTTGGGTAACCCTGGGTTGTTGAGGAACCTAGTTTGAGAATCAAGGATCTAAAGTGCTATTGTCAGAAGTCACTGCACAGTTGTTCATATGACACCTAGAAGGTAAAACCCAACCCCCTCAGTCTCCAGTATGTACCCAAACTTCATTTGGGGGCAAAAGTCAACCCCTGTGGTGGATCCTGGCCAGCAGGATCCATGTATGTTACGGCTCCTAATGAACAAATACACACGGACTACAGAAGTCCTGTGGGAAAAAAGGGATGGCACAGCCACTCTCTAAGCAGAGAGAGAGGGCCCAACCCCCACCTGGACAGGCTTTTATTGTGTTCCTAGGTACATTAAATGGAGGGTAGTCCTCATTTCTATGCACAGGTTCGCATTAGGTGGTTACCTTTTGCAGACAACAAAGGAAAGGATGTTGCTAATTACATCAAAAAAGAAGGATATTTGCAAATGTAAAGGGAAAAGTGGTTGGACTGTTAACACTCCATACTTGGGAGGTTTACCTCAGATTTTAGGAAGTTGCAGTAAGCCCTTGCCGCCTCAATTCAGGGTGAGGGAGTTTTAGCAAAAGTAAGCCTCTCAGCGGCCTAGGTGCAATGCAGGCCTGATTCCCCACGGAAGAACCTATCTGCGGGTGTGGTCCTGTGTGCTGACACGCTCCCCACTGGTTTGCCACTTGAGTGCTGAGCTACACTGCCACAACATGCAAAATGGTTCCCTACAAACCCCTACTCTTTGCTGGCTGTTCCCATTTTCTGTTTCACCAATCTGCGTATGACTTTGCTTCTTTAGGCCTCTGCTCATGATGTTTCTGCCAGCAGCACTGATCTTTCCTTCAGCTCAGGCTTCAAAGTCAAGCTCACAACTACCTCATTCTCCTCCAGAGCACAGGCCCAGGCTACAGACTCTTCCTCTTCCTCGTTTTTGTGGCTCACATCCCTTTCTATGCAGCATTATAGTTAGTTATTTATATTGATCTTTTAAACTTGACTATGAGCTCCTTGAGGGAGGAACCATATAGCATTGATCTTTTTACTCCACACAGTATTTAGCACTTTGCTAGACGTGGAGCAAGCAAGCAAAAAATTGTGGACAAAAAGGGAGCCACATACTAAACCTGACAAGCTCAAGGGAGACCTACACGGAGGCCTTACGAACTCAGAGACCAAAAGTAACCACATAGGATGGTCTAAAATTAAAACTCTCTAACTAAAAGCAGTTCATGGCAGGTAGCCATGTCCTAGGCCAATATTTTTGCCTAACAAAGGTCAGCCTTTACCTTAATTGAGCTTGTCTGTTGTCTTTTTTTCCATCTAAGATAACATACTTGTTAACATACCTTTGGAATATCAAAGTAATTAAAGCACATCCACCAACCAGAGCAGAGACCACAAATCCCCTTGTTATTATTATCATGTTAATTATTAACTGTTGACTATCCTACACCCACAAATCTAAAAGAAGTATCTACTGTATTCCTTTTAATTTTTACTCAATCCCAGAGATTCCCCCCAACCCATCCCACCTTTGCTTTCTCCACTCTCCTCCTCATCTATCACCAATAAACTTTATGTAACCTCCTTATGTCTTCCCCTTTGATTCTGATGTAGAAAATAAGTGGTAAAACTGCCAGTTTCTGGAGCATTTTCCCAATCTGTTGAGATTTTGCTTCCCAGCAATTGTCGGCTTGACTCAAATAAACTCATAAAAATTCTTACAGTTTTGGACATTTCTTACATTGAGAAAATTTTTAATTAAAAAGTACAATACTCACCTTTTATATCTTGACATTGGTTAATTACATTTTTATTTTGAGAGACAGATGGATAGAGCATGTGATGGGCTATTTTGATGGGAAGAATGAGAAAATGTGTAGATGAAGGTGGGCCCCTGATCCACCAATAACCAGAATAAGGGTAAGGACATGAGGGGCAATTCTACTCTTATCATAGGTCTGAAGGGGCAGCACAGTCCTGAACACAACTCTGGAGCCACAATGCCTTGATTTAAAACCAGGCTCTGCTACTGTCTGACATTGAAAAAGTTCTGAGCTCTCTGTGGTTGTTTTTTCATCTGTAAAATGGGGATAATAGTAGTGCCTACCTCACTGATGTGTTAGAGATTAGTGAGTGAATACACGTAAAGCATTAGAACAGTTGCTAGCTGATCATGCTCACTATGATGATAGTCCCTGAGGTCTGTCCAAATCTCAGTACAGCCTAGACAAGCTGAGTCTCCCACATTTGCATCCCTTTTTCCTTCATGATATATATCACAGGCCCCCAATCCTATTTTCTTCTACCTCCAGACCAGTGTGTATGTCAATTTGGAGGTATTTTTAGCATTCTCAGGTTAAGCATGCTGGCCTTATCACTTCTAGAAGCCAAACTTATCCACTGATTATGCAGGATGTTTGTAAGGTTAACAAAAAATAGACACATGAAAGAGTATTCATGCCCTGGCCAGGTAGCTCAGTTGGTAAGAGTGTTGTCCCAATATGCCCAGGTTGCATGTTTGATCTCCAGTCAGGGCACATACACAAGCAAGAATCAACCAAAGGATGCACAAATAAATGGAATAACAAATCAATCTCTGTCACTCCTCTCTCTCTCTCAAATCAATAAAAAAGAATTTTTAAGAGTATTCACACATCCCAGTGTCTACCTCTTCCCAAATTTCTTTTTCCTGCCAGAATATAATCCCTTTACTTTTGTTATGGTATCCAACATTTTTGACAATTAGAAATTAATTCAATGTAGTAAACTTTTAAAAGAAAGTGTTCATAAAAACTTCACTAAAGTTTCCATTAAAACTTTTTTCTTTCTTTTTCCTAAAAGGAAGGAAGGAAGAAAAATAGGAAAGAAGAGAAGGAGGGAGAGAGGGAGAAAAAGATAGTTTTAGCAAAGAGCCAGTAGTCATTCACATTTCAGTGTGAATTCGTTAAATTTGATTGCCTTTGTAACACTTATCTGAAACCAGTCCACTCAGAAAACAGAGGTGTGGGTGGATTGGGATTTAAAACAGGAATAGGTGATGTCCGAGCATGTTCAGGAGGAACAGGCCTAGGGGAATTCATCCAGAGTAGAATGGCAGGGGTGGGAATGTCAGGAATGTCAGGCAACTGAGTCCAATAGAGACATAGGGGCAAAAGAAAAAAAAAAGACAGATAATAAGGAACTCTGAATAAATATTTTACATTTTAAAATTTAGCCTAGTATTTGCCTTGGATATGAACATAAGGCAGATGTTACAGCCTAAGGCAATCCAGTATTTCTGGCTGCACAGAGTTGGAGATGCTGTTCCTTTTCCAGGAAACTTTAGCCAGAGGGATCAAAGAGGCAGCAGCTGGCTCTGGAGTGCCTGCCTGCCCACCCGCTCCCATCCCTGCTCTGTAACAGAGGGAACAGTGTTGTCTGCATGGTTCCCAAAGTGAGTCACCACACAAGTGTGGTGAGCAAGTCACCTCAACTCTATCATCTCCCTATTGTCTCTTCCTGATCTCTGTGAAAATGGGCAATTCCAAATCCTTCTGCTCCCTTTCTGTAGAGGAAACATTCATCTCTGCCAGTCTTGGTGACACAAAGTCTGTCACTGGAATAAACTGCCTATCCACCACCCCAACTTTAGCTGCCACCATCCACAACTTTACTTTTTAAGTAAATCAACTTTATGGGTTCAGACAGATGACAATTCATCAGAGATTCAGAGAGCTGGAAGGGCCATAAATGAGCATCAACCCCTTCATTCCTCAGATAATGAAGCTGAGACTCAAAGAGTGGGTAGCCTCTCCACTGTCACACAGTGAGTTGAGAGTGGAGACAATCTAGCACAGGAACTGCTGAGTCCTGGCTCTTCTCTCCCTCCCCTTCAGTCACTCTTTGTTGTAGGGTGGTGAGCCCCATTTAGGGCTAGACTGGAGTGTGTACCTATGACTTGTTATTTGTAAGGATCTTGGAGGCTCCTCTCTCCCTGGTTGCAATGGGCTGGGTACAAGACACCATGCTGGAAACCTCTTCATCGCCTACCTTTAAGAATCAGAGGATGCCTTGGGCTAAAATTATAATAAAAACTCTCACCTCAAATGACTTTAGCCAGAAAGATTAATGATCTCACCCCACAGGATACCCCAGAGTAGAAGTGTTGCAAATGGAGTCTGGGCCAGGTTTTTGGTGGTCACTAACAAAGAATTGGACTGACCACACAGATATTATAAAGCAAAGCAAGCAGTAGATTTATTAAGGAAAGAACACTTCCCAAGACATGGGAGTGGACTGCCTCTGGCCAGGGAATGGCTTCCTTCTATTAAACAGTTACAGGCTTTACTTAAGCTTCTACAATGTGATTTCCCACAATCCTCCTTGATTGCCCACTCAGGGAGGAAACCACAATGCTAATTATTATCAGGTGTCACAAGGCAATTCTTGAAAATCAAGATGCTGATTGATGAAAGCTGAAGTGTCTCAGGATTTCCTATTCTATTTCCTGCCTTAGAGGGACTAGATTGGTATATAAGTGGTTTGATACAGGTTCTCTGTAGATTTTGTGAATCCAAAAAAAAAATCTATGGAAAGTAACCTCACAGGGCAATCTGTCACGAATTCTTAACTGCGCAGGTTATGGTGCGTAGTCATGCCCCAGGCCTACCACTTCTTTTGTGAAAGATTTTAAATCAGCCCTGTTCATTATTCTTGTGCTCTAGATTAACATGCCTTTGAAATGCCAGAAGTAATAACCCTGGAAGGGGGTATTAACCCTCAAGAGAGCACATAATCTTAACTCTCCTATAATCCAACCCCTGCCTTACTTTGTCCCAGAATTGTTCCTCTGGAATATTTGAGTTCTTGCTCCCTGGCATATGTAATCAGTTTGGTTCAAATAAACTCATAAAAGCTCTCGACAGGTTTGGACATTTCTTACTTGGCAATTCTCTGCATCTCTCCAACCCATTCTCTTCAACATGTTGGTTTAGCTCCCTTCCTGGTTGTAAGTTGACTGCTGCAGAGCAACGCGTCACTTCCGGACATGATAACATCACACAGAGAAAACAAGTCATTTCCTCTTGGGTGTCTTTTTTTCATTAGTGGAGAACATTTCCCCCAAACACCCCCAGTAGAATTCTCTTCTCTCATTGGTCAGGATTAGGTTACATGCCTCTCTCTGAGCCACAGACTGGCAAAGACAATGGGATTACCATAATTTATTTAAACTCATTGAGATTTACCCTACATCTTGTAGGGAGGGGTAGATGCCCAGACAAACTCAAGGCTCTGCCAACAAAGAGGAAGTGAACAGCAGTGGGCAGGCACTTATTATCTGCCACATTTTATCATCACCATCCAAGGAGTATAGTGTTCTGAGCATGGAATTTGCAGGTGGAATGGCTGAGTCCAAACCCCCACTCTGCTGCTTACTAGCTATGTGACTTCAGGCAAGTTAATCTGCCTTTCTGTGCCTCAAATTCCTTTGTAAATAGAACAGAATCTGCCTCTGGGCTACTATAAAGACTACATGTTAATATATGTAAAACATGTAAATACATGTAAGAGTCTGGCCCCCAGAAAACGTTATATATGGATAAATGTTGTTAGTTTCTTCCTAATCCCTCCCAGCCTTACACACAGACTCACAACTCATAGGTCTACCATCAGTACCATGGGAGTCTCATTAGTATTCCAGAAAGGACCTGCATTTGTCAAACCTCTGGACTTCACATATGCCTATCCTTCCACTTGTAAAGATAACCTTCCCATCATCTTTCCCATTGACATTTAAAAGCCAGTTCAACGCTACCTCCTCCATAAACTTTCCCTGATCCCTCCTGGTTAGCATTAATTTCCTTCCCACCCCACCTTTACACTCCCTAAACCCCTGGTGTTTTTACTCAAGCTTCTGTTCATTCTGCTTTGCTTTGTGGTTTAGAGTGGGTGTTTGTGTATATCCCCACCTCAGCTTGGGAGCCCCTTTAGGTCAGAACCTACTCTTAACCTAGTCTTTGACTCTTTTGGGGGAAAAAAAAACAAACTACAGTGCCCTGTACATAACATTCTCAGTACATAAATCACATAGAATTGATTAAAAATATATAGTCTCTGCCCTTAAGGAGTGTCCAGTCTAGTTGAAGAGCAGGACAGACACTTGTAAAGACAATTAGCCCTGTAAGCATTAGAATATCAGTGTCCCATGGACCTGGTGCTCCAGCCACACCAAGCTTCCTGCTATTCCCTCAACATGCTGTGATCCCTCATACCCCCTTGTCTTTGCATAACCTCTCCCTTCTACCTGAAGTCCTCCTCTCCTTGCCCTTAGAATCTTTGCATCTGACAAAGTCATATTTACCCTTCAAGTCCCTACTCCAGCATGTCCTCTATTAAGCCCCTTCTGATGACACTGCCACCCACTCACAAACTTCTTGACAGCACTCAGCACATAAATTATGACCACCTCCCTCTCCAGCATGGGTGCCCTTTGAGTCCAATGCAGAGCTTGGCAACTAACAGGTGCTCAATGCACCTTTCCTGGGTGAGTCCAAGGGCAACTGTGAGCACTATAAGGGTGGGGTGGTGGTGGTAGCTGTCTTGTGTTAGTTCTCAGAACTGCACCCCTGGGGCCTTAGCAACAACTTAGCAACACGCTGGGTGCTCAAGAAGGGCAGCCAGTCTGGGAAGCAAAGAGTCAAAGCCACACTGGCTAAATACATCATACACCCTGGCTGTGGAGATAAACTCGTAAATACTGTGATCCCTAAGAGGAGTGTGACAATGCCTGCCAGAGTCTTGCCTCCAGGGAGGGAGACTGCAGTGCTACAGGGCAAAGAGGCTTAGTGGGGAAGGATTGCACTCTCCTTGTGTCAAGCGGCCATGCTGGGATGCCAGGAAGGGATCCTTCTTCTAAGAAGGGTACACTAAGGGGCACAGCTGTGCAAGCATCCCCTAGGATTCTGGATGTTTGTTCTATTAATGATATATGCAATATGTTCTTGCAATTGTGGCTGTTGGCTTTTCATGCTAATATACTTTACAGTCTCCAGAGTGCTTCCGCTATGTTACATCAGTCAAGCCTTACATCAACTCTGCAGGGGCTATCCTGTCCGTATTCCAGATGAGGAAACTGACTTTCAGAGAGGTCAAAAAACCTTGCCAATGGCACAGAGCTGGTGAGTACAGGGGCTCTGGATCCAAGCCTAGAGAGTGCATGGTGTGGTTTGGCTAAAAGGAGATTTGACAACTGAAAATTTCTATCTTTCTGTCTTTAGGTGACATATTGGGCTGCCACCACAACTATGGTCTTCTGGACCACCAGGTCCCTATTTTTGTCTGTCTGTCTTTTGAGGGGGGCTAAAGTGTGGGGATGTAGCATATAGGTATGTCTGAGGAGAGAATGCGGTATATGTGTGTACTCATGTGCACATATGCACACATGTGTGTGCACATTGGACCCATGGGTGCACTGTGAGCATCCCTTATGCTTTAGGCATATTCAGCAGGGACAGTGATGGTCCTTCTGATGGCCTTTAGCATCATAATCCTTCCAAGTGCATGGCTGGGGCAGAGGCATGTTTAAAGCCTCATTCCTGTGTCAATTCTATATGTTGCCTGGTTTGCTCTGGAAGGGAAGGGAGGAGCAAAGTTCTCCCAGAAAGGGAGGTTCCAGTTCTACTGGGACCTCTGTCATCTTGTCACCAAGGTTAACTTCTCCAGTGAGAAATGGAGGGCTTCTTCCCTTCTCGCCCTGGGAAAACAGTGCCAGTAGACCCTTTTCCTACCAAGCCCTTTTCCTGTCCTTTTCCTTGTCAGCGGGGAGGTTTCAACATGTAGCATTCCTCAGTGGCCCCCACCAAACTCTGAGCTGACTCAGGTGACAGTAACATGTTTTCTGGGTGTAAAATAAAGACAGTAAAGACAGGGCACTTGTCAGGGGGCTCAGGAGAGAACAGAGCTCATTGTCCCAGATGCACATCCAGACCAGTGCCTCCACTTCAGTTGTGTTGGGTCAGCTGGAAATTGGCCACCATTATCTTCAATAGGCTGTGGGTGTGTGTTTCCCCAACGCTGAGATACTCGCTGACTTGTCTGCCTCCGGTATCAAGATACTACTGCCTCATAGGATGAGTTAAGAAGTGTTCCTGCTCTTGGGTTTTGGGGAAGAGTTTGAGAAATACTGGAGTTAATGCTTTAAATGATTGGTAGAGTTCACCAGTGATGCATCTTGCCCTGGACTTTTTTAAAAGATTTTTATTTATTTATTTTCAGAGAGGAGGAGGGAGGGAGAAAGAGGGAAAATCAATGTGTGGTTGCCTCTTGAGCACCCTCCACAGAGGACCTGGCCCACAACACAGGCATGTGCCCTAGACTGGCAATCAAACCAGCAACCCTTTGGTTCACAGGCCAGTGCTCAATCCACTGAGCCACACCAGCCAGGGCAATTTTTAATTTTTTTAAATAATTGATTCAACTTCTTGTTATAAGTCTATTTCTTCTTGAGTCAATTTTGGTAATTTGTGTGCTGTTTAGGAATTTGTCTGCTGTAAGTATTATGACCTGAAAACCAAGCTCTACCTTCCCTAAGCAGGTGGTAAAAGATACTAGGACTCAGACTGCTCTGTTCTGTGCCCATTTTGCCTGGCCCTGTCCTCAGGCCCCTGACCCTAGTCTCTTCAATTGACCCAAGTGCAGTGCAGGCATTTTGCTGTTGCCCTGTTCTGGCCACAGGAGTTTCCTGTCGGGATCTTCACCCCTGTTATCCCAGAGCTGTTCACTTACAGCCACAGGGTATAGGAGAGGGCACATAGAGCTCACACAGTGTTAACTGCCTGAGACAGGAAGTGACACATCATGTCTTGTTCACCTTCTTGTTGGCCAGAATCCCAGTTACTCTAATGACCCTTGTACACATGAATCCCCTGGGGGCTGGAAAGTGTGGTCTCCCTGGAAGTTAAACTTCCAGGCCTGTTTAAACAAAAAGGGATCAGACGGCTATGAGGTAGTTCATGGCACACAGGGAAAGAAACCCAGCCAGGCTTCTCCCAGCACTGGGAGCAGGCACCAACCAGCATCAGTATTCAGGGAAGTTCTTCTGTCCTTCTGTGGGGCCACAGGGCTCTCTTCTCTACTGAGGGTGACCAAGTCATCCTGGTGTGACTTTTTGATTTTAGCACTAACAGTCCTGTGGCTTGGGAGCCCTCTGAGTCCTAGACAAACCATGGTATTTGGTGACCCTGTCATTTCTTCTCTTCGCATGGTGCCTTCAGTTCTCAGCCTTTCTCTCCTGATAGAATTCCTTCTTCTCTGTGCATGGGGCACAAAGTTGCTGCTCTAGGCTGGGCTCCAGATCCTCCCAGTTTCAGTACATCCAACCACCTAACTAATGCATATCCTCAATCCTAGTTCCAAATTTTCAGGAGGGAAAAATTGATTGTTCTGTATTAGATCTAACACCCACCCCAGTTGGGCAGAATAACTGTGGCCTTTAAGTGAATCCCTCTAAGTGAAGGGATAACATAGAAAAAGGGAGGTGAGATCCAGTAGGAACCCTAAATAGTGCCATTGTATGACCCATCAGGAGCTTTTCACTGTAACCACATAAAAGACAAAAATAGAAGAGACTATAGTTATCTTTCCAAAGGACAGTGCACCTGGGATTATAGCTCTCCCCAGTCCCTCCCCTGAAGTCCAGCATTCACAGAATCCTTCCTGTGTTAGCTAAGGGGGTGGGCCTCCAAGATTCCTGCCAGTACTGTGTGCACCTGTATAATCCCCACCTGAGGTGTGGGTGCGACCTGGAAACACAGTGAGAGTCATTCCTGTGATTGGCTTGCGTTAAATGGCAAAGGTGATCAGATGCTCCCACATTACTACTACTGAAAGACGCTCCTAGCAGACTGGGGAGAGACTCTCCCATTGGCTTGGAAGAAGGAAGCTGCCTTGCTGTGAGAGGCCCACGTGACTGGGACCTGGGGGCTGCCTCTAACTGCTGAGCATGACCCACAACAGAAAGGCAGCAAGAGTACAGGGATCTCATCAGAAGACCACAAGGAACCAAATTCTGTCAGTCACTTGAATGAGTTGGGCCAAGCACCCCAGAATCAGATGGGATTGCTGCCCCACCCACACCTTGAGTTAAGCCTGATAAAAACCCAGCTATGGCCTCTATCTGGACTTTTGACCTACTGAAACTGTGAAATTAAAAAAATTCATGTTGTTTTAAATTACTAAATTTGTGGTAATTTGTTACACAGCAACAGAAAACAAATATATCTAACTTAAGAAAAATTATTGGGTATTGCCCTGGCTGGTGTAGCTTAGTGGATTAAGCGCGGGCCCGTGAACCAAGAGATCACGGTTCAATTCCCAGGCAGGGCACATGCCTGGGTTGCAGGCCAGTTCCCAGCAGGGAATGCACAGGAAGCAACCATACATTGATATTTCTCTCCCTCTCTCCTTCCCTTCCCCTCTGAAGATAAATAAATAAAATCTTTAAAAAAAATTATTGGGTATTAAGCATGCTTAGGGGAGTGAGTTTCAAATGTTCAATCTCAAATCAAGTCTCTACATGAACAAAATATTAAATAAGGCCCCGTTTGATTGCTTTACTCCAGAGTCCATCTTTCCTGGTCGGCCCACATCCCCCACCACTTAACCCTCACAGGTTGGGGCTGGGGCAAGGAGAGCTTTCCCTCTGTGCAGACAATGAGGGGGAAGTGGGCAGCCATTCAGCTTTAGGGATGGGAAGAGCTTAATGCTGGTTTCACTTTCAATATTTGGATTTATGTGGAGAATTAATAATAGCCAGTTGACAAGGGTGACAAGATCCCAGTACTCCATTCATCATTAGTAGATGTATAAACTGGATCAGCTTTCAGCGTACAATTTGGCAAGATCTAGTAAACTGCAAAATGCATATATCCTTTAATTCAGCAATTTCTCTTTTCAGAACTTACCCTACAGAAATTTTAACACAGAGCCCAATTATATATGTACTAAGATGTTCACTGCAGCATTGTTTGCAAAAGAAGAACAAATTGGCAATAACTTACATGCCTATTAATAAGCAATTCATTAAATAAATTGTGGTACATTGACACTGGAAAACTTTTATTTTTTCTGCCATTGAAAAAATAAGGTTTATTTATATGTGGTGTGACGTTTCCATATTGTATCTATGATATATGCTAAGGAAGAAAAGCAAGTTGCAGAACACCATAGTATACCATTTTTGTTAAGAGTAATTATATATTTATATGTTAAAATATGCATAGAAAATATAGACAAATATAAATCAAACTTTTAGAAATAGTTATTTCTTGAATTAGGGCAAAGTTTCTTTTTTATGTATACTTCTAGATTATGTTACAGGATGGGAAACGTTCTATATTATACATTTCTGCATTATTAGAAAAATTTACTATATGCACTTGTTAATTTTATAGTAAAATAAAACAATAAATATGTTTTTAAAAATCATTCCAGATCCTTCAACTCTCATCTGAGAAACTGATGCAAGTCAGCCAGGGCTTCCCACAGGCCTGGAGAGCTGTCACCAGGTACACACACAGAGCTTCATCACAAGACCTGATGGGCAGTAGAGAATTAACTTCGCCCAGGAAAGGTCTGTCCTTTACCCTCAGCTACTGGGAGGTGAATTCTAGGCCCTTGGAACGTCCTGATAGCCGGATCTTTGTGTGCTGGGGACTTTAGCCACCAGACAGTTGAAAAGTATAATTTGTGATGGGGGCTCTGAGTCATATGGTTTCAGCTCTACCTCCAAAAGGGCTAGAGACTAAAGGTCAGCCTGTCAGAGAGTATGTGATGGAGCCCTGTAAAATCCCTGGACCCCAAAGGCTCAGGCACACATCCCTGACTGGCAGTACACCCAGGGTGTTGTTGCAGATCTACAACAGAAAAGTGACACTGTCTGAGTCCATAGGGAGAGGCCAGTGGGAACGCTACGTTCGATGTCTTTCCTGGCCTCTGTCCTCTGCACTTCTATCCTTGAGTGACTGAAATCTGTATCCTTGACTTTAATAATCAGAACTGTGAGTATAACAACTTTCAGTGACTTCTTTGAATTCTCATAGTGGATCATCGAACCTGAGGGAGTTTAAGGATCCCTCGTCCCAAACTTGCAGTTGGTGTCAGAAGTGGGGGCAGTCCTATGGGTGAATGCTTCCTTCTGACATCACAGTTGGCTAAAACTCTTGGCAGCCCATGAGGAAGGGCCCAGCTGGAAGAGGACCCAACTCAGAGGCACAGGAAATGTGACTGCCTGGGGTCTCAGGACATTGCTGCTCATAATGTTTTTAGCCAGAATACTGGCTGTGTGCCAAGAGCCCTGGGTTCTAGCCTCAGCTCTGTTACTTACAAGCTATATTCAGGCAATAGAAATTGCCTATCAATGCTCCTGGCCCCTGCCAAGGTGAACACAGTTACACAGGCTTGATGCCTTTAAAGCTCCCTTCCCACCCTCAGACAAGGTTACAGATATCCTAGGAATGAGAGCCCTGCTCCATCCTATACACTGTGTGAAGAAGCCTCCCAGGTTCTGTCTCCCCGGAGCCTTCCAAACTTCAGTATTGGCTCCTTTGCTTCTTACCTCTAATTTACCCCTGTTTAAATTTGCCTATCTGCTCATAAAAACTTCCTTGGTTCTTATATCCATCTTCACCCCTGGATGCTTTCTTTCCTCATGTCATTCCCAGAATTCTGTAGGGCCAGGACAAGGGTGAGGCACCTAGGATACAGATTTTAATGAGGTGTCAAGGTCTGCGCAATCCTTGCACTTGCATGACCCTGACGGGGAACACTTTCTTCTATTTTGTGCCCTAAGTTTCTCACTTGCATCATCCTCGTCCCAGCCCTGAATCCCAGCTTGGGTCCGTCTTCTTGCCCCTTCCATACCTTCCCCTTGATCCAGAGGGTTTTTAGCCATTATCATATCTGACCATTTTTTAAAAGACTCTACTCACACCAGTGGTCCCCCAGCCTCCTTCCAATGAACAAAGTTCCTTCCAGCCTCCAGGGCTTCAAATATGCCATTCCTCTGCCTGGAACGCTGCCCCACACAACCCAAATCCCTCATGAGTTCTCCTCAGCCCTCTGGTCTCAGCTCAAATATACCTCCACAGGGAAATCCTTTATAATTCCCCAGAATAAGTCAGATATCTAGTTATATACTCTCACAGAACCTTGCACCCCTCCTTTATAGCATGTATCACAATGGCAATTAATTATGTGTGCAATTATTTGGTTAATGGGCACCAGACTCTACATTACACAAAGCTAGGTTTATCGGTCAGAGTCCTGGCAGGAAACAGATGGTGTGTTCTAGTGGGGTCATTGATTTTGAGAGTTTGAGGGAGCAAGAGTGTGGAGCCATTAGTTGTCCTAGGCCTAAAGGGGCCAGGAGGACAGAGTGGTTACGAAAACCTGGAGAGTGCTGTGGTTGTACTTAGGAGAAATGGGAGCTATAGCCCTGGACAGAGGTATGCAGACCCTGCCAGCTTACAGCCCAGCAGTG
Source organism: Trachops cirrhosus (assembly GCA_028533065.1). Classification (NCBI taxonomy): domain Eukaryota; kingdom Metazoa; phylum Chordata; class Mammalia; order Chiroptera; family Phyllostomidae; genus Trachops; species Trachops cirrhosus. The sequence goes on from CM052541.1 coordinate 101,698,987, forward strand.
AGGGAGCCAGGGAAAGCAATGTCTCAGCCTCTACTTCCTCTCACCTCCAGGATCCTGCCTCCCATTAGCCAAAGCTAACTGAAAAGGAAAGGGGTAGGCAGCCCAGGTGATACAGTCCTTACAGGTCATCCTGGAGGGCACAAGACAGAGGTAGGTGAGGATGGAGAGTGGACCTGGAGGGGTAAATTAAGATGTCCAGCGCAGCAGGGCCATGTTTATCTGGCTCATCCCTAAATCTCTAATGTACATCCCAGTTCCTACCACCAAGTAGGTACTTAAGAAATGCTGGCATTGAATGAAGAAATGAGCACAAGAGAGAATGAATCCCTCCCTCACCTGCATCCCAGGGATATTGTAAGATCAAATGAGGGCAGGTGCAGGAAATTGTTCTGTGAACCATGAAGTAGCAAATAAACAGAAACGCTTGTCATTCTTATTCTGATTCTTCTTCCTTTTGTGAGGTCAATCTCTGAAAGAGTGTCACAACATCCAGAAGGAGCCAACTGGCGGCATTTATTTTCTTGGCTGGGCAGCTCCAGGGTCCTGTTGATCAGAGCACCTGACCTAAAGGCATCCTTGGAGCATAAACTTGCCCTCTGTGCAGCAGTAGCTCTTAGTAAGAACGCATCTATACCACAGGGCACTTACGTTTTCTTTATTGAGTTAAAAATAAAATAATGACATTTTCTGGCAGCAAAATGCTGTCATACCTGAGGACTAAATGTTCATTGCAACTTTATTAAAATATATTAGATAAATTGAAGAGCTATGCTCTCCGGCCAGCTGACAGAGCCACTGCCTCCCTGTAGATATTTTGTTTTTGTATTAAGAAAGTTGTCACAAGTAATTTGGACTGGAGCGTGTAGTTATAGACTGCCAAATGTTGATTAATTAAGCTCATGTTTGGATTAGTTCTGCCTGATAGTTTCATTAGGGAAAATGAGTGAAAATGTAGAATAAAGTAACAAAGGGGGAGAGAAAGCATCATCCTGTGAGACCCAATACAAAGAGACACACCCTGTATCCATTGGTGTGTCATGTGTGTTTGTGTGCACATGTGTATGTACGTGTGTGTGTTTCAAGTATTCCAGCAGAGGATGGGTCCATGGCTAGAAGGATTAATTACAAGTAGTTAATGTGAATTCTACTCCTGGTATCAGCTCCCTTACTGATCCAGCCTTTGGCCTTGACATTGCTCTCTGTGTAACCACTGCCTCAAGTCAAATTTTCAAATGTTCATTAAGCCTTTAGTCATTGATCCAGAGCTCTCCCAGCTTCCTGAGCTGACCATCCATGTGACCCTTAGGATAGCCAAGAACAGCCTGACAGGGAAAACAGGGGGGTTCATTCACTGACTCGGAACCTGGAAGAAGTCCTGGGTGAAAGACAAGATTCTCAGAAAAGCAGGAAGATACTTTCCCCAGGCTCAAGGGAGTCAACATTAATGAAAATGTGAGTTGACCCCAAATGTCATATTCTTTTAGGAAATTGTATTGTTGTTAATGCCTAACTCAGATAATTAAAGACGAGCATTTTTAGGAGTTTGTATACATGCCTGTAGTTTTTGCCCTCATAAATTCACTCATGCTGACATTAACATCAAGCATTAATGTTCAGCCCTGGGCTATTTACCTCATAAGAGAGGCAAAAGATACGGTACTCACCCTTAAAATTTTAAAATTTTAGACTGTAAGATTCCCATACCGGAAAGTGAGTTTTTTATATGTCTTACCAGCACCACCTACCCCAAACAGCATGCTCTGTATTTTTTCAGCTATATTTACATTTTTCAATTCTTTAAATGCATCATGCTTTCTTTCATTGCCAGGATTTTGTCCATGCTGTTCCCACTGCCTGGAAGAGTTTTCTCCCAACCTCACCATCCCATCCCCAGTTCTCCTGGACAATTCCTACTCATCCTTCAGGTTTCATATAACCTTAAATGTCACTTTTTCTAGGAAGCCTTCCTGGATGACAGATACCCAGACTATATACGCCATCTTCATTTCATGCTCCAAAGCACCCTGTGCTACTCCTTCACAGGAGTCACCACATCTCATTGCTATTGCTTATTCAATTGTCCATCTTCCCCTCCACACCACAGCATGAAGAAAAGAGGGCATTTGTTGGGTTTGCAATATTCTCAGTTCTTAGCATAACATGTAATAGAAGAAAATAAATGGAGAGAATGGAATGAAAAGAACAGCAACCAAGTATCAAGATGATTTCCACCAGTATGAATAGTAGAAACCTTGGCAAACTTTCTTTCTCAACACACAGTGCCTCATCTGTAAAGTGGGAATAGTAGATAAGATGGCCATCTGGTACCCACTGATGTCCAGGACTGAGCTGGTTGGCCAAGCAGGTGTTCCCTTGCCTCCTCACTGCTCCAAGTGAAGCAGCACGCTGGAGCAGAGAGACTGACATCCCAAGGACAGTGTCTGCTAAAGTCAAGAGCAGTGAGCAAAGGCGAATGATACAAACCCACTCTTCCCCATATCCTAGAGCTCTTGGGGGCTCAAATTAGTAGGTCTCTGCCAATTGCCAAACAACATCAGAAGAGAGGTGTTATTATTTAAGACAACCAATGAATATATATGTTGGTGCCTTACAACAAACAGTGGCCAGATGAACAAAATTTTGCTCTGGCCTGAAGAAGATATACTATGACATATAAGAGATATAAATAGATGATATAGATATAGATACAGATGCAGGCTAAGGGGATGGAATCTACATATATGTTAATAGGCTATAAAAAGTTAGTTGGTGGGCATGGTCAGTAGGTTATACAATTTGGGACTTCGTTTCAATAAAGCTAATCATCTTCTCTCCCTCCCCCTCTCCAGTTATTTTCATTTTTCCCATCTAAGAGGACTTTAACAACTCCTCCATGGAGGCCTCCACATAGGGAGATGGACCCTTGACCTTGACAGTGGGTTTCTTCACTTCTCATCTGTCCCCCTCACTTCTCTCTGGACTGCACAATTCTCACTTAGGCTCTGACAACTTCATGTTCCTTCCATGGTCTCCTGGTGAAGACCAGTTGGCTTATTTCTATCTCAAAGTGTAACTTTCTGCATGGCTTTGTGGTGGGGAAGGGGACTGGAGGGATATAGCAATTAAGGACTGCAGCCTCTGCACAGCCTCATCAGCTTTAAAGTAGTCAGGAGAATAATGCCCTCTACCTCCACCTGACACTCTGTCCATTTCCCTCTAGAATCCCACTGCCATCTACAGTTTCAAATGGGGGAAGGGAACAAACAAACAAGAAACAACTCCCTGGCGGATGTGGCTAGTTGATTGAGCACATACTTGCAAACCAAAAGGTCATTGATTCGATTCCCGGTCAGGGCACATGCCTGGGTCATGACCAAGTCCCCAGCTGTGGGTGTGGGAGAGGCACCTGACTGATGTATTTCTGGCACATCAATGTTTCTCTCCCTCTCTTTGTCCTTCCTTTCTC
>CM052541.1:101702952-101769241 GCA_028533065.1 Trachops cirrhosus
GCTACCCTAGCAGTGTGACAGTTGGATGGTGTGACCCCAAGGCCACTCCCTGTGCTCTGGAAGTGAGCACATTGACTCCTCAACACAGCCTTTCAGCACTCAGCTCAGGGTCCACAACCTACACAGCATCCCCATATTAATAATACTCAATAGGCAACAGCTGATAAACCATTCATAAAATTAAATAGTATTGCCCATAGAATATTAATGTCTACTGAGTTGAGTTCATGCTGCTTTAACAAGAATGGTTACTGTTCAACTTTAATTCCCATGACTCTGAAAGATAACATACATTTCAAAATATTGATCCATGTTCAGAGGGAAAAAAAGACCAGGGCCTCCAAGTTAGGAATGAGTAATCACAAGACTCTCTCAAGATTTTACCCATTTTGAGGACAGAGGAACAGTGCTTTTAAAAGTGCAATGTTGCATGTACTAGTCACTTGTCCTTTGAGGAGTAAATCCAAGCTCACAAGTTGTAATGTGCACACCTCCCCCACCCAGCCCCTGACATTTACGACTATCTGAAGATTGCTGAGAAGTAAATGCTGGGTGTGGGAGATGCTGTGTCCTTGTACACGCTAGTATTAAACAGAAGCGACAGGAATGCTGAGCAATCGCCTGGAGCTATTTTACTAGTTTCTGCCCACCAGGGTCCAGGCTGTGTATTTAAGCATCTTCCTCTCAACTTTCTCTGGTTTCTACTGACTCTGACACTATGAAAGAAGCTAGATATTTTTGAGGCCCAAATTTCTGGGCACAATTTGACTAGTTAGAAAGTCTTACTGATAAATCAAGTTATTGGGTGATATTTAATGACAAGAAATAATAGGCAGTACATCTATTTATAAATGATTTTCATGATTTTCTCATCAAATGAGAACTATATATAAATATAACTCCCTAAATTTGGGATTAGAATGAATAGTTTTTGGTTTAGCATTGTGGCATATCTCTTTAGGAAATAAAGTGTTTTAATCTTGGGGACAGAGGAGGGGAATGACAAGGACTATACTTGCTCCAAGACAATGAAGTCTGCCTTCTGCAAATGGACATTATTCTTATTCGTATGATCCTGCCCTGCCTACCTCACAGGATTGGTTGAGGATCAAGTGAGTGTGGTATATGTGAGCATTCTTCCTTAATTCTAAAGTGTCTTTATGTACAAGTACTGGTCCTTATGCTGAATTTGCTCAGTCTCACAGAATTTTGAGATCAAGCATATGCAGATATGCTGAAAATGCTATAAGGGAGTTGATGCTTCATAGTGGTGATACTTCCAAATAATATACTGGATATTTCTGAGAGCACTCCGAAGATGCTGATCTTTTAACCCTACACTTGGCATTTGGAGCCTCATTATTGAGTCTTGAAAACACCTTGCTTCAGACTGGCTGAGACTACTCGTGGCTTCAATACCCTGGTGGGTGCTCTATTCGTCTGACTCTTCAGTTCTGTCCTACAGGCTCCATGCAAGCTCATTTTCTATGTTTAAAGAGAGGAAGCACTCAGCACCACATGCTGAATATTCACCATTTTATTGAGGTAAGGAGATGAAGAACCTGAACACTGGTCACTGAGCTGAGTCTAATTTGTGATGACATTGTTGCCTGAAGTTTCCCTGCAGGTCAGGGAGGACCAAACCATGAAGGGGTGCTTAGACACAGATAGGCTGCTCCATCACCCAGTTTTAGCAACCAATCAGAATGACCACACTGGAGTCCCTCCTTCTCCTGCACAGGAGTGCAGTGTTGTGCTGGGCTCTGAGGGGTGGAGAGTGATAGACCATAGGATTTCAGTGTGGAGACAAGTGTTGAGGCTGGTGTAACAGAAAAGAAAGCCCTACCCTGAATTAGGATATTAGAGACATAGCTTTGGCATGTGATTAGCTTAATGACTAAGAAGCTGTTGTAGTGGAAATATACAAGGAATGGCTCTGCATCTTGGTTAGATATAGCACTAGGAGTGAATCAGCCTTCAGCGGAATAAAGATTTCAAAGGTCAGCCTTTGTAAGTGCACTATGAATTCCTTCTTTCCTTCTCTCTAAGAATACTCGGGTATGGTCAGAGTGCATGCAGTGGTCAAGGTAAAAGGAAATCTTTGTCTACACCATCCCAAATCCTGATGAACAATTTCCTTGTGCAACCAACTGTGGTCTTGGTCATTTTCCTAAGCTACTGACTTTACCCTGGTTACGTAGTGCACATGGGTTGGAAGACTGAAGGGCACTCCTGCCTGTGCCACACTCTGCTGCCTTGTGTAATGCTGCACACAGGTGAATGGTTGTCAGGAATAAATGAGATGCCTTGTAGCAGCCTGCCATTTTCAGTATTTTATTCTTAGATCAGTTAGAGTCCTGATGAGACTGATTCCTAAAGTAATTGGGTTCTGATCTGCACCTGGTGTTCCTGGCCTCCTGTCTACCACAGCCCATCTCCAGTCTCCAGCTTTGGCATTTTGGGCTCCCGATATCTGCTCTCCAGCCAGTAGAGCTGGCCTTTCTTTACCTTTCAAGCTCACAGCCAAGACTCCAAACCAAACCATCTGAACTCTGACTTGAGATCAGGAGCGTTTCTGGGAGAGGGACTAATGACACCCCAACACACCAGGCCTGAGGCTACCCAGGCCACCTTGCTCTCCATCACTTTTCTGGTTTCAGCTTCCCAGATGGTGAGGAAGAAACCAAAGAGAGAAAGGGAAAACATTGAATTTAGAAGCTATGGATTAAATACTGGATTCATTGGTACCTTAGTGCAGATTTCTCATTTATTAACTGGAAGAAGAAGCTGAAAATATTAAGACTTGAGCAAATGTTTTGTGGGAAGTGACACTCCCTAGGACATTGAAACAGAAATGTGGTGGCCTTGGGGACCTCAATGTTTCCAATGTCATTGATTTCTGTCCTTTATTATTTCTTTCCTTCTTTCTGCTAGCTTTGTGTATATTTTTTATTTAATTTTTTTAATTTTACTTATTTGCTTTTTAGAGAGAAGGAAAGGGAGCTGAGAAAGAGAGGGAGAGAAACATCTATGTGTCAGGGATACATCAGTTGGTTGCCTCTCACAAGGCTCCTGCAATCCAGGCATGTGCCCTGACTGGGAATTGAACCAGCAATCCTTCAGTTGACAGGCCAACAGTCCATCCACTGAGTCACACCAGCCAAGAATAGCTTTATGTACATTTTGTTCTTTTTCTAGATTCTGAAGGTGGGAGCATAGATTATTGACTTGAGACTTTTCTTTTTTCTTTAATGTATAGAACTTTAATTTCTATAAATTTCTCTTTCCCTATTTAGTATATGTATTTTTTCTTTTTGCCTTGAGAATTCCTTCTCTAAATAATGGATTATTTGGCTGTTTTGTTTCATTTCCAAGTATTTAGAGATTTTCATTTTATCTTTTTTTTTAATTTTCACTTTAATTCTATTGCGATTGGAGAATGCTCTCTGTATGATGTCAGCTTTTAAAAAATTCTTGAAGTGATTTTTGCATCCCAGGATTGGTGTACCTTGGTCTGTGTTTCATGGGCACAGTTGTAGGTATAAATGTCTGTGTAGATCCTGTTGATTGATAGTGCTGTTGAGTTCTTTTTTACCCTTACTGATATAATTGATACAGTTTTCCATCTAGTTGTTCTATCAACTGTTAAGAGATGAGTGCTCAGGTCTCCAGCTATAACTGTGGATTTATCTATTTCTTCTTTAAGTTCTATCAGTCTTTGCCTTACATATTTTTCAGCTCTTTTCTTTGGTCCATACACATTTAGGATCACAATGTCTTCTTGGTAGGTTGGCCCTTTTATCATCATGTAATGTCCCTCTCTGTCCCTGGTCATTGTTTTTCCTCTGAAGTCGTTTTTCTCGTATTAATATAGCTACTCTTGCTTTTACTTGATTAATGGTTGCATGGTATATGTTTTTGAATCTTTTTACTTTTAACTTATTATTATTTTGAAATGAGTTTCTTATAGACAGCATACAATTGGGTCATGTAGTTGTATCCACTTGGTCAATCTGTCTTTTAATTGATATATTTAGAGCATTTACGTGTAAGGCAATTATTAATATCTTAAGGCTTAAGTCTGCCATTTTATTTTTTGTTTTCTGTTTGTTCTCTCTGTGTTTCATTTATCTGTTTTCCTTCTCTGACCTTCTTGAGAGTTACTTGAACATTTTTTAGATTCATCTGTAATGCTTTTGAATGTTTCTCTTTCTGTAGACCTTTTTAGTGGTTGCCCTAGGTATTACATAATATAAAATAACATCACAATCTACTGATGTTATCATTTTACCAGTTTGACTGAAATATAGAACTCTACTTTCCCTTATACTCTTCTGTATGTAATATAATCATCTTAAATATTTCTGTACATACGTTGAGAACCACATCAAACATGATTATATCTCTTGTTTCAATCATCAAATGTAATATAGAAAACTCAAGAGGAGAAGGAAGGTATGATATACTTACCATATTCTTACTCTATCTTTTGTTCCTTTATTGTTCCTGATGGCCCAAATGTTCTTATTCCCTTTATGTTTCAATGTCCTTTAGCTGCTCTTGTTGGGGTAAGTCTGCTGGCAATACATTTTCTTTATTTTCTTCCATTTAAGAATCTCTTGATTTCCCCTGCCTTTCTGTATAATTTTACTAGATGTAGACTTCCGGGTCAATGATTCTTTTTCAGCATTTGAGAAGTGTCCACTTTCCTACGGCCTCTGATGAGAAATCTGTTGTCATTCAAATTGCCTTTATTCTATAGGTAAGGTATCATTTTTCCCTCAGTGTCTTTAAGATACCTTTTCTGTAAGTTTTCAAAAGTTTGATTATAATACATCCTGATAAAGAAAATTTAGGATAATCAGTTTAGAGCCACTCAATTTTCTGAATCTGTATGTTTATATCTTTTGCAAAATTTAAGTTTTTTCAACACTTATTTCTTAAATACTTTCTCACCTTCACTCTTTCATCTCCTTCTGGGACTCCATTGACACCAACATTAGATCTTTTGTTGTAGACCCATAGGTTTCTGAGTTTCTATTTTTTTTCTATCTGCTTTCTCTATGTCAATTTATATTGGGTAATTTCTATTGTATCTTCAAGTTTATTGATTATTTCCTCTGTTTCCTCCATTCTGTGGCTGAGTTCATTTACTGAGTTTGTAATTTCAGTTAATATATTTTTCAGTTCTAATATTTCCATCTGGTTCTTTTTTATATCTGCTATTTCTTTGATGAGATTTCCCATGTATATAATTGCTCATTGAATTACTTCTGTCATGGCTGATGGATGGCTTGTCATATAATTTTAATATCTGTGTCATCTCAGTGTTGATGTCTGTTGATCTTTTCCAGTTGAGGTTTTTTTTTCTGGTTCTTGATATGACAAGTGATTTTTTTACTAAATGTTTGAATTTGGGCTATTACATTATGAAACACTGGAGCTTATCTAAATCTCCTATTCTAGCAAACATTTCTGACACCATGCTGATGGAGGGGAAGAAGGGACACTGTCTTATTTTTACTACTCAGTTTTCATTTACATGGAGAGGGAGAGAGGAGGAGGAAGGCTTCCTTGTTACTGCTGGATGGAGGTGGAAGTTCAGATTCCCTTTTAAGCCTCCTTATTGGTATCATCCTGGCTGGGACCAGCAGAGGTGCCTCATCACTACTCCCCATGTGACCTCTGCTAACACCATGGGTAGAGGGGCTCGTGACTACCCAGGGGAGGAAAACAAATCCCAGGTCTGCACTTGGCCTTCTCAGATTCCATCCCAGTGGGGATGCTGAGACCCATTATTACTGCTGGGTAAAAATAGAATCTAAACTCCCCACTCAGCCTTTGCCAAGGAGTGAAGTTATAGTTTTTTCTGTTGCATTTGGCTGAAATTGGGTAGTTATCATTTAAAAGTTTTCTGTCTTGCTGGGCTGCCCCTTTCCTAGTCTTTTGGTTAGAGAGATCAAGCTTTTCTTGGGGCTTTGTTCTCTACACCCATTGACATTTTCAGGTTGACAGCTTGTCCAGTCCAAGTTAGAGAACTCGCCATCATATTGTTCCTCGGGTCCTGAGTTCCCAAGCTGGCCTGCCTAATGTTCTCCTTCTTTTAGAAACTTCTTATGCTGGTTTTATATAGCATATTTAGGGCATTTTGTTGTACTTAGTGGCATGAGTGGGGGAAGTGTGTCTACTCCATGTCGGTTAGAAGTAAAAGTGATTATGTAGATTTCATTTGCTCTGTGCAATTACAGTATGTGGCTTTAGAGTCCCCGCCCCCCTTGAAATCTATTCTCTTACTTGGAATAAAAGTGAAATTTATCCTTAAATAGAATGGACCTCATATAGTAGTTTTAACTGTTGGGAGAGGGAGGAAACAGAGATGGAGCCAGCAGAAAGCAACAACAGAAAGCATCACATAGACCAAATAGTTGTGCTAAGTAAGTAGACTTGTGTTGACACCTGACAGTTCTTTCCACAGTGAGCTAAATTAGTCTTTTTGATCAGTGCCTAGTCATTCTTACATATTCTGTACCCCTCGGCCTTATGAAATAAATAAGAAATAGTTGATTTGGAGTCAGGAGACCTAAGTTACAGTTGACACTGTGATCTTGAACAAGTAGCCTAACTTTTCTCGGCTGTGTTTTATTCATCTTAATTTTTATTTTTATTTTTGCTAACAGAGTGTACAATTTTATTTTCACATTTCACAATACAAATGAAATTGTTTTTGTCCCACTACTCCCCTCCAAAACTATTCTCTCTTTGATAGGAAGAGGGAGTGAGTCTTCCTTGTCACACTGTTAGAAAACACCCAGAGTCATAGCACCACAGTATCCTGGTGAAGTAGAACAAGTAATATAAAACTGACAGAAAGAGGTTCCCCTCTCTCTTTATCTGTATGGTCAAGTCATTCCTGGCTGAGTGGGCACCATCATGGGATTGGCAGGAGGTGTCATCATTGGGGGCCTAGGCATCATGAGCATGTACCCTCCCTTAGGTGGCCTCATTCCAGGAGCATGTCCCACTGACATCATCCCTGGAGGAGGACCCATCATTGGCATTATGGGAGGCCGCCCCCCATATGGGGTGCTGGCATTATACCAGGTCAAAGAGGACCAGGAAGACTGGGGGGAGATGCAATCATTGCCCCTGCAGGAGGAGGAGCAGAGAACAGAGTAAGAGGTATCTCTCCTTGCTGAAATGCTGCAGTTGTTTTGTCAACCAGGCTCTGGGCCTGCTCTTGCACCCATTTCTGAGAGTAGTCTTTCACAGTCTCTTCATGTTTCCTCCCACTCCAGCATGTCTTTCTCACAGATGGAGAGTCATGGGTGAGATATGTATTACAGTAGTCACAATAAAACTTGGGCATGTTGTTCTGCAGGCCGCTGGCCACTTAGTGGTTTTATTGATCTTTAACATGCATTTGTTGATGGGTTAGTTCCTAAGTTTTTTTGGTTTGTAACCATTCTTCAAAGTTATGTTCTATGTTCCCCACCACTGCACTACACACACATGCTTCCACAGGCAACACTCACTCATTCCTTTGTCCTATGGAAACTTTTAAGAAGATTTGGCAACTTGCTTCTATGAGACATTTAAAACCTCACTCATCAGTTTTGGGAAATCTCACTCACTTAAATTGTCAAAGCTCAAGAGCCCTGGGATTTAAGCCTTGGAAAAAGTAAAGCTTGTCAGCAGAATTTCTATGTTAATTTGAAAAGAGATGAAGGATTTTAAAACTCTCCACTCTACAGAAGGCAGTATAAACACCACAGACAAGGAAACCTAGAGGGTAGTGAAGGCAAAGCCACAAACAAATGTCAGAACCTCCTGAAGACCTGATTCCTTCTGTCCTGCCAGGGTCTCCTGCACTTCTGTAACAAGAGGGGCATGAATTTGAGGGAAAGAGAAAATCACAGCTGGTACAGGCAAGCTTGGAAGGACCAGGCTTAAGAACAGGATCTGAATGTAAACAGGCTGGAGACAGCCACAATTTATGAAATACCAAAGACATATCTACCCTCAAGGTACAAGTGCAATCCAAAAATGCTTTTCCCATATTTTTCATCTTTGTCCTTTATCACTTAAGCTACCAAACATGATACTATTGGTTAAAGTACTTCCAGGAACTGCTTGTTCAAACATAAATTCTTCTATGTACAGTGACTGAACAAATTGTTCAAATCTGTTAGAAGGAGGCAGCTTTTTAAAATGATTTATGTTTCCCACCCACCAATTTTTTAAAAAATAGCTAAGGGAGGTTTTCACTGAGAATCCCTGCATGTGCTGAGAGTTATTTCTGATGTGCTTTTTGCATATACAAGCTGGATGAAGGCAGAAGATACAGAGTCATCATGGATGAACCATATAAAATACAAGATCCATGAGAGATGGCTGGGTAATTGAGATAATGGAGCCTTGATGCTGAGGGGGTAATTCGGACTGGAAAATAGGACCAAAAGCATCTCATGAAGAGGATATTGGGAAGGACTGGCTGGTTCCCAGATCTTTTGTTTCTACTACTCCCTCTCAAGATTTTTTCAGGGAATATTTTGATGCTGTCCTGGGTCACCCAGAAGGCTGTGTGATAAGGGATTATAGTATCTCTAGAACAGACTGTGGTTTGAGTATTTCAGTGACACTTTTGCAAGTGTGGATGAACATCTTCTGTTCTTCTGGAGCCTTGAGAGAAAACCAAAGTCATGAGGGTCATTTACATGGGTCCTTCTCTTCTTGTCCCTTCTCATATCATTTAGCTTTCCTTCACTTCACACGACCAGGCTCAGGGAGGGGGGGAGCACAGGAAAAGAGTAAACCCACAAGCCCCCTGGGAAACAGTGAACAGCAGAAGGAGAAGACTCTCACACCATTTATAGCTGCATGATGCACTGATATAATGGGTACTTAAAATCCTTAAGGGTCCCTAAGGTCTATAATCATGAAAGAAGAAATGACAAAAAAATAATAAAGGGTATGAGAAGATGTGATCTTATGATGCCAAAGTTTGCAGAAAAGAGTGACTAACAAATTGAATGAAGTTGAATGGGCATGAGGGTAGGAGAAAAGGTTAATGAATTTTAGCATTAGAAGATTATGGGTAACCTTAGCCAGAACTGTTTTAGTGCAGTTATGAGGGACTGAGATTATGATTATACTGAGCTACAGTGAAATGAAGATTTGAGTGGAAACAAAGAAGTAAAGACCAAGTTTGACAATAAAATTGTTGATAACCCTATGGAGAGATTCAAGGGTGGTTTGGGTGGGGGTCATGAGAAAAATGCATCAAGTTCATAGGCTGAGGATGGAAACATTTAAAGGGGTATTGAAGCTATGAAGGAAGAATGGTTACTGGAGCAAAAGCCCAGAGGAGGAGAAGCAAGGGAGGGTGCAGGCAAAGAATTGGGTTCAAGGATTGAAGGAAGGAGAATGTGATCCCCTAGGAGTCAATGTGGAGCCAGGAGAGAGAGGACCCTGCTCTTCCCTTGGCCCCTCTGTGACAGCACAGCCCACACTGGGCTAAGAGGACCACTAGAGGGGCTGGAGCAGAGCTTCCCATGAAAGTGAAGGATGCAGGAGATGTGGGCAATGGAGAGAGGGATTAAAGCAGGTGGGAGACAGAGGGGTTTGTTATTATAACAGGAGTCATGGGATAAACCACTACATTTTTTGTATAAAAATTGATAGTTACAAAAATAAAATCAGAAGTCACTGACCTATAAAAGGCAACCCTGGTATGAGTCCCTCTGGTGGCAGAACTTGTAGGGCAGTAACTATGGTGGATTTATTGGGGTGGTAGTGTGGCTTTTGTCTCAGTGAGTGGAAAGCAGATACCTTCTAGGTACAAGGAACAGAGGGCCCTGATCTCCCAGTGGAGAAACATCTTGTGGTGTATGAAGTCACTGCATCTTCCTTGTACCTTGGAGGATGAAAAAGTCATTCTAAATATTCATTCTTATGGAATCCCTGAATCTTAGTGGAGGCTCTGACCTGGCCCCAGCAAGGATGGTCTTGAGGTAACAGACACACTAGATATTAAAATAGATCAAAGAAAGGTGAGGTGAAGATCATGAAGTTTTGGAGGAAGGTGTCAAGGTTAGATTGCATGTTGAAAGAATAAGGAAGCTTTGGAGGGAAGGCTTTGGGCATGCCTGTGGTTGGTTGGGGGACACCAGAAGAGATGTCCTCTATGGCAGGTGCTTGCAGGAGAAAGGGTGCTGCAGTCCTGGAGACCTCATCATTGATCAGTCTCGTGTCCTCTGTGCCTCAGTCATTTCCACCTCCTCCTACTCCACTCCAAAACTTTCATCTTTCTGGCTTCTGTCTATAGCCTCAGCATGTTTCCTGAGGTCTCTCAAACTGCTTCTTTCCTAATGGTCCTGGCTTCCCCACAGCCTCCTTCTTGTAGTAACACCAATATGAACTGAAACCAATAGATAATCTTACCATCTCTAACATGGTTTGTGCCTTTTGGGTTACTGTCACTTTGTGCACCTTCTTTGGTTCTCCCCAGCCTTCTCAGATGAACACCACTTCAGAATCGCTGAGTCATGGTATACTGGTTGAGAGCTTGCATTGTGGTGTCTACAAAACAAAGGTTCTAGGTCTGATTTGGCTACTTAGTTGCTGTGTGATTCAGGTATGTTATTTAACTCCCTAATCTTCGGTTCAGAATGTAAGGGAGTTAAATATAGTGCAGCATCTGACACTCACAGTAAGTGCCCACCCAGTGTGAGCTATCCTTGTTACTAATGTGTCTGTTGTCAGAGTCCAGCTTTAGGCAGAGTTAAGAAGAACCGAAAGTGAACCGGGGCTTCAATGATCATACTGATATACCAGGTTAGCCACATATATGCTTAACAGATGGGTCACTGTTCAAGACTCATTGCTTGCACTTCAGGCATTTGCCAGAGTCCTGAAACTCAAGTGTTCTCTCTGGAGCAACAGGACACTCAGTGGACATGACTGGGGAAGGCAGCTGTCCAGGCAGGACTTACATACATATTCCATGTACCTTGGAGGATGAAAAAGACATTCTAAATATTTGTTATTATGGAATGCCTGAATCTTAGTAGAATGACAGACATTTATTATTTATTACATACTTGAAGCATCTTTAGTTTCATCTGAAGATGCCTTTCAAAAGTGGTTTATCATTATGTTCTAATCCCTTTAAAATTGAGATGAGATAAAAACATCATTTTACAAATGTCTTGGCATTAGTCTTTTTTGTCCCATGTAAAGAGAGCCACAAGTGGTTTTAGAGTTATTGCCACTTCTCCTGATGCACTGGTGTGTTTCTAGTTGTTGGATGATGAGAGGGAAGGAGGAAGAAAATAACATTTATTAAGCCGCTCAATCAAGTTGCTTCTGAAAATCACTTTACAATATTTGGCATAATATATACTACTCCCTGAATAATAATGTTCTTTCTCTTATCTTCCCCTCTCCTCACTCTTATCATCTCCTCTCTTTTCCCTACTCTTATTTCTCCCAACATATAAATCACAGAGATACCAGCATCATTATTTAAGACTGTATCTGTAGTCAGTGAAGATTTAGTCAGAAAAGGGATGGGGCAAAAGAGTGGAGGGGATCTGAATGAGCCAAGTGCTAAGATCCTGTGGTCACCTCAGGTCACCTTGAGACTGAGACAAGGGCAACTTGTGCTATGGGATGATAATGGTCCCTCTCCCAATTCTCTCCATCTGCACATCATGAAGGCCCTTCAGAAAGCTGTGGGTCATGACATTCAAGTGACAACAACTTTCTCTGACTCTACATGGCACACTTCACAAACTCTTCTGGTTAAGTTTCAAAAAGTTTATATAAAGCAGTGGTTCTCAAGCTTGAATATGCATCAGAAGCAGCTGGAGATCCTGATAAAACACAGATTGCTGAGTTCTACCTTGAGAGTTACTGATTCAGTGGGTCTGGGGTGAAGCCAGAAAATCTGCATTTCCAACAAGTTCCCAGGTGATGCTGGGACCCAAACTGAGAACCAATGAAATATGGCCTTTTCTGGTCTCGACAGACTTTGTATATTATGTAGCTCAAGACAACATATTTGCTAATCATAGGCTCTTAACACTGGTCCCTCTTTATTCTAATCCTGGAGCTGAGCTGCTAAATGCCCTGGGTGTGCCTCATCTTGGTTTGCAGGCCATAATCCATCTTGTAGTGCCCACCTGTGTTGGTTTGCTTGGGTTGCCATAACAAATTCCACAGGCTGGGTGGTTTAATCAACAGAAATGTATTATCTCACAGTTATGGAGGCTGGAAGTCTGAGATCAAGTAGTCAGCAGGATTGGTTTTTATAGTGGCCTCTCTCCTTGACTTTTGGATGGCCATTTACCCATGTCTTTACATGATTTTCCCTCTGGGTCAGTGTCCTAATTTCCTCTCCTTTTAAAAAAGATTTTATTTATTTTTAGATAGAGAGGGAGAGAGAAAAACATCAATGTGTGGTTGCCTCTCATGTGCCCCTTACTGGGGACTGGGCCTGAAACCCAGGCATGTGCCCTGACTGGGAATCAAACCAGCAACCCTTTGGTTTGCAGGCTGGCACTCAATCCACTGAGCCACACCAGCCAGGGCCTCATCCTCTTCTTATAAGAACACCAGTCCTATTAGATCAGGGCCCACCTAATGACCTCATTTTAACTCTTTTAAAAACCGTATCTTGAAATACAGCACCACTCTGAGCTTGGGGAAACTCCATTCAACCCACAGTATCCTCTCCTCCTCTCTCATGAGGAACAGGCCTTTCTCCACACCTCTTGTTTTCCACCCCTTTATTTTCTTCTTGCTGCTTTTTTCTCCCTCTGCCCGGCTTCCTGAGGTGACTGACAGCCTTGCAGGTGCTGACCCGCAGGCTATTTGTGCAGCAGGGACTGACTTGCACAGGTTTGGGAATCTGTACATCAGCAGCTATCTCTGTGAGGGCTCGGTGGCCCACACCTGAGATAAGCAGGGCCAAATGGGAGAAATAACAAATTCTTGTAGAAGAACAATAGTTTCAGCGCTGGGTCATTACTCTTTTTATTTATTTATTTATTTATTTATTTATTTATTTATTGTTGTTCAAGTACAGTTTTCTGCCTTTTACTCCCATCCCAGCCCCTCCCCCACCCTCACCAGACATCACTCTTGTAATCTCGGCATCCCAGGCAGGAGGCTGCCCCATACTGTGGGCACCTGCCCTCCCACCTCTGTGTCCCCACCTGGAAACAGTATTGGGAGCAATTAGAGTAAGAAAAGGCCGAAGGGCCAGCTTGACTAGAGCCCATAATCTTTCTTATTGTCATGCAAATAGCTCCTAAACTTTGCTGGCAATTTTGGTCTCCATAGGAGAAAATCACCTCCCCCTGTAGATAGCAATAACTCCTGGTGCTTTTAACACTACACATAGCTCTCTTCTAAATGATCTCATTTGATCAGGGACCGAGTCCCATAAGGCCAGCCAGCCTGGCATAATGATTCCCACTTTAGAGATTAAGGAATAAATTGAAATAATTACAACAAGGACTTAGGTTGTGATCCTGCCCACTGTGAGGCCTGCCATCTCCATGATATTCTACCTATTTCCATTCTTTTCCCTTCTCCAGATGTCTCATGGTGGTTTCCTTGAAATGTGGTCCTCCACATAGCCTCTTCGCATGTTTGTCTGTGTTCACCCCAGCACCACTCACTGATTATCAAGGCCCTGTGTAAGGTGAGGTCCTGATTTGAGCCTGGTACTAAGCAGTATATGGTATTCCCATGGGATTGGTATGCTAATTTTTTGATAACCATTAAAATAATTATTACATCCTTGAATTAAATTATCACTTCATAATGTAGTCTCTTTCCATTGCTGTGATCTCTCTGTGGGCTACATAGGCATCCTGACAGCACTGTCTTTCAAAGTCTTGGCTGCGGTCCACAGTAAGAAACAAATCACATCATAATGCAATAGGCACATACATACACACATATAAAACAAAAACCAGTTCCACAAGATCATACTTAACCTGGGTGTGACACACGCTCTTTTCTATTGTTTTAATGCTTGTTGTGAATCCCTAAATCCACTAAATTGACTTTATGACCCTGCAATAAATTACTACCTGCAATCAGGAATATAATCCTTTACAGAATGTTCTGGCCAAACTTCAGAAGCCTGGCCTTCTGTTATGTTTGCACCTCCAGTAAGAGGAGACTATGGTGTGAGCCAGGGGCAGCTCCTGGAGCCTCTGGATACAAGGCTCCCCAGGAGGCGCAGGGCTCAGCAGGCTTCAGCCACCAGAAGTAGAAGGTGCTTCCTGGACAGGGAGGGTCCTGCAGCTCCAAGGTTGCTGGACTCAAGGTGAAATCCAGGGTCTCCAGTACACCATGCCTTGAAAGAGGAACATAAGCTGTACACGGGGAATTTCATAGATACTCTCCTCGACTCTGCAGTGGAGTGATTTGGAGACCCATCCTCATGACTTCCTTTTGTCACCCTTCTACCCCATCTGAATTGAAAGTGAGCTTTTGTGTCTGCAGAGTGGATGTGAGTCTGCACAGTATTTTTTACAAGGATGTTTTATTTTATTCTATTCTATTCTATTCTATTCTATTCTATTCTATTCTATTCTATTCATTTTATCCTCACCTGAGGACATTTCTTTTCATTGCTTTTAGAGATAAAAAAGAAAGCGAGAGAGAGGGAGACACACATCAATGTGAAAGAGGAACATCGATCCATTGCCCCTTACACACACCCTGACCAAGACCAAACCCCATAACTCAGGCATGTGCCCTGACTGGGAATCAAACCTGCAACCCCTCTGTTTATCGGACAGCATTCCAAACAACTGAGCCAAACCAGCCAGAGCATTACAAGGACATTTTAAAGGGAGAGTCAATTTCTGAAACTCAGAGATAAAGGCCAGACTACAGGGGAAAAGACTGAGAAATTCAGTTTGGGCACATTTGCATATATAAAGAAGAATCTTAGGAAGGTAATGCTTAAACCAAAGAAGTAAAATCTAATGGTGGCATGTTGGGCATCTGTGGAGAAGTCTTTTCGAACAGGGCTTTAAAGGGAAACCTGGAGCAGCAGCTCTGCCCACCCTGGTGACATGGGCCCCTTTGGCACTGTGGTGATGCCCATGGGACCCTTCTCAGATTAATGCTTTTAAATGTACAAAGTAAAATGTATACAGTTACAAAGGAAACTAGCACATAAATATAATAACCATATATAATCAAAATAATTTTTCAATATTTTTTTATTTTTTATTACATTTGCTATACAATATTATATTAGTTTCAGGTATACAACATAGTGATTAGACATTTATATAACTTTCAAAGTGATTCCCCCAATAAGTCTAGTACCCATCTGACACCATACATAGTTATTACAATATTATTGACTATATTCCCTATGCTGTACTTTACATCCCCATGACTGTTTGGTTTTTGTTTTTTCTTTTAAATACATTGTATTGATTTTGCTTTCACAGTTGTCCCATTTTCCCCTGTTTATTCCCCTCTGCCCTGCACTGCCACTGCCACCTGCGTACCTCCCCTGCCCCCACTCTCACCTTAGTTCATGTCCATGGGTCATACATATAAGTTTTTTGGCTTCAACATTCCTATACTATTCTTATCCTCCCCCTGTCTATTCTCTACCTACCATTTATGCTTCTTACTCCCCGTACCTTTTCCTTCCCCCTCCCCTTCCCTGCTGATAACCCTCCATTTGCCATTTGATCTCCATTTCTGTGATTCTGTTCCTGTTCTAGTTGTTTACTCAGTTTGTTTTTGTTTTTCTTTTTCTTTTAGGTTCGGTTGTTAATAAATGTTTGTTGTCATTTTACTGTTCATATTTTTGATCTTCTTTTTCTTAGATAAGTCCCTTTAACATTTCCTATAATAAAGGCTTGGTAATGATGAACTTCTTCATTGTGACCTTATCTAAGACGCACTTTATCTGCCTTTCCATTCTAAATGAAGGCTTTGCTGGATAGAGCAATCTGGGATGTAGGTCCTTGCCTTTCATGACTTCAAATACTTCTTTCCAGCCCCTTCTTACCTGCAAGGTTTCTTTGGAGACATCAGCTGATAGTCTTATGGGCACTCCTTTGTAAGTAACTGTTTCCTTTTCCATTGCTGCTTTTAAGATTCTCTCCTTCTTTTTAATCTTGGGTAATGTAATTATGATATGCCTTGGTGTGTGCTTCCTTGGGTCCAACTCCTTTGGAACTCTGTGAGATTCCTGGACTTCCTTTGCCAGATTGGGGAAGTTCTCCATTATGTTTTCAAATAAGTTTTCAATTTATTGCTGTTCCTCTTCTCCTTCTGGTACTCCTATGACTACGATGTTGGAACATTTAAAGTTGACCTAGAGGTTCCTAAGCTTCTCCTCGTTTTTTGAATTCTTGTTTCTTCATTCTGTTCAAGTTGAACATTTATTTCTTCCTTCTGGTCCACCCCGTTCATCTGAGTCCCGGTTTTCTTCCCATCACTGTTGGTTCCCTGTGCATTTTCCTTTATTTCACTTTTCTTAACCTTCACTTTTTCCTCTATTTTGCAACCATACTCTACCATTTCTGTGAGCATCCTGATTACCAGTGTAATTAAACTCTGCATCTGATAGGTTGGCTATCTCCTCATCACTTAGTTGTGTTTTTTCTGGACCTTTGATCTGTTCTTTCATTTGGACCATTTTTTTTGTCTTGGCACTCCTGTTATGTAGTAAGGGATGGAGCCTTACGTATTTGCCAGGGCAGGGCAACCCACATCGCTGTGCTGTGGAGCTGTTTGTGGGGGAGGGGTCCAAGAGGGAACAGTGCTGCTTGCTCAGCTCTCAGCCAGCTCTCAGTCACTTCCTCCTCTACCCATAGGCAAATTGGGCCGTTCAGGTGGTGATTCCCAGGTGGGTGGGTTTATGTACTTTCTAGGACCCTGTGGGTTTCTACAAGGAACTCTCCTATGAGGCTGGGAGTTTCTCCACCTGCCATAACCCCCACAGGTTTTTTCAGAGGTTTTGAGGCTTTATTTCCCCGTGCTGGAACCCTGGGTCATGAGGTCTGTCTCTCTCCCCAGTTGTTCCTCCCAGTTTATCTGCACACAAATGTGGGACTGCCTGCTCCACCAGCCACCACCCACCCCAGTCCTCTAGCTACCACCTTGCCGTGAGTCCCGTCTGCCCTGGCTGCCCATCTCTGCCCCTCCTACCTGTCTAGATGAATATTTGTTCTTTAACTCCTTGGTGGTCAGATTTCCATACAGATTTTCTGTCAGTTCTGGCTGTTTTTTGTTTTTAAATTTGTTGTTGACCTTCTTTTTGTTGTGAGAGGAGACACAGTGCATCTATCTGCACCTCCTTCTTGGCCAGAAGTCCCCATGACTGTTTTTATAACTGGCAATTTGCATGTCTTAATCCCTTCCTTTTTCACCCATCCCCCCCAAATACCCCCCATCTGGCAACGATCAAAATGTTCTCTGTTCAATGAGTTTGTTTCTGCCTTGTTTGTTCGTTTATTTTGCTTTTTAGTTTGCATGTGTAAGTGAAATCAAATAGCATTTTCTTTGTCTGACTTATCTCACTCAGCATAATACCCTCTAGGTCCATCCATGTTGTCACAAATGGCAAGATTTTATTCTTTTTTGTGGCTGAGTAATATTCCATTGTATAGAGAGGGGTGGGCAAAACTAGGTTTGTAGCTGTGAGTATACAAAACAGAGTTTATTCTTGCATTATTATTTATTAACTGTTGTATTATTTGTATTATAACTGTAAACTTACTTTTGTCCATGTATGTTACCACTTCTTTATCCATTCATCTGTTGATGGGCACTTATGTTGCTTCTAGTTTTTGCTGTTATAAATAATGATGCAAGGAACATAGGGATGTAGATATCTATTTTGAATTAGTGTTTTCGGTTTTTCCAGCTAAATACCCAGAAGCAGAATGGCTGAGTCCTTCTTTAACTCTGCAATTGACTTTGTTTTAAGACCAATTTCTCTGGTATAAATATTGCCAACCCAGCTTTTTTACATTTTCATTTACATAAAATATCTTTATCCATCCTTTTATTTTCAGTTTGTATGTGTCTTTTGATCTAGGTAGCATATGTAATGATCTTGTTTTCTTATCCATTCAGCTACCCTATGTCTTTTGATTGCAGCATTTAGTCCATTTACATTTAAAGTAATTACTGACAAGTATATAGTTATTGCCATTTTATTATTTATATTGTTAATATATTTTTTCTTCATAAAGAAGACTGTTTAACATTTCTTTTTTCTCTGTTTAACACTTCTTATAGTACTGGTTTGCTGGTGATGAACTTCTTTTGCTTTATCTTATCTGGGAAGCTCTTTATCTGTCCTTCAGTTCTAAATGATAGCTTTGCTGGGTAGAGTCATCTTGGTTGTAGTCCTGTTTTTCATCACTGTATATTTCATGATAATCCCTTCTGCCCTGCAAAGTTTCTGTTGAGAAATCAGCTGACAGTCTTATGGGAGCTCCCTTGCTACTTTTAAGATTTTCCTTTGTCTTGAACCCTTGGCATTTTACTAATGATGTGCCTTGGTGTAGGCCTCTTTGGGTTTATCTTGTTTTTTGGGACTTTGTGCTTTTTATGTTTATTTCCTTCACCAGGTTAGAGAAGTTTTCTATCATTATTTCTTCAAATAGGTTTACAACCCCTTTATCTCTCAATTCTCTTTCTGGCACCCCTATGATGTGAATGTTGGTATGCTTGATGTTGTTCCAGACACCCCTGAAACTATCCTCATTTTTTAAAATTTTTTTTCTGTTTGCTCTCCTGATTGTTTCCTGCTATTTTGCTTGGCTGTGTTGGTGCTGGGGCTTCTTGGGAGGGGATCTAATATAGGCCCAGGCCAGCTACTGCCAGTGCCTGGTTTGGGGCCCCCTGGCATGAACTACAAAGTGATATGCTGATGACTGACCCTTGTGCTAGGTTTGGAGGTACCTGGGAGAGGCTAAGCTGGGAACCAAGGCCAGCTGCCACCAGTGCCAGGCTTGAAGCCCCTGCTTGTTTGGGGTTTGTGAAATTTTGAGAGATTTTAGGAAAGTCTGTAACATGAACTGAGATACCTCATTTGTATGAAAAAGGATCTGAAAGCAGCTTGGGTGGGCCAGTAAGTTGGGTAGGGCAGGAGTCTCAAGGAATCATCAGGCAGGTTCAACTGTGTTAGCCAGGTTGATTGAGACTTGGTGCCCACCTGCCCCAGTAGACTGGATGGAGGAGGGCTCAACATAGGAACAATGGCAACTGCTAGCAATTTAATCAAAGAGAAAGTTGCTCCTCCAGCCCTCGCTCTGAAGCCAGACAATTCAGTTTCTCCCCATATGTCCCTGGCACCTTTTCAGTTGTTACCCAAGCACTGGAGGTCAGAGCAAGTGAGTCTGTCAGAGAGCAAATTCATGCATGGCCCTTTAAGAGAAACACCTGGAACTCCAAAAGCCCTCCATCTCACTCAGCCACAATCCCCACTGATTTTCACAGCTGGAAGTTGTAGGGACTGACCTCTTCCCAGCACTAGCACTCTGGGCTGTGGAGGCAGGTATGGGGCTGGGACTCCTTGCTCCTAAGGGGCGGTGGGGTGAGGGGTGCTCTACGATCAAGATATCCTGCCTGTTTCTTAGCTAACATCATGGGTGTGGGCCTGGCCTGTTTTGAATATCTAGCCCTCCTATCAGTCATAACATGGCTTCTTCTGCACAATAATACCCTAAGTTATAGGAGTTCTGTTCAGCTAGTTTTCAGGTGGTTCTCAAGGGCAGTTGTTCTATAGTTTAGTTGTAATTTTGATGTGGTCATGGAAAGAGGCAAGAACAGCATTTACCTACTTCATCATCTTGACTAGAAGTTCTAATCAAAAGTTTTTAAATTAAATTTATAATGCAGTGATACATGTGTTTAACCCATTAATTAAAATCTATAGGCAGGTCTAATAGCTTAGTCTAGTGATAAGTATAAGCACTATTTTGAGGTATCAGCAAAAATTGTACCATGATGAAAGTAGCTGATTTCTTTTGGTGGAAAATTCTCAGGTTCCACTAACACTACTGTGGTTTGTCTACATTCATAATTGAAGCATTGCAGTTAGGAGTTAGTGAAATTAAAGATGTGATATATTTTCCCCACCAAGTTCACAGATGCCATGAATACTATCCATGGACCCACCAAACTATAAAGCAATCACCCTTGAGAGCCACCTGAAGACCAGCTGAACAGAACTCCCATAAGCAAGAATATATTGTACAGAAGAAGCCATGTTAAGACTGGTAGGAAGGTATTCAAATCAAAGATGTGATTCTTTGTTTCCCCACCAAGTTCACAAATTCCTTGAATACTATCCATGGACCCAGCCTCAAGTAGCTGTCTACAACCTTTAATATTTCTTTTCCTGTCTTATCCTTCCAGCTTTCAAAGCTTGATTTGCTTAATCCAGTTCTGTGAATGTTGGACATTCTGTCCCCACAATCTGGCTGTGCCATTCCACCCGCCTCTCTCCCCTGACCTTGTGACCAGTCCAGTTGGAGGGTCCCAGGCCCACCAGTACCTGGGAGTGGCCTCAGTGGCAGTGCTCCCCAACTTCAACTCCAGGCAGTCCTTAAAACAATTACTCTTCCCCTGGATTTTTGTCAGGACACCTATAATTATCTCAGAGTGTTCATACAGTGAAAGAGAAATTGTTCCTCTTTAAAGCAGAGCCTCTTTTATTCTCTGACCTACCTGTGAATAATATCTTGTGTCTCGGACCTTGGCTCCAAAAGATGGATCTTTATTGAGCAAGGGATCTTTATTGAGCTCAGTGCAGGAACAGGTTAACAGCAGAGCCTGGAGATACTGCCACTGACCAAGGATGATCATCTCTTGTCCCAGAGAATGCCAACTAGAATACCTTTGTGGATCAAGCAGGACACTTAGTCAGAGTTTAAAAAAAGACGATGTGACTTGGTGAGACTGTGGCAAATAAGAGTATGGATGTCCCATCTAAAATCAATCAATTTCAAATGGTTTTAAAGTGTATATGAGGTCAGTCCAGAAGGTATCCAACCATGTAATATAAAAAACAGAGATGTTTATTGAAGAAAATACAAGATACAAAAAAACATTTCACATAGGACAATGACACCTCAGTCCTCTTCAACGTAAGACCTCATAGTTCCAATCACCATCAGCTGCCCCATAGTATTTTCCTGTATCTCATCGATGGTGTGAAACTTCTTCCCTTTCAAAGGTGATTCTAGTTTGGGGAAAAGGCAGAAGTCATAGGGCACCAAATCTGGGCTGTGGTGGGGCTGAGTCACCCGGGTGATTTGATGATTTGCCAAAAAACTGCATGAGACATGATGCATGAGTGGGTACATTGTCGTAATGAAGCTGCCAATCACCAGTTGCCCATAGCTGCGGCCTTCTGAATCATCTGAATAATTTTCCATGGAGGAATTTTCAAGCTTAATGTGAAATTTGATGCCGGTTCATTGCTCTACTTGCTCAGTCATTTTGAATGTGATAGCCACACAGTACAAATGCTCACTCAATGGTGTCTACCACCCCCACTGACTAGTACAGTGAAGTTGTCATTGTTCACTCATGTGTGTTCCAGTCCACTCTCCTTGGCTGCCAGATTACACAAATGTCACACAAACCATTCTTGTTATACAATGGCTGGACTTTTACCAGACAGACCTCGTATTTGTGGGCCCCTGGATGCTGCTTTGAACAGGCGATGCCAGCTCTGAAGCCACCGTGTGGAGTTTCCACCAGAGACTGTCAGCACTGTCATATGCACAGGCTCTCCCTGGTGCAAGGGACTGTGCAAACAAGTCACTTTGGGGCAAGAAAGAGAGAGGTCTGCCATGGTTCTGAGGGGTGCTTAGGAATTGAATACATTACTAAGATAAAGATCATAATGGTTTAAGGTCCTAGTGAGTGAGTTTAAAAGTAAAAAACAATATTCAGCAAGGTAACTATAACAAAATACTCACCTTAACAAGTAGAGTTAATATAAATAGCACCAAGAAACACTGGAAGTGATTTAAAGAAAACTAAGGATCTTTGAGGGCTAATTGTAACATTTTGGGATAAAGACAGTAACTTCTATATCATGTACACCCCACTTTTGATGGTCCTGTGAAGGGACAAAATCTCAGGCTGAGGGAGTCAGAGTTTTGCCCAGAGAACCAAGTGTTCTGTTCCTACTTCTGTTCTTTAGATGCAAGCTTCACACCTAGCCCTGGGTCTGACCCAAGGGAAGGGCTGGAGACCTCTGTGAGAATTGCCTGGATTAAGGATGATGGTTAACATATGGGAGGGGCCTGGGGAACATACAGCAAAAGGAGGAGCATCTGGGAAATTAAGCAGGGAATGTCCCACCAACATTGAGCTGTCCTGCTTTGCCCCACAAAGCCCAAGAGGCTGAGGGACATGAAGTTGTCGAATCTGAACAAGTTGAACAGTCTGACTGAAACACCACCCCTGCTCTCTCCATCTCCCAAATCAAGCTGGCCCCAGGCATTTGGACAACATGACAGGATGAATCTGTACTCAGAAATGTGCAGCTAGCAGGCTGTGTAGAGTTACCTTAGCAACAACAACACTTCTTGGAATCTGTGGGGAATACATGAACACAGAGAACAGGGAGGGGGGTGCCTGTTACATTGAAATTGGCCCACAGGGTAGCAGAGGAGAAAGGGCAGCCACCTCACAGGCATGCACAGGAGTAAGTGGTGCCCTCACTGTTCATCCCTGGGGACAGGAATGCCTCTTTGTTGGAAGGATTGTCTGCTGTCCAGTCCCAGTCACCACCAGACATATCATATAACATGTGAATGAAAGGAGGAGCCTAGGACCTGGGGTCTGAAAAGGACCACATGAGTCTCTTCTCCTTCTGTGACAAAATGTGGCAAGCCCAGCCAGCAAGCGGTCTTTAAAAATCAAATGATCTGAAGATTGCCTTCTCACCCTCCTTGGTCACCTCAGATGAGAGGGTTAGGATGGGGTGGTAGTCAAACTGTTTCTCCATTTTTCCTCTTACTTGGGGTTAACTTGTAACCTTTCACCACAGTTTCCGTTCTTGTTCTATAAAATCGTGGAACACGTACCGCTTCCTCAATGAGGGACAGTGGCACATGGTGAACACGGTGACTGATGTTATGGAAAATGGATCCCTGGCCTACCCAAGAGGGCATTCCAGAATGTCTGCGTTGGTGGGGCACCATGCTCAGAGGACTGGCTCTCAGCTCCTCAGGTTCAGGAACTCAATGCGGCCACATTGTGACAAGATGCATGGTGGTCACAAGCAGAGAGGTTGACCCGGAGACCAGGTGACAGTGCATCATAATAATTTCCCAAGTGGCAGTGTGGGGTGATGAAACAATTTAAACTCAACTTTTGAACTCAACAACTCACATGGCTGGTGTGAGGATTAAATGAGCTAACATATGTGCAAATGCTTAGGACAGTACAGGACACTGTAGAGATCTTTTACACTGTGATGAAAGCTGTGCAGTAGGACAGATTGTGCACTACACAGCTCCAGAAGACACCACCACAAAGTCCCCAATGTGTGAATGGTGGCCCCAGGGTTGTGCACTGCACATTCTGCCTGGCTGTCCGTGGCAGCACTGAACTATTAATCCCCACCTTGTAGGATTATTGTAAACATTATAGATAAAAGCATGTGAAGTCCCTTTTACATGATAGATACTGTAACTCAGAGCTGGATTTATTATTTATACTGGGAGATATAATCTGGCAGTTTAGCAGCACTGTGTGCACAGGGTGCTTCTTCCTGTTGGGCAGGTTTACCCAGATACTAAATTTGATTAAAAGGCTATTGAGGAATTTTGAATAAGTGAAAGTAAGTTGCATGTCATCTCAAGGTTGCTCCCATTCCATCAGTACAGAGGGTTGGATTCCAAGGGCATCGCTCTTTGGACTGCTGGGACTCATCATTTGGAAAGAAAACCTCCCACCCTGAACACAGGCCACAGATTCTTTACTGTGATGCTTTACTCTCCTGCCGTCCTTTCCTCAGTCTCTATCAGTTGCCAGAAACCTCACCACTTTACCTCATGGGCCTGCTACAATTAATTAGATAACTGCATCTCGTACATTAGTTAATGTTTAAATTGGTCTCCTTCTAATCAAATTTTAGGGAAACCCCACAGGCTCCCTGATGAAATTTGAAAGGCCCCTTAGACTCATCAGCCACAATTTTTAGAAATTATTAACTTAAGCCACATTACACACAAAAGAATCCACTGAGTATGAAACTCAATACCTTGTCTCTGGGATTTCCTTCTCAAGCACGGTTAAGACACACTTCTCCATACTCTAACCAATGTGCACATCATTTTTTCCTCTGCCTTTTCAGGTCACGCTATTTCACTTTCATGCTAATAACACTTTGATATTAACTCTATTTTAATAACAAGTTATTCCAACAAAATATCATTCAGCCCACTGGGCTGAGATATGTCTCTTTAGTTGGGTGTTCGAAGCAGCTTAAAATCTCAGGCAGCAGATATGATGCACACAAAACATGGGGATATGAGGGCACTGGGAGGGCTTCAAACAGACACAGCAATGAAATAAATGTACAATATTAGAGTTGGGCACATCTCAGGGGACTGAATGATCCAATCTTTTCATTTTACAAATGTGAAAACTGAGGCCCCAAGAGGAGGTGAGAGATACCTGAAGCTACATAATTAATTTGCCTTCTCCATTGGGTAGGGACAGGCTCTGGCAAGATGTTTCCTCTGGCCTTGGCATCTGGGAAGAAAGGCTCCCACAGCAGCGCTGATGGATTGCTGCTGTGCAGGCATCCCCTAGCAGCTCACCTGGGGTGGAACAGAGGCATCAATGCCCAGGCTTTATGTTTAAGGCATCCCACCCATGGAGAGTAAGGGAGATGTCTCATCAGAGCCAAACAACTGGCGTTCATCTGCTCCCCCAAGCACTTGCAGGTGTGAAAAGACATCCCAAAAGGGAAAACCCTAAAGGGACAGGCAACTAGGTGTTCCTACACAGCTCTCTTCACTGCAAAACAGAGCCAATGTGGGGGCAATGACTGGAAGGGGGGAGCCTTGGAAAAGTCACAAACAGCAGCTGCAACATGAAGATGCCCCCATCCCATGGAGTCAGCAGACTAATATGCAAGAGAATGGTGGGACTGCAATGGATTTGTGGAGGCAGCTAGCCCCACCACCTTCTTTGACAGATGTGGAGCCCGAGTCCCAGGGGCAAGAAGGGTCTTGCCCAGGGTCCCAGGTAGAGTGGAGGGCTGAGCTGGCTGCAGAATGGAGCTATGCTAAGTCCAACCCAGCACTCTGTTGTGAGTTCCTCTTTTTCTGGGTCTAGGAAAAGTAAGTGGTAGCAACTAACAAAGAGACAGACATATAAAAGATGCTGTCAATTTATTACTTAGGCATCATTGACTCCAGCAGACTATTCACACATTCTCCTAGATGTAGGCATTTGTTACTTGGGTGGCTCTATCTGGCTACATGGACTTAGGCAAATTGCTTTACATCCTCTGTTTCTGCACGTGTAAAATGGGTCTAATAGGAGGACCTACATCACGGGTGGTTGTGTGGATTAACTATGAAGCACTTAGCACAACACCTGCTATTACAGTAAATGGTAGTGATGTTATCATTACATCCCATCAAATGACTGCCTTTTTCCACCCATGCTCCTTCCTCTCGCAGGAAACTTTCTATTTCTCTGATGGGTTTACATTATCTGCCATCTTCTCAATGTGTCTATGCAGCTCTGCCTTCACAATAAATAAACAGCTGGCTCGCCACAGTTCCACACCACCGTTTCCCAAACTGGAATATTTTCTGAGAGTTATAAATTCTTGAAATGGTTGTTTTCATCTTGTTAATAATAGATTCAGGACAATCTACCTCATCTTTTGAGGAAGGAGAGACGTCCCCAAAGCACCTGACTCCTCTCTTTGCTCTGCAGAAAGTTTTCTTTCTGTTTTTCATCTGTTTCTGTCACTGGGGAGAAGAGAGGCACCAGGGACTAAATTAGAACTGAATGTAAGATGATGAGAGGAAGGCCCAGGATGAATGACAGGTGGTGAGAGAGGGCAGATTGCGGGTTTCCCTGTGTTCTCTGGGCAGTGGCTGTTCTGAAGGATGTGGGGAAAGTGAACAGCCTTTGGGGAGACAATCAGGTAAGAGAGTAGGAATAGGATCCTGAGGATGAAAATTAAAGTTTTTCTGTTAGCCTCCAAGGAAAACAAGAGAGAAATTGTATCTGGCACTGTTTTCTTTGTCCGAAGTACTTCTGAGAGGTCAGCACTGCCCCCCTGGAATTCAGTCTCACACCCACAGCTTCCTGTCACATGGGCTTCCCTATGCTCCAGCCTGCAGAGGCACCAAACACTTGGAGATCCTCACCAGTCAACACCTTCAGTGACATAAGGTATCCCCAGGAGTTCCTTTAATGTGAAGTGTTGGCCCCTTCAGTTCCTCTGGGACACCTTCATCCTTTTCATCACAACCACTCTCTTCGTTAATGTTGATTCACTGTCCCTCACTGAGTTCTCCTAGCCACATACCTAGTGTCTCCTGAGTGGCACAGTGTCCACATTACCACAGTCAGCTGTTTCCTCTATTGCTCCATTTACATTCCACTAGAATTTCACTTCCAGCATTATCAATTTTTTGTTTATTTGCTGTCTGTTTATCTTTGTTGGCCAATTTCCTCTCTAGATTATCCATTTTTGCAAAATGTCATGTGGGTTTATGAGAAGCAACACAGCTGCATGCTTTGCTGATTGTGCATGAGCCGAAAACAGTCACCACAGACTGACAGAAGTGGCAGGACTGGTCACCGGTCATGATTCATGTCTGTTATTTGTGGAAAGAAGAAGCATCAAGTTTTGTGCCTGGTGCAATTACTCATAATCAATATACCATGGAAACTTAAACTTGAACTGTGTTGTTGGGGGAGTGGTTTACCTAAACCACAATAATGAAAATCCATGTATATTCTTATACACATATGGTAATTGTGCTTTAAATTTCATATAAATGTTAATTATACTTCACAAATATTTCTTCTTCTGCCAACTCTATTTTTTCTCTCTCATTCACTAGAATATGTGTGTGGCCCTCCCCTCAGTGAGGCCAGAGCCAGGAGTGCTCCTTGGCCCATCCACTCAGTGCCCATGGCAGCACTGAGAAAAGGATGATGTGACTAACGGCAAATACTTTGATGGGAGGCACACTCTGACTGCTGGAGGAACCAGCTGGGACCACCTGAGCGCTGCAGTGCTATCCCAAAGGTCACATTGGGGCCCCCAGCAAGCCCTGGGGTACAGCTGCAGACTTTTACACCTCCATTATTCATGGCCTTTAGAGTGAACCTGATTTTAATAGCACCAAATTTTCTCAAGTGCTAGAGAGACAGACAGGCTACAAAGGGAATGTTATTACTACCTCCCTTTCCTTCTTGATTCTCAGATGGACATTAAAAAGTCATTTCACCTGACACTTGTTTGGCCCCTGGCCCTGGGAGAGGTAACCAGGGAAACAGTATTGGGCCCAGAACCATTAAACCTATAAGCTTCCCCTTTTGCTATTCTTCTGAAGAATAGGACAGAGAGTCCATTGCCCACTTCTGGGTGTCTGTGAATGTATGTGCGTGTGTGCACATGCACACATTTGTGATGCAAGTGAGTATACATTTAAATATGCCTATGTGGGGGGACTTGCCCCTGAAAAGATATGGCTGTGGGGGTGCATGCCATGAGGTGAGGTGTGTCTTATTCACATTCATATCTTCAGTGTTTGGCACTGTTTATCTATAGTAAATAGTACTGAACAAACCCACCAATCAATCAGTGCTCCGTGAGGTAGCACACTGCGGCCATGCCTCTCATTCCACCGGCACATCCCTTCCCTGTTCCTGCTGTCGGATCAGAAGAAACCAGCTGAAGTGCCTACAGTATGAGTGTGAACAGGCCTGTTAGGAGACTGTGTACCTACTGCCTCTGTTGTGTGTGTGTGTATGTGATATAAATGGGGGTATTTGAGCATGTGAGTGTACATGAGAGTATTTTCATCTAAGGTCCAAACCTGCTGCCAGATGTCAGCCCCCCTGACTTTGGAAATAGCCTCAGGCTGTGGTCCCTGAGTACCCACTCTCTTCCTGGTAACCTTCCAGGCTCAGCAATGTCCTCTCCTGCTAAGTACAACTTTGTCCCTTTCCTCTTCTCCCTGTGTACCCACCTCAGCGATGGAGCAGCAGCCATAAGACACTCAACGAGCCCTAGAATATATAAGAAACTTCCTCATATCATGAGAACCACCCCCAACTTGGACCTGCGGCCCTCCGGACTGGAAAACAGCTCAGTGGAGTTTTAAAGGAAAACAAAGACGATCCCTTCTCCAGTGTGTGTTGGCACATGCAAGTGTGCACACATGTGTGCTTATGTGTGCAGGCCCATGTGCACTGCTGATTCCTGGACTGTGTCCCAAGTCCCAAATCAGTATCTTATGATGATGCTGCAGTGTGGTTATTAATTAGGATTCCTTTCTAGTGACTGATTAGAAAGGAATCCTAATCCAGGGCCCACTGGCCAGCCTGCCTATCTCTGGAGTGTGTCTACTGAGCAAGAACAAGGACAGATAACAAACAGCTCTGTGAGGGCCTTCAAACTTGGTTGGGTGATGCCAGTCTTAGTGCACATGCCAAACTCTGAGGAAGTGAGCACAGGCAGATGTCAGCCAGGTGAGGGAGTTACACAGGCTGCCTGAGGAGGGTGCAATGCTGCCGGGGCCTAGAGAGTGTGGCACATCATACTTTTGAAGACAGACAAAGTCTTTTCAAATGGGGAGCCAACCAGAATGCCAGGAAGAGGCTGGCATGATATAACCAACATCTGCAAGCCAATTTAAACTCTGCCCAGCACCTTCATTCAGAAAGCACAGAATTCACATGTGTCCCTGCAGCACTCTGAGGAAGCACACTTTTGTGCATCCACTTGGCATCTGTGGAGCATTGAATGTATGTCAGGCATTGTGTCAGGCCCACGAGGGTACAGACAAGGAGAGAAAGCTTTACAGAGAGAAGCAGGGGCTCTGAGAGGCTGACTGTGCAAAATTAGGGTCAAGGTAGTCAGGACTAAAACCCAGGTCTGCCTAACTCCAAATGTTCCATCCTCTGCCTAACACCGGGGGTGGGAGGGTGAGCGAGAGGGATGGGTGCTGGGTTGATTGGGGGGGGTCACACAGATGAGGCTGAATGGACCAGCCGTATGTGGGCTGAGGCAACAGAGAAAATGACAACCCACATTAGGACCTGTGGGTTTCCAGAAAGATGTCTCAGAGCTTCCAAGATATGCTGAGACTTCAGGGCCAGCACCCAGGCTGCAGGGGTGATGTGGCCATAGCTGATGTGTAGGGGCCTGGTGTGCGGTGGCCCATTGTGAGGCCTTACTGCTGACACCATCCCCAGGGCATCTGTTATTAGTCCATGAAGCCTGCCCTGGGTCTGAGTCCGTGAATATATTCATAGGTCATCTCTGTATTCTGAGTGCCCTTTAATGCTTCATAAATCACATCTCATTATAGCCAGCAGGACTTCCCAACTCTAACACTTCTTTTTATTTTAAAAACAAATTCTTAAAATCACCTCTTATTGAGAAAAGTATTCATGCTGACATTTCAAGAGGGGGATAGAAGAGGAGGCATTCCTGGGTGTTCCCAGGCTGTGCAAGGGCTCAGCTGCCCTCCAGGGCACAGGCAACCCCAGCGGCCCCTTTTCCTCTCAGTCCTCTAGCAGGACAGTGAATCTGCATCCTTCTGTTCCTCAAGGTCACTATGAAGATCATTCACTCATCTTTGTCCATCACTGTGCTCCCTCCCCACAAATCATCTGATATTGTCTCTAAAACTATTGCCTTGACAAATCTCATGCAGCTCTCAGGTTGCTTAAAGATCTGGGCCATCTCTGGGCTCTACACACATGTGTAGCTTTTATTTTCACTTTGCTGCTGTTGGCTCTCAAATTCATATCTCCACCTGCCCCATGATGAATCCCTGGTTCTTCAGGATGTTTAACTCATGTCACTTTGAGACACAGGAATTGACAGCCAGGGATGAAGACAGAGAGACTGAGCAAGAAGAAAGGAGTGAGTGATGGTAGCTCCAAGCAGGCTAAGTGCACAGGGTGGAGTGGCCTCAATGGTAGCTGCTTATCAGACATGCCCAGGTGTTTGTGCAGTATTGACCCTACACTAGGTCCTCTCTTCCTTGGGCTCTTGGCCCTTTCTAGATTGGGTTAGGCTGTTGGTGACAGCACCACCCCCTTTTCTCTTAAGTAGGGAAACCATGTTTTTCAAAGAAAGATTTGCCCACCCAGTACTGTCTATCACTTCCCCACTGACTGCCATGGTTTACCCTTCCATGAGAAAACTAAATGAGAAAACTAAAAACTTAGACAAGAGTCTAAGAAGGCACAGAGTCTAAAAACCTTGGTGACTTTTCATAAGGAATGGGAGGAAAACTATGGATTGAATGGTGACTATGAAACAGGAATGATGCTGGGTTATGTTGTTAAATGAAAGTAAACCTATGAGGTTGTTGTTACTATTAACTTTGTTATATAAGGGAGCTAAGGCCAGGGAAGTTCAAGTATCTTGTCCACTGTGCTCTTAAGTGATGGGGTGAGTCTGTAATGCTAGGCATCTGGCCCTTGTCCACTAGGACACTGTACCTAGGCCACCATGTCAGCCTTCACTGGCCAGCTCCAGCAGCCTCAGAAAAGCTCAGTGTTATTCAGACTTGGGGCTGGTGATGGCCAGGGCAATAACAGCAAGATCACTTCATGTCCCTATTAATGTCTGTGGTTTCTCTGCTCCTGCCTTTTTGGGTAAACTAGCTTAGTCATTGTTCAGCAAGCTGGCAGGAAACCACTCTTGCCAATCTCCCTATGTCACATGGGGGTGCTGAAGCCACAGGGCTAACATGATGCTTCCACATAAGTCTCTCTTTTTGTCTCCTTTACTGCCCAACAGGGATCCCAGACCAGGGCAAACACTGGCTTGCCTAGACTGCTCTCAGGCTTAGGAAGACTCTGAGGGGCCAACAGCTGTGTGTGAGGGAGGAAGGAGAGCAATCCCTCTGGAGGGATGCCCTATGAGTGTGGGCTGTGAGCCCCACCGCACCTGCGAGTCACCTTTCACCCCTCCTTCCTCCCTCTTCCACATCTCTTTCTCCCTAGCTTTCTCCATGCCTGTGTCTCATCTCCTCTCTTCATCTTGCCCAGTGTGGCTTATAATTTCTGTCTCTGCCAAGAGGTCTTTGTCCCTACCTTTTCTTCTCTTTCTCTCCCTTGCTTTCTTCCTAAACAAAACCTGGTACCTCGGGCTCTAGGACTGTGTTGTGAAATAGAAATACACACACTCCACAAACACACCAGCCCCCAAACAGGATGAACCAGGGTCAGGTTATATTAGGATGCACACACACTAAGGAACTTGGTTTCTGGTCTGTTTCTGCCATCAGCACCAGGTGTGTACCTTAGGGAAGTGTCTTCCCTTTCCCCTCCCCTTCTGCACAGTGAGGGAGTTGTCTGGCCCAGAAGACCTTACATTGTCTTCCAGCTCTGACACTACAGTTCTACAGAAAAGGGCTTAAATGATGGCTAAGAGACTCAAGGTTACAAGACCAGATTCCTGTTCTCTCCTTCTGCCACTCGGGGGTTCCTGGCAGGGGTTCCAAGCATTACAGCCTGTAGGACACTTTCCAGTGTCTCATGTTTGATGTCTCATTTTGTGGTGCCAGAACCCACACCCTTGGAGTGGACCTTCACACATAGGCATGCAGGACAAATGCCCCAGCTATGCACATGTTCAGGTAAGTGAGAATCTGTCTATGCCCCTGGCCAAAACCTGTGCTATCTCCTATCCTCTGCCCCCAGCATCCCCATCTTCAAGGATAGGAGGGGGCTTGAGCATGGACCTTGCTGGGAGATGGTGAGGTGGGGTGGAGCAGGGATGAGGGCAGGGCTGAGGGCAGGGGCACCTAGAGGGAGGGGCAAGTGAAAGAAGAAGGTGGAAGCTTCTCAACAAGCTATTTCCCTCCAGAACCGACTCTTGCCTGGAGACTGGAGTAGACAGGACAACTTTCTGCTTTGAGATTTCTCTGGGGAATGGAGCCCAACCCACATGTTTAAAGGAATAAGCCCCAGAAAAGAAAAAAAATCCAGAGAGGCTTTTGCCTGAAACTACATAAATCTCAACCAGCTCCAAAGGAATGAGGAGAAATCTCATCCATAACCTTGATGAACTAGAAACCTAATAAAGCCCAGGACAGCCCAGATGAGGGCTAGATAAGGACAGAAGAGAGAAGTGTTCATTCCTTTCTCCTTGGGCCATGGAACCTGCCCTGCTCAGCCTCCCTTCCCTTTAATAAACTCCTGGGAAATGGGAATAGCTCAAGTTTGACCAGTTGACTGTCAAACTGTCTGTTTCTAACTCATTGAATGTCCTTGAGCAAGCCAGAGAACAAAGGCATTTTCTCTCTCCCTCCCTCCTTTTTTTCCTCCCTCCCCCTTCCTTCTTTCCTTCTCCCCTCCCCCTTCTACCCTCCCTTCTCCTCATTTTCTTTCCTTCCCCCACCTTCCTTCCTTGTTTCCTTGTGTGTGGATCCAGGTGCAAAGGCAGGGCATCATCCTTCTCAAATCAATCACAACATACTTGCCATCGGCCCATTCAGGTCCCCCCTCTATTCACATTCCCTACTCCCACCCCCTACCACCACCATAGGCAACCACTCTATCCTTTGAGGTGCACCCCGAAGTTGTATCTCTGTGTTTATGTCCTTTTTAATTTTCACATATGGTACTGCATTATAGACCCTGTGCAGTGTGCTGGCCCGTGCCCTTGAAGTCAGTTTGGTGGGGCATGCCTGCTGTGTCCATGAGTGTGGGACATGATCTTTCACACCATCTGCAGTCATTGCCTGATGAAAGCTTTTGGGGAAAGGAGCCCTTTATGCTCGCCTCTTTGATCCACCTATGGAGGTGAGTGATGGTGGCTACCTCTCCACCAGTCTGCTCTTTGGGGCCAGGCTGAGAAAAAGGAAGAGCTTTGACAAGAAGTCAGAGGAGCCTGAGTACTTGGCCCAGCAAAGAAGCTTCTGAGCATCCCCTCATGCATTCCTCTCCCTCACCTCCCCACCTCTGCCCCTCCCTGCCTGCTCTGCCATTGCTTTTCCCCCAAGTCACAGCTGAGGCCCTTGACACCATCACACCACCTGAGATTCCGCCCTGGAATTGGATCACCCTCCTCAGACTGAGGACCACAGTCCCACCCTGACCACCACTGGGGTCTCCAGTGTGCCTCTCACTAAATTCCTGCAACCAGCCAGACCTGACATCCTGGTGGCTAACCAACAGTCTTGGAGGGACCAGCTGTGTGGACAGACTTTTCAAAGTGCTGAGATTTTCTTTGTAATAGCCCAAAACTAGAAACAACCCAAATCAACATCAGCAATAGAATGAGTAAACTTACTATAGTATAGTTATAGGATAGAATGCTATATAGTAATTAAAAAGAACAAAAAAAATAACATCATGGATGACCTTCACATGCGTTGTATTGAATAAAGAAACCAGACATAAGAGAGTACCTCCAATAGCATTCCATGTCTATGAAGTTTAAAATCAGGCAAAACTAGTCAACCATTATTAACTCACAGACAATTTTATTTGATCTATACACACACACAAAAATCTAAACACACACACATGCAGAGATATATACACATTGGGTTATTTTGAAGCCAGTTCTGGGCATCATATCATTTCATCTACAGACATCAGGCATAAAATAATAGACTAGTCTACAGCAATAGAAGCCAGAATACTAGTTACCCCTGGGGGAAAGGGTTGACTGGGATGGGGCACAAGGGAGTCTTCTAGTGTTCTAGAAATGTTCTCCAGCATAATCTGGGTTATAGCTATGGGGCTAAGTTGGTATATGTCAAAAAAATTCAATGAACATTTTAATAGACGGTTTTCGAAGGAAGGCATATAAACGGCCAATAAAATAAGCACATGAAATGATACACAGCATCGTTAGTCATTAGGGAAATGTAAATCAGAACCACAGTGAGACACCACTTCACTCCCACTTGTCTGTGTTACATGCTACTGGGTCAGCTCCTGGCCAGTCTATGAATGAGCGATGTCCTCATGGCCTGTCCTCAACAGCCCTGCTCAGCTCCTGTAGACTCCTGCCTATGGCTTCTTTTATACAGTCAATTTATCTCACATTTGTTCTTCCTCTTTTCCTGCTGCCTTTTATTTTTCCAGGCATTATTTTCTTTTCCAAAGAACTCTTTTCATGATGAGCCCAAAGTGGAACAGCTTTGGTTTTGTCACTTTTACCTCCAGTGATGTTACAGGCTTAATCTGCTCTAGGACCCACTTGTTCATCTTTCTGGAAGTCTAGAGTATCCGCAGAGTTCTCCTTCAACACCAGATTTCAAGTGAATTATTTTTTTCCTATCAGCTTTCTTTAATATCTAACTTTGGAATGCATACATGGTAACTGGGAACACAAGGGTGTGGATGTATTGGTCTCTAACAATACATCTTGGTTCTTGGTGATCTTCCCCAGTTCTTCCATTGCTGCCCTTCTGAGGGCCGCTATAATTGAGAAGACTGACAATAACAAGTGTTGGCTAAGATCTGGAGAAATCAGAACCCTCATATAATTCTGGTGGGAATGTAAAATGTGCAGCCACTTTGGAAACAGACTGGCACTTCCTCAAAATGTTAAGCATAGCGTTACCACATGACCCAGAAACTCCACTCCTTGGTATATACTCAAGAAAACTAAAAACATATGTCCACCCAAAAACTTGTACATGGATGCTTATGGTAATATCATTCATAATACCTAAAATATGGACACATCCCAAATGTTTATAAACTAATAAGTGGATTTGCAAAATGAGGTATATCCACACAATGGAATATTATTCAACAACAAAAAGAAAGTGCTCATACATGTTACAACATGGCTGAACTTGGAAAATATCATTCTAAGTGAAAGAAGCCAGTCACAAAGGACCATATATTGTATGGTTCTATTTATATGAAATGTCCAGAATAGGCAAATTCATAGAGACAGATAGTGTTTAGTGGTTGCCATGGGCAGAGGGCAGGGAAGAACAGGGACTGATTGTTCATGGGTCCAGCATTTCTTTGGGGATGATAAAAATGTTCTGAAATAAACAGTGTTGGAATGGTTGCACATTGTGAATATATTAAAAACTGAAACTTTGAAACTGAATTTAATATAATGTGAATTATATCTCAATAAAGCTGTCATAAAAAATGCATTGAGCTATACAGAAAATTTTGCATGTAAATATGTTATACACAAGTAAATAAATAAGTTTACTTAAAAACAAACTTTTTTAAAAATTCATTGCTAAGATTTTAAAAAGTGAAACACAGAGCCAGATCCATAGCATGCTACTATTTGTGTAAACTCAAATTCATGTGCGTAGAAAGCAACATTGCCTTTCTGTAAGGATCATGCTCATTTAATGACACATGCTAGATTGTCCCTTAGGGAATCCTAATCTCTGTCTCTGACTTGAATCCTCCCCTAAACCTTAAATGTGGGCAGCTGGCCCCAATGCCCACCAGACCCCACCTGAACCCATTTCTCTGGCCTAACCCCTGAGGCTCCTACCTACTGTCTGTGAGCAGATCCCCCAGGGCTGCTCCACTTGCCTTCTGAACTGAACCCTCTCTTGGAGTGCCTTTTACCAAATCCATATATCCTGGTACCGGGGATTGTCCTGACCTTCCATGAAATGTACACACTCTCTGGGCCTGTTGACTAGGACTACCTGCTCTTTTTCAGGGCAACCATCTGTATGGGGTCAGTTTCCCAAGCTTACTTCCAGCTTGAGGAGTGTGTCTCCACCCACCTGGCTGGCTGAGTGATGCCCAGCATCCAGCATGATAGGTATCCCAGTCTGCTGGTGCCCAGGCCCAGATGCCCAGGAATCAGGAGAACTGTGACAGGGAATACATCTTGCCACACAATGTAGTAGACTCTGTCTTAGGAGCATTTGAAATGACAAACACAGGCACTTGTCTTATCAAGTGAATGGACTGGTAATGAGCAATCCCCTAGATTGTCCAGGTATTGATTTATCTCTAGCACCCCTGAAGAGGCTCTTTACTGCTGTGTACACCTTGCTCAGGACTTGTACAATTACAGTGTGTATTGGGTGAACCTCTTAGTTGCAGATAACAGAACCCTCTCCAGGTAGTTTAAACAGAGGACAATTTAGTGAGGATATAGAGAGCTCACAGAATCATTAGAACTACTGAGAGACAGTCCCGTGCTCTGTGCTCAGCTGCCGGAAACACATCTATGCCTCTATCACAGTCAGCAAGCTGCCATCTCCTGGCCACAAAACCAGGCCAGCAAAAGGGTGTCCCATCCCTTGTCTGGTCTCTCATTAGCTCAGTTCCCAATCAAAGCCTCAACTGAACCTAGATTTCATATTTGAAGCTAGCTATAGAGTAACCCACCATCCCAGTTTGCCCAGAGCTGGGGGGTTCCCAAGATGCAAAACTTTCAGTGCTAAACCAGAAAAGTCCCAGGCAAACTGGGACTGTTGGTCACTGTTGGTAGAAATGTGTGGGTTGTTTTGTTTTTTTAATTCTTTGTTGCAAAGGTAGAGAACTGTCAAAGTACAAAGGAGAGAATAGATGATTGGGGGCAGGCACAGTGACCAATAATCTTTAAACTGCATATCAAAAAATAAATTGCAATTACCATTGATTATTTACTATAGGCATGTGCTTGCTAAGTGCTTTTTTATTACTACTGTTATTGTTTTGTTATTATTATCTCATTTAATCTTCCCCACAAAGCCCTGAAAGCATGTTACTTGTCCAGTGCTGTTGTAGGTCTTGCTCTCATGGAGCTTACCCTGTAGGAAAGATGGACAATGAACAAATACGAAATAAATAAATAAATAAATGGGAGTGTGTAGAAATATAATGAAGAGGAGGGCAAGGCCACAGACAGTGACCTGGCAGGAATAGTGACCTTAGCTAGGGAGGTCAGAGAGGCATTTCTTTTAAAAAAAAACAAGTGGATATATTTTTATTAAATTTATTGGTGTTCATTAAGTTCCAAGTGTATAATTCTGTAGTACATCACCTGTATTTACATTGTTTGCTCACCACCCAAAGTCTAGTCTAGAGAAAGCATTTCTGGGAAGGCAACATTTGAGCTGAGATCCAGTTATGAGAAGTCCAGACACACAGCCACTTGTGGGAAGTGTGGTCCAGCCAGGGTGAACAGCAAGTGCAAAAGCCTTGTGGTGGGAATGGAGCTTCATGCACTCAGAACAGAAAGGAGCTCAAAATAGCTACAACAGGTGAGTAACAGCAGGAGTGGTATAAATGAGACTTAAGTCTGGCAGAGTATCATAAGGAGCATAGCTTTAATTTTAAGATCAATGAGAAGCTAACGGAGTTTTAAGCAGGGGAATGGTATGATTTGATTTTCATCTTTTATCCAAGGTCACAAAGCTGGTGAATGAGAATTGAAATTTGAAACCAGATATATATCACTACAGAGCTCTGTTCTCAACTACCATGCAAGCTAACTCCATCTGGGATTAATAAGCAAGTGCCCTGTCTATTTTTGTTCCCACATGTTCCTTCTGTGTGCCCATGTTGTGTGTGCATGTGTTACTCTGTCTACAGCAATTGTTCTCAACCAGGGATGAATCTGTCCTCCAGGAGACTTTGGACAATGTCTGGAGACATTTTTTCTGCTACAACTGGAAAGGGGAGGTGCTGCTGGCATCTCGTGGGTAGAGGGCAGGGTTCCTGCTAAACACCCTACAATGCACAGGCCAGCTCCCATGACAAAGAATCATACAGCTCAAAATGTCAACATTGCTCTACAATAAATAGTGCAGTCATTTTCTCATATGTACAATGATGGGTCAACTCAAATACAACTTGAGGCTCCTTCCAACCCTCTCAACCTGTGTTCTCTGTTTGGGAAACTGTTCTTCAAAGCAGGCAGTGTGTCCGCTGCATGCATTGCAAGGGCTGCTCTCTCTAGAATACAGACAGATCCCAGCAGTCTAGAGAAAGACAGAGGAGCCACTAGGTGTGGAGTGGGAAAAAAAACTGATCTGGTTGGACTTCCCAGTGTTTATGGCTGCTGCTGGGTTTCCCAGCTCCCAAGCAGCAGGCAGTGGGACAATACATCAAGCAATTCCAGACAGCAGGCTGGCCAAGGGAAATGGGCCTGGCTCTGACCGAGCCAGGATGCACTCTCTGCAGGCTTCCCAACACTCAGGTCTGAGTGTTGAGGCTGGAAAAGATGGCCAGCTGCCCCTTGCACACTGCACAGTTACATTTGCACACACTGAATCTACTCCTATTGTCTGCACTCTCCACTGACATCTGAACAAGTCACCCCGGCTACATACCCCAAGGACATGTTCCAGTACCTGCATATTCACAGCTACCACTCCCTCCTGGATGCTACAGGAGCAGACCAGTAGACCTCACAGTGCACATGTATGTGGAGACTCACCATTCACACTGTATTGCCTGGCAGGTGCCTGTGCCTGTGCATGCACCTTCCACTGCCCAACACCACATTGTTTTCACAATACACGTGGCACATGGGACCCACTACAATGGGTTGGGTGTCTCCCATGTGCCACCACAGTGTTAAGCACTTTTATACATTACCTCTTTATTTGGGTTCATTCCAAAGCAAATCTTGAAGCAGAAATGTGGGAGCAAGTAGTTTAGTGGGGAGGTGATCCAGCAATTACTATGAAGAATGGGGAAGTCAGGCAGCAAAGGAGAGATGCCCATAAAAGATGGTGTGAAGGACTCACTGCTCCGGCAACTGGGGCTGGTGCCCACGGGGGGCCTCTGGAAAACTAAATGTAACCAGACTGAGGGTTGTCCCCCATCCAGAGGAGAGAAATGTGGGGTACTTCTGTGCCTCATGGAGAGGTGTTCACGGGACATCAACTCCTTGGCATTTCCTGCCTCCCTCAGCCCAGCACTTCCAGCATCAAGAGAGCACCATCACACAGAGACACAGAACGCTCCTGCTCCTGGCAGGTAGGGGGTCCAGGTGCAGGTAACTGTCAGGTAGGCTGAGAGGTTGTAGGCAAGACAGCAACAGCATCTTTTACATCTCCCAATCCACTGATGGGACAACAGGGTCTGGAAGAGGCTACATTAACTTCTTCAAGATCACATGATTAATGAAGTATGGACCCAGGATTCAAATTCAGGGCTTTCTGACTGCAGAACCTACCTTCTTACCCTTTGCATTAGCTTCTCAGGGCTGTCAGAACAAAGTACCAGAAGTTGTGTGGCTTAAATAACAGAAATGTACTATTTCACAGTTCTGGAGGCTGAAAGTCCAAGATGAAGGTGTCAGCTGGGTTGATTCCATCTGGAGGCTCTGAGGAAGAGCCTGTTCCAGGCCCCTCTCCTAGTTTTTAGTGGTTTGCTGGCAATCTTTGGTGTTCCTTGGCTTATAGGCACATTGGCCCCATCTCTGTCTTCATCTTCATGTGGTGTTTTCTCTGTGTTCATTGCTCTGTGTCCAAATTTCCTCTTTCAATAAGGACATCAGTCATATTGGATTAGGGCCCACCCTAATAACCCATCTTAACTAATTACATTTATAACAATTCTCTTTCCAAATAAGGTCACCTTCATAGGTACTAGGGGTTAGGACTTTAAAATTTGAATTTTGAGGGGATACAATTCAACTCATAACTCCCACCATGCTTGCTGCTGCCCCTACATACTCTGTGGGTGCTTGTTCTTCATTCCCATTTTTATACTTTGAGCTTGTCCACTGCATCCTGGACCTGAGCATCCTTTAGCTCATACCCCCTGCTGGCCCTACCTATCAGACAGTGGGTATAACTGGGTCACAACCAGAGGGCAGAGGACACGTCAGAGAGAGGAGATCTGGACGAAGGCCTCAGTGAAGGAGCTTGGGCCCAAGGTCCACCTTAAACATGAGATTCAATCATCAAATACAATTATTTTTTTTAAAGTATTATGGAAATAAAACACTGCCAAAAATCTTTCTAAAATCACAGTGCATGCAATGAGCAGCCTGGGTTTATAACGAACAAATTATGCCAGACACACTTGATTGTGCCTTTGAGGGAACTAAGAAATTAAGGGATGGGAAGGATGAGAGAGATGCAATATATCTTGATTTTAATACAGCAATTGATACATTGTCTTGTGGTATTGTCTCTGCAAAATTAATTCAAATTGGCTTGGTGAGGAGAACTGTCCCTGGGGTTGAAAACCAGTGGAAAGATAAACAAACAAATAATGATTAAAGGAGAAAACCAAAGCCCACATCCCTGAGGCAAGGAAAGGAAGGAGGGTGATGGGAGAAAAGGAGCAGACCTGGCTTTTCGGCCACTCAGAGATTTGTGGCTGTGATCTAGGGAGGTTGGGGAGGGGCAGCTGAGAAAAGGGGTTGACCAGTAGCCTACCAGACAGTGGGAACTGTCAATGGCTCTAAGCCAGATGACTCACATCATCCACCCCAAGAGACTGGAAACTGGAGGCTAAAGAAACCCACCCCTGGACAGGGCAAACCCATTAAAAAATGAACATACTTGACTTCAGTAGCAAAGTCAGGTGCTAAT
Organism: Trachops cirrhosus; assembly: GCA_028533065.1. NCBI lineage: Eukaryota > Metazoa > Chordata > Mammalia > Chiroptera > Phyllostomidae > Trachops > Trachops cirrhosus. The sequence goes on from CM052541.1 coordinate 101,743,701, forward strand.
TTTTGGTCTTAGCTTTTGCTTTTTCAAATGCAGATGACTTGAAGTGGTCACCCATTCTTTAGAATCACAGACGCCTGACTTGGGCCTAGAGTGCTGGACATGGCAGAAGACTTATTGAAGGGGCCCCTTTCTGCCTAGATGGGGTGACTCAGACCCACAGAGAGAGACAGGTGCAGCATGTTAGAAATGTAGATTCCTGGGCCCACAACTGAGAGGTTCTGATTTTCACAGGCTCAGGAATTATCCTTTTTAACAGATTTACCAGGGGTGATTCTGGTCTGTGGATTAGAATGAGAAACACTGGCCCAGTCACACTTGATCCTTCCAGCCTATTCCCTGTCCTTCCTTTCCCCATCCTTCCTTCTTTCTACTTTCCTTCCTTCCAAAACCTTTTGGTTGCATGCCTGCTGCATGGAAGGCAATGTCCCAGGTCCTAGGGATACAGAGGTAAAAGGTGATGCCTGTCTCTGAGAAGCAGACAGAATATCCAGTGGGAGAATTTATAGGTAGCATGGGAACAGAGATCATATTGAGATACTATGCAAACACCATAAGCAACTGTATGACAACAAAAAAAAACTGGTTTCCTCTGCAAGAGGCAAAATTAGAAGAGAATTAAGAAGGAGAATCTATATATGCAAGAGGACTTAAAGAGACATATCAATCAATTGTCATATGAGACCTCATCTGGACCCTGATTTGAGCAAACTACCTGTTATAAGTAACATAAGATAATCAAAAAATTGAACATTGTGAATATTGATGATTTTAAGTAATTATAAGATATGCTGATGATATTGTAGTCATTTTAAAAAAGCCTTTATCTTTTAGACATAGATATTAAAATATTAGTGGATGAAATAATGTGATGCCTAGAACTGGCTTCAAACTAACCCAGTGTATGTGTGTGCGTGTGTGTGTTTGTGTGTGGGCAGGGGTGTCTCATGTCTAGATCAGACAAGATTGTCCAAGAGTTGATCATTGTTGAAGCTGATGATGGGTAAGTGGAAGTTTATTACACTACTCTCTCTACTTTGTATGTGTTTGAAATTTATACATTTGGAGTGAAAGAAAGAAAGAGAGGAAAGAAAGAAAAAGAAAGGAAGGAAGGAGGGAGAGGCAAGAAGGGAGAGGGAGGGAGGAGGATGGAGGGAGACAGAGAATGGGAGGGAGGGAGGGAGCAAATGCAGGTGATAAGTGGTAGGTGGAATCATAGAATGAAGACCAGACAGGGTGAGTCAGAGAGGACTTTCTGCTATGTTGCAGGGTTCAGCTCAGAGACAGCATAGGTATTAGCCAAGCCAGGAAGCAAGGAAAGTGAAGGGGGACAAGAACAGAGACAGAGTGCTCCCTGGGGAGACCACTGGAGAGGAGCAAGGACCTGATCATCAAGACCTGGCTACACTGTTCTCAGGAGCTCAGGGGTTCTGGTGGATGAGGAGAGTAACCAAAAGATTTCAAACAAGGAAGCATGGAAAGATACACATTTTGTTTAGCTCACTTGGGGTTCTCTGTGGAAATTGGACCAGCATGGGGAGACCAGTGCAGAGTAAACAAGTTGCAGCCATTGCAGGGGTCCAGGTGAGAGGCAAGAAGAGTCTGAACTAAAGCAGGGCTATGGGAAGAGGACTCTGGAGATACTTGGGAAGTAGAATCTACAGGGTTTAGTATCACGTTGAATGGAGGTGTTTGGGGTGGCTCTGGGGTGCCTTGTTGGACTCCTGTGGGGATGGTAATACTGTCTCTCAGCCACAATGGGCACATCCACAGAGGACCCAGTGAGGTGGGAGGTGATAGATTCATTTGGACACCCTATGTTTGTGAGACTGCCATGGGGAGAAGCTTCGCAAGTAGTTGGCTATGCATGACTTAAGCTCAGAGTAGAGGTTTAAAAGGGAGGATGGATAAGATCATCTTGAGGAGAAGGAGAAGGAGGGAGGAGGGAAGGAATCCTAAGCCAAGGTCTGGGAAAGCAGTGATATCTAAGGGAGCTGTCAGCAGGAAGAGTCTGCACGAAATCCCAATCATCTGACTGTTCACCACCACTGCCTATCTTACAACTTGCCACCTAGTGATTCTCCCTTCAAGTTCTAAGATCTGCTGGTGTCTCCTGGGTCAGTGCTCACTGTTGGCAGCTGCTTTTCTTAGTCCCCTCGCTTACCATTCCTGCCAGGTGATTCTCGCACCTGGCTGTGGACTGACTCCTGCTCAGGAAACTGATGGATGCCTCCCTCCATCACCAAAGGCCTTTTTTCCCTGCTGTCAGCTCAGCAGTACTCTGCTGTATCCTGTTTTTCTGCTCCTTCCCCCGACATACCCTGGGGCCCACCAGACTTGGGGTAAAGTCCTGGTTCAGCCATCAGGTACTTGTTCAAATTCAGACATTTACTTAACATCTCTAGGCCCATCTCTTCATCTGTAAAATGGAGATGATAATCATACTGACCTCATAAGTATCAATACATTGCATGAATAGCAATGTATGCTTTATAAAGGTTGTTGTTGTTGTTTATTTTCCTGTTCTCACAGACCTGTCTCCCAGATATTTGAGCAGCCCATTGTTTTGCCCATAGCACCTGCAGACAGCACCTGGTTCCTGTGTTCCTGGCTTCTGAGCACCTTCCCATCCTCCCCTCTCATGTTGACACTCCCCCATTTCTTGGCTGTCTCCTGGCTCCTTGCCGGCCTGGCTTCCCAGCCTAATTCTGAATTTTGACCTCTCTAGCTTCTTGCCCTGAACCAACAACCTTCTGAAAACTGTGTCCCAGGAGGACCTAGAGGGTCTCCAGTGAGCCCCAGGTGTTTCATATACTTGTCAAAAAACCAATAGAACAGGGCTGTGTTTGTGACACTGATTTTCACACTTTTAACTGCCAAAGTGGTGGAGAAATAAAGAACTTTGCAGAGATACCATCTCCATCGCCACATGAACACAGCAATGATTCCAAGAGGGGGTTGGGGGGAGTCAGAGTAACTCCTGGGGCCAGGGCTGCTCGGCACAACCTGGCCAGAGCAAATGAAACCACACTTCCCATTCTCTTTGCACAAACCCCATCAAAGAACCCATTTGTGCTCATGAAAGCTGACTCCCTCCTCTGTGATACCCCAGACATAGAGACAGCCACTTTCTAAAGCATTTATTCAACAACCATTTACCAGGAGCCCACCATGAGGTAGGCACTAAATGCTGGAATTGAATTTATTTCCTGTATTAAATCTCAGGAAAGATTGAGAAGCCTTGTCAGCAAAGCCTCCAGGTAGAATTTCTACGACTTTACAGAGTAACATGTATATTGTTTAGTGCACTGATATTCATTGTTCCTGTGGCTACCTTAGAGGGGAAAAACAAGGTCTCAGTCTGCTTTATTTTGGTGATTAGTCTGAAGGGGCATTAGATGCCCCTTTTTTCTGAAGCCATCGTAATTCACTGTGGTGGTTTATTAAAAGTGGGGAGAGGAGAGAGGGTTGTTACTGTTTTTAAGGATCAACTTGGAGGGACTTACTGAATCATCTAAAAGATTTGGGGGCTCGTTGTAGAATCTGCTAATTAGTCCTTAGTATCTATTCCTTCCTCCCTGTAGCATTAGACTCTTCAGTGTTTTAATTCTGGCCTCCCCTTAACATATATTTCTCAGTCTCCCTTGCAGCTTCCTGCATGTAGCTATGGAACCAGGTTCTTGCCGAGGGAATTTAAACAGAAATGATCTCCCCAACTTCTGGGTCCTGCCCTTAAATTTTTTAGGTGTTTATTCCCTGGACATAGAGCCCATGAATCAGCAGTGACCATGTGGACAAGGGCAATGGTCTAGAAAAGAAGTCTGGGACCCTTGATGACCTCATGGAGCTGGGTTACCTAACTACCATGGTCCATTTGCCTGTCTCTGGATGGTCACAAAAGAGAAAAGTAAACCCACTGAGTTTTTTAGGGTCTTTTTGATACAGCAGTTTAACCTAACACCATAACTAATACCTTCTTTACTACAGTAAAACTGTTAAAAATCCTAGATTCTTTGGGTATTTTCAATACAAATTATTTCACTCCTTCTCCCTCACCCCCAGACTCACAACAGTTAGGTTCCCTCTGCTCTGGGCCACACACCCAAGGGTCCTACTACAGCAACCTGCTCAGTTTTCGCTTTACATTCTCCCTGCTGGAGAGGCATCATTTTCTGGCAAAACCTTGAAATGTATGCTGTAAACAGTAGACGGCTTACTTCTGAAAACATACTTTACCCTTGAGAAGTTTGGTTTTTCCATGCATTGATCTCTCTGTGTCGGAGAGGTTACAGAAACTCATGTTAGAGCAGAAAGGTGGCTTCTGTGTATATTGGGATGTTTTCTGGCATGACATACCAAACTGCAGGGCTCTTGGGGTCCTCTCTTGTCCTTCCAGGAACCTGACCTCCAGCTGTTCAGGAAAAGCCCTCAGGGGTGTAAGACCATTGTGGCTTGACAAGGAGCAGCCCACCATGGTGAGAGGTGGGGGGATTGCACATGTTAAAGGCATTATAATTGCTTTCATGTTAGAAGAATGAGGAATAAAAGAACAGGGAAAATCACAGTAATATAACTTTTTAAAATCCTTGTCAGGCAACCCTTTAGGCAGCTTAAAGATATTGAGAAATCAAGCAAACAATGACAACATGCCTCAACTCCCAAAAGGCTTGGTGTCGCTTGTGCGAGCAGCCTGAGAAAGAGAAAGGATGCGTTTGGAATGGGAATTAAATAAAGACTGGATCATGGTGGGTAAGGAGAAATGAAAATCCACCTTGGATCCAGGTCTCTGTTATGCTGAGAAGCTCACAAAATGCACAGACCACTTACTGAAATAAAGGTAATGGTTCTGACATCTCCTGCCACCTTCTCCAGCCCAGTTCGGCAGTGAGGAGACCTTCAGTTTGCAGCTGGGCCCAACCAATTTGAGCCCCTTGCCAATTCTGACCCAGATAACCTGCACAGCATCCAACCTGGCCAGCCAGTTGAGTCTGGAATCAATTTTGCAGTCATGACACCTAATGAACCTGGAATGAGTCTCAAATACACCCATATCCACAGAGCAGCAGCCTTCTCTGACACCCTCCCCAGTTGATAAGTGGAAAACATTGGATACTGCTTTCACACAGACCTGGGTTCAAATCCCAGCTCTGCTACCTTATAGTTGAATAATCTTTGTTCTCTCTATATATATATTTCCTCCTCTGTTGATCCATAGGGATGTTTAAGGGTTAAAGGAAATGATGGATATTAAATGCCTGCCCTTCTGTAAAGATTTGCTCGTTTTCTTCTGTCTTGGTCTTCAAATGCGTAAGACCCTGGCCTGCCCTGAGGCCTGAGTCCTCCACCCCTTGGACCATCACCTACTTATTCCCTGTTCTAAATAGGTCCTCCAAGACTAGGTCTCCCTACCCAGCCCAGACCTCTGCAAAGGCTGCCTTCCTGTCAGCCCTCCCCACATCTTTGTTTCAGGTCAGCTTTTCAGCCAGGTGGCCCAGGCCACTGGCCCACCTTGTACTCTGAAGCCAGCCCAACCTCCTCAGAGACTGAGATTCTGTGCTCACCCCACAGAGGCCTGGAGGGAGGGGAGAGGGAGAGCTGAGGAAAGCCCCAGGCTTCCCACTGCATACCAGGGTCACAGCATTAGCAGTCTTCAGATCCTGTCTTTGCTACTTCACAGCTATGTGACATGAGGACCCGCCTTTTTCTGGACTTCTCCATATGAGAGAAAAGTGTGTGTCCTCATTAAGTCAGTTTGACTCAGGTTTCTGTAACTTCACCCAAAAAGATACACTACTTAAGATCCTCCACTCCCAGGAGGCCTGCGCTGAGGTTCTCATCAGCTCAATGACTCATAAGTTTTCCTCATGGCCCATTACACTGCATTCAGCTCTTGATTTTCTTTCCCATTGGGTTCACTGGGGCCCCTCCATTCCCATCCCCCATCTTGGTTTTCGGTGGCATTTGCTCTCTGTCAGCTTCTACTATTGCATGGTTCACTGCAGTTCACCTTCTTCTCCATCAAGGCCAGGGCCAGGGTAGGCCCATCAGAGCTTTGAAAGTTGTCTGACAGCCAGATCAGGAGATAATAATGCTCCTTCACTCTGGACGAGACCTGAGGACTCGTTCCCATTTTAATGAGCTGTCACTCAGACAGAGCCCTGTCTATCCCTCAGCTGGGGAAGGGGTGCAGCAGGGAGAGAATTCTCAAAGACTTCTTGCTAATTGCTGTTGTCAGCCTCTCCCGGGAGATACAAGAGGGGTCTTCAGGGGTCAGGGAATGAAGCCAATCACTTCCCTGTCTATAGAAGTGCCTGAGGTTCCTAGCATTCTTGTCATACTTCTTCCCACTAAAATGCTATTCCAGATTGCATGGCTCTCCATTTGGGTCAGTCACTAATGAGTGAGCACTACTATGTGCCAGGCACTGGGCCAGGCTTGTCCCTGAGGGGCACACCTGAGTAGCCTGTATCAACCTGTTTTCATTGTTTCTCTTTAGCACCTACTATGGATACCACTCAGTGAAAGAAACAAGAATCTTGTGACAACTGAGCCTCCTGCTCCTAAAGAAATGCAGATGGTCATGTCAGACAGGGAGAGGATTTGGGGATCATCTGCTCTAGTGTTTCTCAATGTTAACAGAGGAAGCCTTTCTTCAAGTGAAATCTTACTTATTTGTTATTCAATACAGAATATGAAACAGATGAAACAGGGGGCTGCCCTGGTGGGGGCAGGGAGGTGTGTGCCCTGTCTGCCCTTTGTCCCATGCAGAACCCCACAGGTGTCCACGGACCCCAGTGATGACCTTCAGCCAGCCAATGGCCACAGTTTTGTTCTTGTCTCCAAGTCCATGTAGAATCCTAATAATGTCATTTGCTTCTCCAGGGTATTCCAAACCTAGCATAAAAATTACTGGTCTTATCCAACTCTTTGAGGGTTTACAGAGGAGAAAATCGAAACCTGAGATAAAGTGACACTATAGGACTCCAGCCTCAGCTCCCCATTCAGCCTTTCTCCACCACAGACTGTCGCAAGCCAAAAGCACCCTGTGCCTCTCCAGTTGTGTCCTAGGCATCACATCGCATCTGTGTCCTTTCTGACTGTTCAGGATTCTGGGAAGCAAGTCACTTTACATAAAACAAGGCCATGAGCAAGGGTGTGCATTGGAAGGCCTTGGTGCCAGGGCTGGGAGGGTGACCAGACCCTGACTCTAAGAGCTGACTATCAGCGACAGTGAAGGCTCAGATATCAGTCTAATTACTGGCCTGCCATTAGTCATTAGCTCTGTGAATCGACTGGCAGGGGTGGAAATGCAAAAAGTATGAAGGGAAATTGGGAAAGAGAGAAGGAGCTCAGCAAGGAGGGCCCTGGGAAGAGCAGGGGTGCTAACCATGCTGACCTGGGCACCCCACATCCCTCATGACCCCAGCAGCCCCCTCAGTGCCCAGAGACTTGTCAGCCAAACACCCAGTGTCCCTGTCCATCCTGCAGCAACCATGTGCTCCTGGATACTGCAGTCTGTTTCTCCACTCCCCTGCAGCTACTGCAATTCACTCATTCACACGTTCATTCATTCAACAAAAATTTATTAAATACTTATTATGTGCTCAGCATTTTTCTAGGCACTGAGGACATAGTGGTGATGAGAGGTATCTGATTTTAGGCAGGTTGGTCAGACAAAGTCTAAGAAGGTGACATTTGAGCTGGGTCCTGAGTGAAGAGGACGCAGAGGGAATCCAGATCAACAGAACTGCAGGATCAGCTGACCTGGAGCAGGGCTGCAGCATGCCTGCTGTGCTAGGAGACCCAGTGATGGAGCAGAATGAGGAAGGGGAGAACAGTGGGAATGAGGTCAGATTTATGCCCAGGGGACAGGTTGTGAGGTGCAAGGATGGAAACTGGAAGATGGGCCAGGAGGCTGGTCCAACCATCCAGGTGTGTGTGATGGTGGTAGCTCAGATTAGGGTGGCACAGTGGGGTGGTGAGAAGTGGGCAGAGTCTTTCATTTAAAGAGTTTGTAGTTTACATATTCTGACCCTGAGTCTCATCATTTCCCTTGGTTGCTCACCGTCAAAATTTTGTCATCCCAGATCTTAGAGCCATGAAGGGGCTTTGAGTTTCTCTGTGCTATCCCCATACGTGACAGTCTCTCATCATCACACTCTCTTTGCTTCTCCCAGGTGGGTCCTCCCAGGTTGGTAGGAGGCCCAGTGACCTGACCTATGGTGGGCTTTCAGGAGCTGGGGGCAGGGCAGAACTGGGCAACAGAGGGATCAGGTCTGTATCCAGGGGCAGAGGTGGACAACCAGTGGTCACACAGATAAAACAGATGTTCAAGACACAGAGGGACTACAGCCAGGACAGAAGGAAGTGGTGGGTAGGCAAAGAAAGTAGTCAGACCCTCATCTCCTACCTTAACCCCAATCGGCTTTGGAGGCTGGTATGGTCCCTTTATTGTGGCAGAGGCTTGGAAATGTTATGATCAGGAACTCTGAGTACCCAGTGGGGTGACACTGCACCAATCATGTCATATTCTCTCAGGCCAAACACCTCCCTCACACACATGCATCCAGAGGCCAGGATTGGGGCCACCAGACATTCTCAGGACAGGGACCTCAGCCTGTAGCAAGGCCACAAGAAGAAGGAAGAGAAAAGTCTCTCCTGCCCCTGGGCCCAGCCCTGTGCACACACCAGGCCGCCTCTTTCCCTTCCCCTGGGGTTTTTGACCTTCTTAACATTCCATCCTGCCATCTCCATTTTCCTGTCCAGACTGTATTTCCTCTCCATCCTGAGACAGCTGTGGTAGTTTACAGGTGTTTACTAGCAGTCAGATGCAGGAGGAACCTAAGTGGAATGTAAACTATCAAATTAAAGTCTCCTCTTCAAATGCTGCCTGGTTCTGCTCTACCTGAGAATTTCAATCAGTGCCAGTGACTCCTTTCTGCTCCTTAATGTAATGCAGCAGACACCTGTTTTGCCTGCCCTTGCAGCTACACTGCTGTGGCAGATGCCGTTAGAGGGAAGGGGTTTCTGCCTAGATGGGTAATGCAATAAGTCACCGGAAAGTGCGGTTTTCTTGAGCTCCGGGCAAGGCCATTAAGCAGGCCAGGAAACGGCTTTACTTCCCGGAGTTGGCCAAGGCTCTCTGGGTGATGGGAGGTGGGGTTCTGTCCTTCGGGACACATTTTAGGAACCCAAGGAGATAGTGGGTAGGGGGGAGGAATGACAGGGGATCGGGAACAGAATCCCTTCAAGCACCAAAACCTGAGTAGGGCTCATATCCAAACAAAGTGTCAACAAACCACCCACTTGTGACAAGCCAAAGGGAGAGAACATGGGCCCTTCATATTTTACAGCACAGAATGGCCCTGGGCTGGGAGTTCCTGGGTTCTAGTTCTGGTTCCACCATTTATTAGCCATGCGATCTTAGGAAGGTCACTGCTCTGTGGCTCTATTTCCCTTCTTAGTGAATTACTCTCCTGCCTACATGATGGGATGTAAAAGCTTTTTGAGACCTGCCGAGTGCTGTACAATCTTGAACTACACAAACATTGAGGAGAAGAGGGGAAGGAGAAGCCCCGTGAGAGATTTTCCTCCAAATCTCACAGACTCCAGGATCTGCCTCTGTTCAGGTGGGACTAGAGGGACCAAGGCCATTTGTACCTTGGGAGGAGGGCTTGGGTAGAGCGGCCATCCCAGAAGCACCCTCTGGGAGGCAGCAGAGGAGGTGCTATGGAGCCCAGATATCAGTTAGACTCTGGGCTCCTCCCAGACCTTTGGAGCATAAATAAGGTGGGGAGGAAAGCCAAGGGCTATGGCTGAGTTACCTCACCAGTTGTAGAGGAGTGGTAAGGTGCTGGCGTTTCACAGGGCTGCTGGGTCTGCTGGTGCTGGTGGTCACCACACCTTCGGTGGGTCCCCTTTCCTTTCCCTTCCCGCAGAGCTTGGTCCTCCTACTTTGAGCTCTGTGACAGCAAACAAGATTCTGCCAAGTATTTCTTCCCTCAAAACTATTTCCCTCCTCAGAATGGGTTTTCTTGAGTGGTCAAGACAGGGTTTTAAGCCCCTCTTTTTGAGGGCAATAAACACTACCTTACTTAAGGCACAAGGAAAACCAAGGCAAAAATAATGATTGAGCACTGACTGTGTGCAAGGCCCTGTCCCGGGGAGTAAATGTAACATAGACTACTCACGTTTACTCACATAACCAGTTCAAGTGGGCTAGCCCATTTTACAGGTGAAGAAACTGAAGCACAGAGAGATTAAAAAAACTGCTACAAGATTGCACAGGCGACAAATTGATAGAGCAGAGACTGGGACCTGGAGCTCTGTGGCTGTGATATCCATGCTCTTCCCACAGGCCAGCTACCTAAAAGTATGAGAGGGTTCGAGGAGGTAGACTCCAGAAAGACTAGAAATTGCAAAGAACGTAGACTTGGAGCAGGTTCTTACTGTCCTTTCTGCATCCATTCTGAATCTCTCTATAATAACAAGCCTCCAAGGCCAGTCTGTTCTTTGTCAAGAGTCTTTTGCTGGCTCCATAAGATGGCTCTGTTTATTTCTTATATCCTCTTCCTAACTTACCCCGTTAGCTCTTGGCAAGCCCCTGCTGCTCCAGGTTTTTCTCTACTAGCAAAATTATTTTCCCATTTTCATTCAAAACATGATGTTTGAGCCCCAGTCACATGCCCCCAGAAAGAGTACCTGAGGTTGACCCTGGTCCCCACTTAGACTTGCGGCTGGACAGGGTCCACACATACTGAGTGTTAGTACAACCATCTTGTTTAATCTTACCCACATCCTTGGGGTAGGTATTAGTGTCCTGTTTTATTGACAGGGTCACTGAGGCCCAGCATCGCAGGGCGAGCTTCCCCACATCACCCAGAGGGCCAGTCCTCAACCCCAGCTCCATGTGGCATTCACCCCACCACCAGTGTACCATCAGGAAGATAAACTACTTCCCCTTCCTCCCCACACCTGTCTCCTACAGTTGATTTAACATAGAGAAGTGAGTTTATACCAAATGCCTGTCCCTGGCACCCTGCTAGGATAGAATAGAAATACATAAAATGCCAAAAAAAACAGACATTTCACCAAAAATAATATACAGATAGCAAATAAGCCCATAAGAAGATATTCAACATCATTAATCATTAAGGAAATGCACATGAAAACCACAGTGAGATCTCACTACACACCCATCAGAGTGGCTAAAAGAGAAGACAGGGACAACAGCAGAGGCTGATGAAGAAGCTGTGAGTCTGGATCACTCAGCCATTGCTGGTGACAATGTGAAATGGTACAACCATTCAACAGAACAGTTTTTCAGCTTCTCAATAATCTAAATGTGCAACTATCATGTGACCCAGCAATGGCATCCCTGGTTTATCACAGAAAAATGAAAACTTGTAATTCACACCAAAACTTTGCTATGTTCCTAGCAAGTTCTACACTGGAAGCAACTCAGATGTTCTTCAGTGGGTGAGAAGTCTACCTGCACATCCACACCACGGAATGCTACTCAGTAAGGAAAAGACAAACTATTGAGATGGTGCCTCACTCTCCAGTGAAAAACACCTATTTCAGATGTTACGTTCTATCTGATGCCATGTATATAACATTCTCAAAATGATAAAAATTACTGTGATGAAAAATAGAACTGTAGTTGATGGGTTAAGGAGGGCATTGGGGCCCTAGGAAGGAGGTGGCCATAGAGAGCAACAAGCAGGATTCTAGTGGTGATGGAAGCTGGGTATATTTGCCTATAAGCATGTCAATATTGTGGTTTTGATATTGTTCTGTAGTTTTGCAAGAAGTCTCCATTGGGGTAAATCTACACATTTCATACAACTGCATACAGAGCTACAATTATCTCAAAATGCAACAAGGGAAAAATCCCTGTGTATGTAACAACCCAGAAAAATGCCTGTGATATAATCTGAAATGACAGGAGCTGATGACAAACTTTCTTGTCTAAGGGTGATGATAACTCTGGGATAAGCTTGCTTGTGGGGGAAGAGACTAGAAGACAGCACACCCAGATGCTCACGGTGGTTGAGTTAGGGGATGGAACCAACCTGTCACTTATCTGTTTATCTGCCTGCACATGGGTCTCCTGCTGTCCTTCCTCGTTCCCCAGACAGAGGAGGCGCAGAGGAGGCACAGAGGAGGCACAGGGCAAGTGCAGTGGAGGATGCTGAGCCTGGAGTGGGGCAGTGTGCTGTACTACAGAACTATGGGTCATGTTTTCTTTTTACCTCTAAATTGCAAACATGTGATTATAGTTAAATTACTTTGTTATGATGAAAGAAGTAATATATTAAAAAGGAAACTGCATAAGCAAAGTAACACTCTCCTGCTAGCCATCTCAGGGAGCTCATAGGGTGCACGGGGTTACTAGACAGTCGTCTGACAACAGATCTGTGCTCTAGGGACTTGTGGGTGTGGGGTGGGGATGGAGATCTGCTCTGGATGCTTTGCTGCTGGGGCTTGCCCTGCACTTTCCTGACACATATGCATCCCAGGACCAGATAGCTGCGTGGTGGGTCTCACCTGGGCTAGACACACCTGGTCTATTCTAGCCTGCTCTCCCACCAAGCAATAAACCAGAGGCAATTTCCAGGCAGGAGTGAGGCAGGGAGTGTCCTAGGAGTCTGTGTCTCTGTTCAGCAGTGATGTCCTCATTGCATATGTCCTGTGTTAGGCTCTGTGATATTGTGACTAATAAAAAAAAATATGATCTTTGTCCCCATATTTGCCACAGAATTCCTAAAATCTTTGGGATTTCCTAAGTGATAAAGGTGTCTCATATTTATAACTGATCTTTCAACCACACCTGAGTTTATGTTAATGAGGAAAATTTTGGCAAGTGTCTAAGGATAGGGGCTAGTTGCCAGGGGAACCAACTATGTGACTAGATGGTTAGGGGTTTCAGTTTCCCTCACTCCTGGGGATGGGGCTGGAAATTAAGTTCAATTCACCAAAGGCTGATGCTAATCAATCAGGCCTGAGTAATGAAGCCTCCATAAAAACCATGATGGTTTCGAGCTGTTTCCAGGTGGTGAATACATGCAGGTGCTGAGAGAGAGCTGGCCTGGAGGGCATAGGAGCTCCGAGCTTTTTTCCCAGACCTCATCTTGTGTCCCTCTTCACCTGACTGTTCATCTGTACCCATTACAATATCCTTTATGATAAACTGGTGAAAGGAAAGAAAGAAAGAAAGAAAGAAAGAAAGAAAGAAAGAAAGAAAGAAAGAAAGAAAGAAAGAAAGAAAGAAAGGAAGGAAGGAAGGAAGGAAGGAAGGAAGGAAGGAAGGAAGGAAGGAAGGAAGGAAGGAAGGAAGGAAGGAAGGGAGAGAGAAAGAAGAAAAGAAAAGAAAAGAAAAGAAAAGAAAAGAAAAGAAAAGAAAAGAAAAGAAAAGAAAAAAGAAAAGAAAAGAAAAGAAAAGAAAAGAAAAGAAAAGAAAAGAAGGAAGAGGAAAAAAGAAAAGGACAGGAAAAATATGTAATATGGCTTCAACATGAATTAGGACCCATGACCTTTCTTGGGTCCTGAGACATTCTTCTAGTGTGTCCCTTCCTACCTCCGCCATGTTCCTCTCCATCTCCCTCCGAAGCTATTCTCTATCTGCACTTGTCTAAAAATACTGGTGTTCTGCAAATATTGGTGTTCCACAGGGCTCCACCTTCAGGCCACTTTCCTTCTCACCCTAAATCAGGGCTAGCAAGACTGGATAACCCAGGGAGTGTGCTGAAATTCACCCAGCAGGCTCAGTGTTCAACAATAGCTGCTTGTGTGACAACCAGGTCAAACACCTGCATGGCTACAAGCCTTGACCCATCACCTGACCCAACAAAGCACCCAAACAAAACTGAACACTGACAATCTGGTGATGCTCAAAAATGTAGACCCAGCCTTGTTTGTGTTTGTTTTCCCAGGATGATTTGATCTATCTCAAGTAACTCCCTACTTCCTCTGTGTTAACTCCTCAATCATCTTCAGTTCAAGTCTGTCACCTGAGCTTCATGCTTCATGCATTTGAGGGTTATGGACATCTCCAACTACCCCCAACCCAACATGGCCAAACTGGAATGTACTACTCCCCTTTTTTCTGCATCCTCCTACCTGTATTCCTCTCTCTCTCTCTCTCTCTCTCTCTCTCTCTCTCTCTCTATATATATATATATATATATATATATATATATATATATATATATATATACTCAAGCCACAATCTTAGCATCTTACTAGGCTGTCCTTTTTCCTCCATATCTAATGACCACATTCTGCTAATCTACCACATTTCCCTCCTCTCCAGCCTCCCAGAGCTGCCCTAGTTCAGGCTGCTGCCCTGTCCCCTAGAATACTACCATAGCCTCCTACCTAGATCCCAGGCCCTGCCCCCCATCCATCCTCCTTCTCACCATCTGAGTCATTGACCAAAACTACAAATCTAAGGCTACTTCCAATTTACAAGCCATAGCCTGTAGGAAGATTTGCACCTCTTTGCTCAGCATTCAGGGCTCTCTTCAGCCCAGCAGTATACTTCTCTGGAGCCACCACTGGCCCCACTTCATTCTCTGAGTACAATAAACTGTTCTTGTCCTGCATATACCACATATGTCACATTCAACAGTCTCTGGGCCTGTTGTTATTCCCACCCACTCAAACTCCACCTTTGCCTAAGTAACTGCTACATATGCTAAAATTGCCACCTCCTCTGAGAAACCCTCTCTGACATCCCCCAAGTCTGGACCCTGACACCTTCACCCCACAACTCTGTACCATGGCACCTCTCAGGATTTTCACATTGCCTGTTTTCTGTCTGTAACCCCATGTGCAGACACTGGAATTGCCTATCTAACATCTGTTATCACTTTTCCTGATTTTATACAAGCAGGAAAACAGTCAGCCCTCAGGAGGGTGGCTATATTAATAGTCTATACTTACTGCAAGCCAAGTACTGTGTTAAACACTTCCTTACATAAGCCTATAAGGTGCCATTATCACCATTTTACAGATGGGAAAACCTGGGGAAGTAAAAAGTTAAGCAGCATGCCCAAAGTCACGTAACTAAGAATTGGTAGAGCTAGGATTTGAACTTGAGCCATCTGGCTCCAGAGTCTTTGCTTATGAAGAAGCTGTACTGCATTTCCCTTGAAAAGCATATTACAGTTGGCCCATAGCAGTTAGTTTTAGCTTCTCATTCCAGCTTGCCTGTGATTGGGCTAGGAGTGGGCACAGGACCTGATTATGGCCAATGGAACATAAAAACAAATTGGCTGGGCACCTCTAGGAAATATATTCTTCCCTGATAAAAAGAGAGAGGTGAAGGTCCCTGACCTGCCTTCCTTCTAACTTTGGACATTAGCGTGCTGCTAGGTAGCTGGGCAGCCATCTGCCTCTCTGAGGGAAGAAGGAAGACATCAAGAAAAGCAGAGCCAGAGGGCAGCGAAAACCTGGGTTCTTGGTGACATTGCTGAGCTGAGGAGCCACAGCCTCTGCACACACCACCACTGGACTTTTTTCTTATTTCAGCAGATAATGAATGTCTATTATTTAAGCAACAGTTAGGGAAGCATTCTGTTACCTGCAAACCAACTCATACACTTTAATGCCTAGAACAGGGCCCAGCACGTAGCAAGCCTGCCATAAAGGGCTATTTAATGAGTGAAATGCAAACAAAAAAAAGTGAGAACATATAGAGGAAAAAACTTGTTAAACTCAAAGCACTGTACAAATATGAATTGTTCTGAGCCTGTTTTCTCATTGAGGGGTTTGGGCTCAGTGGATTCAGTTGTATTTACCATTCACTCCATTTCAAGTACAAGAAAAGATGATGCTCCAGGTGCCTGGGGTTGACAATAAACCTGGTGGAAGAGGAGATCCTAGGAAGCCCTCACACTGTTTGCTACTTATCCTTGACAAGTTCACAGCACCTGTCCAAAGGCAACAGATTTGATAGGAAGACTCAGAGAACCACGTCTAAGCAGAATGGAATGGAAGGTAACTCACCCTCAGGGTCAGTCTCTAACAGAGAGAGAACTGCAAAGACCTCTCCTTTCTTGGCTGTTAATTTACTTGAACAAAATTAGGAAGCATCTGGAAGTCTCTCTTGGTTCACTGTGGAGTCCTGGGGGCCACCCAGGGGCTTTTCTGTATACCCACCACCAGCAGCTGGCAGTAGAATTCAGTAGACACAGGCACTGGCCTTGCTCTCCCTTTTGGATTAACCAATCAGCTTAGACCCATGGGAGTCACTGATCCACAACCTGGTATCACTCATCGACATTAAGAGAATAGGGATGGTATGTAATGCACCCTAATGTTGCAGGTCAGCCCTTGGCCAACTTACAAGGTCGTTGAGATTTGTCTCTGAGCCCCTCCTACCTACCCCCTCACCGTCCTTTGTGCGATCCTATATGAAATAGAACACTAGTACAATGTTCACTCCAATTTTCCTCATCAAAAGTCTGCACTCAGTAAAAGTCAAACAGCAGTCAGATGCATGTTAGTGTAAATTGAAGTCTTCCTTGGGGTTATTTGCTAACTAAATATCTCCCTTAAGGCTCCTTTGATGTATTCATCTTACAAACTTTGTGTCAGTCCTTACCATTGTTGTCCATTTATCTCGTATATTATTTAATATTTCAATTGTTTTCTAGTTTCCCAACTAGACTATAAGTTCCTCAAAAACAAAGCTGACACCATCTACTCACATTTAGGATTCAATTGCTCATTCATTCATTATTCAACTAATATCTACTGGGTATATCCTAGGTACTAAACTCTGCACTATGTCTAAGTTTTTAAAAATGAATAAAGCATAGTCCCCACTTTCAAGATCTAGTCAGCCTCTGTTAGGGGGACAAACTGTAGAAGCAAATAGTTAGTTCCTTCTCATGATGTCCAGGAGTTCATCATCTTTATTGCTTCTGCCTTATCCTTGCCACACCCATCCCCCATTACTCTTTTTATGAGCTAGTCTGAGTAAGTCTGTTTCTTGAAATCAGGAGAAACCAATTACAACATCCCCTAGGGCAAGAATGCTTGAGCTGACTCTCAAAGGATCAGTAAAAAGGAAATGAGGCCACAGGGAGGATATTCCTGGCAGAGGGAACAGCACGAGCAACAGCACGGAGGCCAAGAACAGCTTGTTGTGGGCAATGCAAAACATAGATGCATCCACTTCTATTTTTGGTCCTTCATTGTGGAATGGAAGGCTTTGTCCACGGGAAAGCAATCCCAAACATCAAAAAGCTGATAGAGAAGCTATTTGGGGACATGCGTAGGGAGGTAAATCCCTTTCCCAGAGCCTACAATATCACACTGGGTAGGCAGCTGTCTCCAAGAGCAAGGCTGAAGGCTCCTGCTGATTCACAGCAGTCCATTGGGTGGCCAAGGATGCACTATTAAGAAGGTGCAGGCTAACCTCAGCAGCCAAAGTCCTGGGACGGAGGAAAGTCTGTCAAAGAAGGAATGGCCACCTGAAAGGGACGCTCAGAGACTGGTCATCCAAGAGTTTCACATCAAAATGGGAAGAATGTGGGATCAGAACCCAGCCTTCCATCTTCTGAAAAATACCATTTCTTTAGCAACTTGGTGCTTACATATAAGAGGAATACAGATGCCCAAATCCTGGGAGTGTAAAAGTTCAGGAAGTATTACTATAAGCTAAGTTGAATCCACACTTTACCTTCCCAGAAAAGGCTGACTCTTAACATACAGAGCCAAATGACACATGAGCTAAAGTAATCCCAAGCATCTAAACAAAGCAATATCATCCTCCTTCCCCTGCCAGGACTTCCCTGGGCTGCCAGCTAACACTCTATCTCCTAGGTCCAGCTTTTGTGAAGCCCACATCTTGATAAAAGTCTGGTAAGTGTCCACTTAATGCCACAGAAATTAATTGAAGACCTACCATGTAGAACCCTGTCATTGGAGAAGTATGAAGAACTCAGATTTTCTTACTTGGGACCCATCCCAATCATCCAACACCAGAGGATTAGCTGTGGTTAATAAGGACACCCTTGCCCTGTAAGGACATTCACCCCAAGCTCTGTCTTCTGTCCAGCCCAGGGGATTGTCTTTCCATGACCTAAAGTGGCATACTGCTAGTCTCTCATCTATCAGGAGCCAGAGGCCTAATGAGCTTCTTAAAAAGTGGTTCCCCCTTCAGCTTTAAAGAAGCTATCTTAAGAGCAAAAGATGCCCATTCAAATGCAAGTTCGATGAAGCACAATTCTTTAGTATTCATTGTTTAACTCCCAGCACCTAGGAAAGTTCCCAGCACACAGTAGTTGTTCAATAAATGCTTTTGCACAAGTGCAAGAATCTGTTGACTGACTTACTCCCTAGACTGTAGCCTGGCTGTCCATTGTGTCCTCTTTGTTCAGAGCAGTACCTGGTACATAGTAGTCACTCAATGTCTGTCTGTTATATGAATGAATAAACATGTAAATTACTGCCTTTTCAACAAATAATTTTTCTTACAGAGTCACCAGCAATCATTCAATAAATTATTGAGTCTTTTCCACATGCCAAGCCCTGGGCCATGCTTGGAGTTCCAAAGATACTGAAGAAAGAACCCCACCCCACTCCCGTGTCTAGATAGTTACAATCTAGTGGAGGAGATAAACATGTAAACAAACAAACCAGAATCCCTTCAATGTGGCAGGATTGTTGCTCACAGTTTTTCAGAAAATTGAAAATGTCAAAGTGGAGAGTCATGAGAAAATGGCACCATGAGGGACAGCTTTATCTCTCCTCCATTCTCCACCTGCTCTCTACCTGGAGTGCTCACCTGCATAGACTGTATTAATGGGTCCTTTGTCTTCTGCCTTTCACGTGGGATTAGCCAATAGGAGACAATGGCAGAGACTGAGGGGAGAGAGAAGAGAGTCCAAGCTATTCATTCCCCTGGCTCCCTCTCTCAACCCAAAACCCAGCTGCTGTCAGGCGCACTCTGGGTCCCCCAACCTGTGGCTCTCTCATGGTTTCCTTCATTTCTGCTCACAGTTTTATAAACAGTCCTTTTATTAAGCTCTCTTCAAAATATCTCATTTGAGCATGCCATTTTTTTTCCTGCTAAGACTAGCTGATGCACATCCTTTAAATATTTTTATCTTAAAACATATGTGTACTAATTCTCCTTTTATTTAATGTGGAGCCGAGCCCTTTTCTTTGCATGTGGGTGAAGTTCCACATCACTTTTACACATAAACAACATCCATCATGTATAGGCTATAATTTGCCATTTTTTTCTTTACACTGAAGCAAGGATTTAAGGACACTTTGCTGAAGCGATCCCAAAGCAGAATCCTTTGAGATTTTTACAGATTATTTTCTAATCTGGTACAGTTGTTTCATCTCTACCTACCATCACAGCAATTTGTTTTCATGACTCACCTGAAAAGAGTCTTTTTTCCCCACTTTTAAAACCTCAACATTTATTTATCATTCATCTTTTTGGTCAACATACATTCATCAACTCCAACTATCTCAGGCCTTAGGCCAGAATGGGAGGCATAGAGATGAGCCCACCATGGTCTCTGCCGTCAAGTTCAGTCTTGAAAAGACACATGTGTGTGGCCAGATTCCAGCATTTCATTAACGTCAACCTCACTCAAAACCCTTCATGCACCAGCTTTTTGGTGTATCTTTCTGTAGCATTCACCTTAGGTTTTAAGAAGCAACCCCTGCTATTTTCATATTTGTATTTCATGGGTTCATGTCACACTTAATTAAATGACGTAACTACTATAACAAGCAGAATTAGCCTAGGCAGTTTTGGCAGCAAACATGACCACATCCTGGTAAGTGTATAACTCAGCAAGTAAAAGCAGAAGCGAGAGCTGGAAGGTAGCCTCTCAACCAGAGGGGTTCAGCAAGCCTCAAACACTGATTAGTGTGTGTCACAGAGGTCACGGATCTTCCCTTAATCCAGCACAGGTCAGTTAAGAGGCACCACTATAATTAATGTACCAAGTGACAGGTATTCCTTTGGAGGCACCTACAAAACAGCAGTGTCAAGACATGTGGAGGAAGATCCTCAAAGGAGACATTATGTGAGTTGGTCTTTAATTTAGCAGACAGAAAGACAGTGAGAAGGAGATTCCAAGCTTAAGAGGGAACATAGAAAAAGGCACTGAGGGTAGAAAGGCATGTACATGTACACACCTGTGACATACTTGCAGGTAGGTATATATGCCCCAGGACACCTGGCCAAATGTTCATAGTGGCCCCATTAGAACAGAAAAAGAAAACTAGTAGCAACAGTAGAAGAACGTACCTAAAAATTGGTATAGTTATATGCTGGAATATTATATAGTAGTGAAAATGAATGAATTATAGCTACATACAATGCTGTCATGAATTTTAGAAATATTAAGTTGGTTAAGAAAATAGCAAAAGACAATTTCAACAGTATGATTCCACTTATAAAATGCTAAAACATGTAAAATTGAGAAAAACCTACAGCCAACATCATATTCAATGGGTAAAAACTAAAAGCTTTCCCACTAAGATCAGGAACAAGACAAGGATGTCTGCTTTTACCACTTCTATTCAACATAGTATTGGAAGTCCTAGCCACAGTGATCAGCAAAAGAAAGAAACAAAGAAAGAAATAAAGAAAGAAGGAAAGAGAAGGAGGAAGTAAAACTGTTATTGTTTGCAGATGACATGGTAGTATATATAGAAAACCCTATCAACTCCACCAAAAAACTACTTGACTTAAGAAGTGAATTTGGCAAAGCAGCGGGATACAGTCAATATTCAGAAATCAAAGGCATATCTGTACAACAACAATGAAATATCAGAAACAGAAATCAGGGAAAAAATCCCATTTGATATAGCTACACAAAAAATAAAATACCAAGGAATAAACCTAACCAAGGAGGTAAAGACCTGTACTCAGAAAACTACACAATGCTGAAGAAAGAAATTAAGAAAGACACAAATAAATGGAAGTATATGCTGTGTTCATGGGCTAGAAGAACTAATATCATCAAAATGTCCATACTTCCCAAAGCAATTTATAGATTCAGTGCAATCACTATTAAAATACCAATGACATTTCACAGATATAGAACATTTTAAAAATTTATATGGAACTATAAATGACCCCTAATAGCCACAATAATTTTGAGGAAAAAAAAAAAAGTAGGAGGGATCATAATACCTGACATCAAACTATATTATAAGGCCACAGTAATCAAAACAGTCTAGTACTGGCATAAGAACAGACACATAGATCAATGGAACAGAATAGCCCAGAAATAAACCCAAGTGTCTATGGTCAATTATTCAACAAAGGGAGAAGTATAAAATGGAATAAAAATAGCCTCTTCAACAAATGGTGTTGGGAGATCTGGACAGCTGTATACAAAAAAAAGAGAAACTTGACCACCAACTTATACCATACACAAAAACAAATTCAAGATGGATGAAAGACTTAAACATAAGTCACACCATAAAACTCATAGAGGAGAACATAGGCAGTAAAATCCCAGATATTCCATGCAGCAATATTTTCACCAATATGTCCCCTAACACAAGGGACATAAAGGAAAGAATAAACAAATGGGACTTAATCAAAATAAAAAGCTTCTGCATGGCTAAAGAAGACATCAGCAAAATAAAAAGGGAACCAACTGTATGGGAAAACATATTTTCTAATGATACCTTGGACAAGGGTTTGATCTCCAAAATATATAAATAATTCACATGACTTCACTCCAGGAAAACAAATAATGCAATTAAAAAATGGGCAAAGGACCCGAACAGACACTTCTCCAAGGACATTCAGAGGGTTCAGAGACATATGATAGGATGCTCAGCATCATTAGCCATCAGAGACATGCAAATTAAAACCACAACGAGAAACCCTTCACACTGGTCAGAATGGCCATCATAAACAAATCAACAAACAGTAAATGCTGGTAAGGTTGTGTAGAAAAGGGAACACTAGTACACTTTTGGTGGGAATGTAGACTGGTGCAGCCACTATGGAAGACAGTATGGAATTTCCTCAAGAAGCTAAAAATGGAACTGTCTTTTGGACCCAGCAATTCCACTGCTGAAATTATACCCTAAGAATCTTGAAACACCAATTCGAAACAACCTATGCACCCCAATGTTTGTAGCAGCACAATTTACAATTGTCAAGTGTTGGAAGCAACCTAAGTCCCTAACAGTAAATTAGTGGATCAAAGCACTATGGTACATTTACACAATGGAATACTATGCTGCAGAAAAAAGGAAGGAGCCCCTACCCTTCAAGATAGCATGGATGGAACTAGAGTATTATGCTAAGTAAAATAAGCCAAGCACTAAAAGACAAATACCATATGATCTCACCTATAAGTAGAACCTAATCAACAAAATAAACAAGTAAGCAAAATGTGACCAGAGACATTGAAATAAAGAACAAACTGACAGCCCTTGCTGAGGTGGCTCAGTGGATTGAGCACTGACCTACAAGCAGAAGGGTTGCAGGTTCAATTCCCAGTCAGGGCACATGCCTGAGTTGCAGGCAGGGTCCCCAGCTGGGGATGTGCAAAAGGCAACCAACTGATGTATTTTCCACACATCAATGTTTCTCTCCTCCTTCTGTCTCCCTTCCCCTTTCTCTAAAAATAAATAAGTAAAATCTTTAACAAAAAAGAGAGGGAACACACTGACAGTAACCAGTAGGGAAGGGAGGAGGGGGATATCGGGGGAAAGAAAGGGAAGGGTCCTCAAGAAACATGTATAAAGGACCCATGGACAAAGCCACAGAGGGGTAGGATTGAGGGTGGGAGGTGGGGGTGGGTGGGATGGGGAAAGTGGTGGCGGGAAAATGGAGACGACCATACTTGAACAATTTTAAAACATCAATAATTCAAAATTAAAATTTTTTTTAATGTAAAATTGAATGTTTTTGTTTTGGATATAAGAAAAATGAGGAACTGTGTGGAGGCCAGGATGGCTGCAGCAGAGACCAGGGCAATGAGAGTGGGAAGAGTGGCCAATGGGGCTGATGGGGCAGACATGACAGGGGCAGGGCCAGTGGCCGGCATAGGCCTTGGGTTTCCCTCCGAGTGTGGTAGAATCGTTACAGGGTTTCAAGCAGAGGAGTGACCTGATCCAACTTATGTTTTTAAAGTCTGTCTGTATCTCTGATTATGCCCACATATTAAGGAACATATATATTTTCTACATAATAAAATATATACCCAAAATTAGAAATAGCACACACTAATATTCTAAACAATAAAATATATTTAGGGTGAAGTTCTTTGTTACTGACAGTGGATATGAATTCACATTTCAGACAGCCTTCTTGAAACTTTTGAAATGTAAAGGCCAGCACCATCCCTGATTATTTAATCTCCTTACAGAGCTGACAAAATTTGCCCTGGGAGTAGGAAAAGATCAGCTCAGCTCAGTGTCCACTTGTGCTTACATTACAATCCATAATTCCTCTATAGACATATCTTTAAGCTGTTTGCCCTTTTGTGGAGGTTAGTTTAATTAACATTTGATAAGGTGATCTGCAAGTCCTCAGCATGACACCAATATGAGGGCAATGGATGAAACTAAATGCCTCGGGCACCCTCCATGCCCCCTGCCCCCAGCCCAGCTCCATCTGTGTATCTGAACATTCTACGGAATATAAGTAAAATCCCCTGAACTAGATGGCCGCTGAGGTGCCTACAGATGGACATTGAGTCTGGTGGGAAAAGTTACATACAGACGATGCCTGGTAAGAACAGGGTGTGCAGACTCCTAGGCTTTGAATAGGGAAGGTCTAGCATGGCACTGATAAAAAGGCACCTACAAAGAAGGGCTCCTGATGGCTAACTGGGCTCAATTTTTAAAAACAGAGCCTTGCAGCCATTTCTGCACAGGGGCTTCCCACAGAAACTGCTCTTCACAGAGAAGCCTGCTCTGTACTATCTGCTTGCACTATGTTTCTGACATCTGAGCCAGCCCTTGTAAAGATTTCCTAGAATCCTATTTCAATCAATAGGATCAAAGCTTTCCACATCCAATCAGAGCTGCATGATTCTGACCAATCAGGAGTGACTTGTGGATCAATCAAACTGCAAAGTTTCAGAGCCCTCATTTGCATAAGGATGAACCAATCAGGGACCAGGGGTGTCCTTATAAGCCAGCTCTCCCTTTCCACTGAAGAATGAAGACTGTGTCTCCCTGGCTGAACTGAACTACAAAAGATGTCACAGGCTGGCAAGGAACAGACCAGTGCAGCACAAAGCAGAGATGTCTAGCCAAAGATGAGCCTGGCTCCAGAGCTGTTGTACAGCCATGATGTTTTCACAGTTGTGCTGTGTCACAGTTGAGCTGTTTTGCACAGAATAAAGTTTCCTTCACTGCACCCCAAATTGGGGATTCTTCTTGAATTGAAGTGGCACCAATAAACGTTGGTTGACAGTGGCCACTAGCCACATGTGGCTACTGAGTCCTCCGTGCAGCTAGACGAAATTGAAATGAGCTGTAATTGTGAAATAGACACTGGGTATCAAAGGCTTAGTTTTATGTTTAAAAATGTAAGTAGATCTCATTAATAATTTCTTGTACAGAGTTCATGTTAAATTATAATTTTTTTTTACAATATTGGTTTTAAAATGTTGAGTTAAATTAATTTTACCTGTTTTTTTCCTTTTCTTTATTGTGGCTACTAGAAAATTTTAAATTGCATGTGTGACTCACACTTCAGCTCATGTTATATTTCTATTAAACAACACTGTTCTAGAGGAAAAACCTGTTCCTCATATTATGAAAAATTCCAAATTTATCAGCATCACCACCACCTCTTGTTTTGATTGGTCTTGCCCACTATCTTCCCAAGAATGGTCCTGTTGTGTAAGCAGCCTGTTGTGACAAACATAATTTTGGCACATTATGAAGGACCCACAGGTGGTGCCGAGTGATCCAGGTATGTGATGAACACTGGACCAGGGTCAGAAGGCCTGAATTCAAAAGCTAGTTTGCCATCTACTTACTAAGTGACCTCAGAAACATCATTGGCATGTAGTCATCTGTAAAAATATGAAAGGGTTAATTATAATAAAGTATCCCATTTTCCTGGCTCTGGATTTTTCCTTCCAGAAGTATTCCCATTTTTAAAAGGGAGTCTCTGGAAGGCAATGCTTAACTCAAATTAGGAAATGTCAAATTTGGGGGCTTCTGGCCAAGATGGAGGCATAGGTAGACGCACTGTGCCTCCTCACACAACCAAGATAGGGACAACAACAATATAGAAACAAAATAACAACCAGAACTGACAGAAAATTGAAGTGTATGGAAGTCGGTCACCCAAGGAGTTAAAATTAGACACATTCATCCAGACCGGTAGGAGGGGCAGAGTCAGGCTGGGCAAGGGACACAGAGCGGAGAGCAGAGCAACCGGGGCGGCGTGCAAGACTGCAGCGGGCAGACCCTGGACGCACAAGCGGTGGTAGCTGGCGGCCCCGGCCAGGGGGTGGCAACCAGCAGACCCAGTGAGGCAGCCATTGTGAAGCAAGGCACTGTGCCCAACTCAG
>CM052541.1:101769741-101823778 GCA_028533065.1 Trachops cirrhosus
AGACAGGGGGAGGGCAAGAATAGTAGGGGACATGTAGAAGCTAAAGAACTTATGACACACGGACATGAACTAAAGGGGGGTATGTGGGTGGGAGAGGGTGTTCAGGGTGGAGGGGAATGAAGGGGGGTAATGGGACAACTGTAATAGCATAATCAATAAAATACATTTAAAAAAAGAAAAAAAAAAGAAATGTCAAATGGGAAAACTGCAGGCCCCAGTAGAGGAGAAGCTTTGGAGCAGAGGAGGCCCTCCAGGATCCCTTCAGATAATAACTCAGATTCTATATGAACCTAATAAACAGATAGGAAGTCACAGGGCAGGCTGGCCCTAATGGGAAATGTGGGGCTGGCACAGAAGTTCCAAAGGGTCTGCAGTTCACTTCACTTGTACCACCAAGCACTTGACCTTGATTTAAGCTGCCTGGACAGGCAGTTTCATGAACATGCTCTCCTCTGGCACACAGGTGCCCATCCCCATAAGCACAAACAAGCACATGCACATGGTGTGACCACCTATGCTCACGTTCAATTTTTGAAAAATCAAATCAATTTTTCTCAGTAGCATGGGCCTCCCACTCCAAGAGGAAAGCATCACTCACCTAAAGAGGAACAGGAAGAGGTCCCCAGGGGTCCTCAGGAAGCAGGTGGCATGCAGCCCAGTCACGCATAGGGCCCTGGTCCAAGGACAGTGAGATGAAGTAGCAGAGGCTACAGAGAACCAGAGACAAACCAATAATGAGCTGGCAGGTCCCAAGAGAAGTGGAAAAGCTAATCACAAACCCCAGCCAGACAATGTGAGGCAATTAGGGCAAAATGGAGAGTCCCAGGAGGGGAAACCTATAGCTATCACAGAGGCCCAGAGCCACTGTCTTGGCTCTGAAAATGAGGGAGGCGGTGGCAGTAGGGCACTTATGAGCAAAGAAGAAATATCCCAACCAGAGG
Source organism: Trachops cirrhosus (assembly GCA_028533065.1). Lineage (NCBI taxonomy): Eukaryota > Metazoa > Chordata > Mammalia > Chiroptera > Phyllostomidae > Trachops > Trachops cirrhosus. The sequence goes on from CM052541.1 coordinate 101,770,683, forward strand.
AGGTGTGACAAAAAGGCACAATGGATATCAAAGAAATGCCCACATTTATGTGTCCCTTTTTTTGATGGCATGTGGATGGCCAGACCATTTATAACGATTTGAATACAGAGAAATAAACTAAGAGAAGTTCCCCTTAGACCAGCTTTCCATCAATCCAAGCTCTATCCAATCTCAAATTTCACCTCCTCCAGATAGCCTTCCTTCCCCAAAAAGCTGTAGTTCCCAAAGATCTTTCTGTGAACTTCCAAAGTAACTTATAGCAAATATCCAGGATTAGAATCTGGGAGGAGAAATCAATTGAACACCTAATGTAAAAAGCAAATTAACTTAAAATTGTTAATTTTTTATTCACAAAGAAAACATTCAATTCATTTGTTTTTAAATTAAGAAAAGGAAGCATCTATTTTTTTCAAATTACTACCAGACAGAATATATGTTTATTTAAAGTCAGGATAAGGAAAGAAGTGAAGAAAAAGGAAGAGAGTAAAAAAGAGAAATATGTGAGAAAGGGCAAGAGAGAGAAGTTGGAAGAGAGAAACAATTATATGAAGGAAGAGCTAGAGAAAAAGGGAAGGTTGGGAGAACCTGTTGTACACTAAAATATTATTTTTAAAAAAAGAACATGTAATCTGCCATGAAGGCTTATATAATTAGCCATTAGGTCAAATTGGCTGCTAGAGGTATTCTTGTTGATTTTGTCTACTTCTACCAGTCACTGAAAGAAGACAGTTGAAGTCTCCAGCTATAATAATGTGTCTTCTATGTCTTCCTCCAGGTCTATCAATTATTACTTTATGCATTTGAAATTCTGTTGTTAGGTGCATACACATTTATAATTGTTATGGCTTCTGGTGAATTGATCTTTTTACCACGTGCTTCTTCTCCCTGGTAATTTTCCTTTTTCTGAAGCCTTTTTCTAGAGGGAGAGAATCATCACTGTGTGGTTGCCTCTCACACACCCCCTCCAGGAGACCTGACCTGCAACCCAGGCATGTGCCCTGACTGGGAATTGAATTGGCAACCCTTTGGTTTGCAGGCTGGCACTCAATCCACTGAGCCACACCAGCCAGGGCTCTTTATATTATTTTTTAATGGATGCCCTAAGAAGTAAAATGTACATACCTAATTTTTCACAATTGGCATAGAGTTAATAGTTTACCACTCCATGCAAAATATAAAAGCCAAGAATGTCAATTTTACAGTCGTATCCAATTGTGAAAGACAAGATGAAGATCAGTATGGATTATTTGCTTAATGTTAATGTGTAATATAGATGAGTATATATTTGAAGAGGCTTATAGTATTTCTGGAAGGATACACAAAAATCCATGTGTCTTTAATAATAACTGCCTTGGGGAGAACACAGTGAGGGTAGACAGGGAAGGGAGGAGGGTTATGACTCACTGTAAACATCTTTGTATCTTTATTTTTTACCAAGTTTACATAATATCTTTACAACAAATATCTCATAAAAAGATTTATCATTTGTGACCTAAAAAGTCTCTTGATATGTTAATGATGACATAACTGTTAATGGCTTTACAATTTTTCAAATTCTTAAAATGTTAGCATTTCCATTCTTAAAAGGATCATTTAAAGCAATGGAAATTACACATCAGTGATCAGAGCAAACTCTCTCAGAACATAAGCAGGGGTACCCAACCTGCGACCTGTGGGCCACATGCAGCCCAGGATGGCTATGAAGGTGGCCTAACACAAAATTGTAAATTTACTTAAAACTTTTTTTGGCACATCAGTTTTCATTAGTGTTTGTGTACTTAATGTGTGGCCCAAATACACCAAAAGTTTGGGCGCCGTGGGCGGTAAGGTGAAGTTTAAGGTCCCAGAATCCCTTTGCAGGCCCTCCATCTTTCTCGTTGCAGCAGATCCCATAGCATCCAACTTGGGGGGACTGGTCTAAGCCAATCAGGGCTCTCCCGTTTCTTTTGCTAGTGATTAGTTTACAGGTGGGCCTGGGGTCTAGGTTTGGCCAGGGAGATGTGAGAGCATTCTGCTAGAGACTGTCTGAAAGGTTCCTTGCTTTTAAGACAAAGACTCCATAAAAGACAGCTCCACATCTGCCTCTGTATATCACTGTGTCAGGATGTGAGGCCTGAAACTGCTGCCAAGATGTGCAGACACAATCCCACCACCTGCGATCATCTCGTTATGTGACTAATATACTCCCTCTCTGTCTGAGCTTCAGGGATATTCTGTGAATTGCAGCTGACAGCTTTCTAACCCATATATCATCATTTTTCCATTATTCATCTACGCCCTTCAACACGTAAGAGATGAGCTCGTCATCAGGGATACACGGGGAGAAAGGCATGAGCCCTCCCTCCTTCAAGGAGACTGTGGTGGAAACTCCCAGGCCTATCATGCCCTCTGCTCATGCTTGTTTCCCGTGAGCTGTACTCACCCTGATCGTGTCACCTGCTCCATGAATCTACCATTACAGACATCCTTTCCTGTGCGTACACCCCCACCACCTCTGTGATAGCACTTTCGGACTGTGCTGTACTTGCCCCCTTGTTAGTGTAAGCTCTGGCCATGGAGCCCAGAGGCAGGGCAGGAAGCACCGAAGGCCAGTTCAAATGTGGGGGAGAAGGAAGACATTAGCTTTTGTTTAGAGGCCAGAGCAGAGAAGTGGGCAGGGCCTGACCTAGAGGCCAAGAAAAAGAGGACAATGGGAGAAGGAGGGGTTATAGGCAAAGATCAAGAACCCCTGTTTCTCCACAGGTGGGTTCCTCCTTCTAGACCCCAATTCCTTGATTTCTCCTCCCAGAGATGCCCACCCAACAGAAATATACATTATTTCTACATTAAAATAAATTATTAAAATTAATTATTTATCTGGTTTGGCCACTTCCCTTTCCTTTTATAATCATAGGTCAAATTATGTAAATCCCCCACCCCTTCTACCAGAGCTCTGCACCCCTCCACTCATTCTTTTTTTTTCTGCAGATACAGCTCACCATGTCTCTGGCCCTACCTGTCTCCTTCGTGATCCATCCTTCTTAGCCAGTCAATTGGTATTAATTTCCCTGTCGCTTCCTCTCAATGGCTTTTCTCAACAGCCCTTTTTAATTACACATTCTTTCTATTCTAAGTTCCAAGGTAGCTGACCCAACATAGACCAGCCCTAGTTCAGGTGCTGCTGGAACAGGTAACTTCCCAAGTGCTGTGACAAGGTATATTGGCCATATTTCTTAATTGCAGGTTAATAATCAACTCCAACTAGTGGTATTTATTAAGAGGTATAAATAGTAGAGAAGGCTAAGGAAATAAATCTAGACCAGCAGTTATCAACTGCATGTTAGAACTGCATAGAGAGCTTTAAAGAATATAATACTCATCCAAACCTTACTGAAGCCAGTTAAATCAGTATTATCATTATTATTGGATTTCCAAGATAGAAGAAGGGAGAGAGAGAGAAAAAAACATCGATGAGAGAGAAACATCAGTGGCTACCTCCTGTGTGCACCTTGAATGGAGACCAAACCTACAACCCAGGCATGTGCCCTGACCAGGAATCAAATCCACAACCCTTTTCCATTTAGAGGATGATGCTCCAACCAACTGAGCCACACTAGCCACGGCTTAAGTCAGTATTTTTGTGCATACATATCTATCTCCCAGGTAATTCTATTTATAACCAACATTCAGAACTTTTACTGTAGGCCAGTAGATCACAACCTTGGCTGCACATTGGAATTACCTGGGGAGTTTTTTACATGCTAGTGCCCAGGCTCCACCCCTAGGATCATAATTTAATCAAGTGTGTGACCTGGGCTTTCAGAGTGGTCAAAGCTCCCCAGGTGATTGTCATTCTAGCTTTGGCTGAGATCCACCATAGTCTAGGCCAGGGATTTTCAATATCGAATGGGTATGTGAATCACCTGGGGCCATCTAAAATGCAGCTGATTTGTCACACCTGGCAGAGGCCTGGGCACTCTGTTCCTGATCTGTGGACCACAGTCTGGGGCAAGACACTAAGCTGAGTTTCCAGGATTGTCTCCCAAGATGACACCACAGAAGTGGGGCACCTGAAAACCTGCTGTCTCCCTCAGTCAGGAAGTTCCAGTGTTGAACATCTGCCCCCACAGCTGTCAACTGAACCAGACACCTCTGCCACCATGCCCACTGACACATAAATGTGTACTCTCTACCTCTCTGCTCAGCAACTCAGTTCCAAGTCAAGACCTCACCACAGGGCAGCCACTCAGTAGATCCCAAATCTTACCCTGAATCTCCCTATAAGGATACCTAGGAAATGTAGTTTTTACCTTTTCAGGCTCAGCATTCTAGAGAGGTGGAAAAAAGTGTTGAATGAGCCAATTAGCAGTAACTGCTACAGTGTCAGAAAAGCCACTCTGTCCACCTTATTGGAGCCTGAAATCTCACCATTTGAAAGTAATCTCTCAAGATTAAGTACTGTCAACAAATGCACAAGGCTCTCCATACCAGCATGGTTTGTACCAGCAAAGGATTAGAAATAACCCAACGTGACCAGTTAAGTAATCACACTGCATTGTTACAACAGGGTGCCACGCAGCTGGTGAAGACATTGAGGCAGCTTTCAGTGGACAGATAGGGAAGGATCTGTAAGATATATGAAAAGGCAACATGTAAAAAAGCAAGATGCTACAATGTGTGTCAAAGGGGGCAAAGGACTATATGCGTGTACACTTACACAAGCAGACTATAGAAGGACACGCACAGAACAGGATGCAGCTATCAATTCCATGGTGAGGAACTGGGTGGTTAGAGGACAGGGGTGAAAGGAAGAGTTTTCACTGTACATCCTGCTCTAACTTTGGGATTTTGTACCTATTACGTAAATAAATACAATTTGCTTTGTAAAAGAAATTAAAATCTGCTTTATGAAAACACCCTGCGAGGTGTAACATGTATGAGTTCCTCCATTTGTCTATTCAGCAAAGACGTATCTCATTCCTCCCCCCATCCATTCCTTGCCCCAGTCGTGTGGAAGGACCATGATGCAGCGCTGCTGAAGCTGAGAAGGCCCAGTGCCAGTGTGATGAGGGAGTCTACAGTGCCCTGGAGCACAGAGGAGGGGTGATCAGTTCAATCCAAAGGTCCTCAGGACAGTTGTATTTTTCCTTTATTTTTATTGTTGACACTGTTGCAGCTGTCCCCCTTACCTGCCCCACCTCCCAGGGAAGTTTTGATAGAAAAGACATCATCTGAACTGAAACTTGAGGGAGTCATTGGATTGTGTTTGGTTAAAAAAACATTCCAGATATGGAGAAGACCCTGTGCATTAACAGACTTGAGAAAACGCACAGTACACTCAGATTTGCAGACCGTACAGGCTGATATGATGATGCAGGATGAGGTGTAGGTGTGTAAGTGTGCATGTGGTTGTGCACATGTGTGCATGAGAGAGTGTGTATTCGTGTATGAGTGTGCGAGTGTGTGTGGGGTGGGTGTGGGTGTGGGTGTGATCTCCCTGAGCTTCTCCATACCTCTGTCTCTGTGAGGATGCACAGAGATTATCTTCACAGGACAGACCCCAAGATCGGCAAACACTGAGTCTGTTTCCCAGCTATGGAGCAGTTCTATCCTTCTGAGAAAATCCAGCTGGAAAATGCCAAAAACAACTCTGAGCTCAGAGGTGGATCCAGCTGTGCTTGATTATTGGTTCACTTAAAAACACCTTGAACTGAGGAAAAGAAAAGAACTTCTGCTTTTGAAATACTGTTGTAATATTTTAGGGTCTTTATCTGAAGAAATGGCTTCATGCTTTGAAGGAGCTATGTACCTTCGCTCCTACCACCTGCTTGTCACCCCGGGGTTGAATGAAGGCAGAACCCTGACACCAGGGAAGCCTTTCCCTGCACTCTCTCATCTTCCCCTTCATGGGATCCCCTCTGGTATTCGATTTTGATTACGCAGCAGGGGTCCAGATAAAAGACACATGCGTTTCTGAAAGGATCTTTGAAGCCGTGATAGAGGAGGGTCTGGCAAGAAGGCCTTAGGTAGGAACAGGAGGAGAACAGCTGTGGGCAGGAAGATGACACAGCATGAGCCTTAGAAAAGGACATGGGGAAACGAGTGGCAAGAAGATGGGAAACATGGAGGCAGTTAATAGGAAAGAAGGCCAAATAGAACTTTGGAGCAGAATGAAACCATTTCCAGGAGTGGCGTAAAATGTACCACAAAGTGGCGGCCTAAACCAATAAAAGCAATCATCTCCTAGTTCTGGAGGCCAGAACTCTGACAGCAGGGTGTCAGCAGGGCCAGGCTTTCTCTGGAGGCTCTAGGGCAGGGTCCTTCCCTGCCCCTTCCAGCTTCTGGTGGGTGCTGGCAGAGCTTAGTGTTTCTTGACTCACAGACACTTCAGTCTCTGCCTTTGTCATCACAGAGCAATCTCCTCATGTGTCCAAATAGCTTTCTTCTTAGAAGGACACCAGTCACTGGATTTAGGTTCTGCCCTAATCCAGTATGACTTCATCTTAACTTGGTTACATCCACAAAGATCCTGTTTCCAAATAAGGTCACATTCACAGGTACCAGGGATTTGGTCTTCAACATATCTTTTGGGGGACACAACTCAACCCACAGCAGATGGTAAACATTTCCTCTTCTGCACAAACTGAGGAGACTTTGTTAAGAATGAGTTCTGGGGACACCACCAAGCTCAGAGGGAGAAAGCACCCTCCCACCCCTGTAGTCACTGAGCAGGAGCTGTGACAAGTGTCTGCCATGTCCGGCTTAGACTTGGATCAAAAGTAATGGGAAGCAGGTGAATCTCATCCAAGGGTCAATCCTGTCCCCTTCGAGATTCCTTTAGACTGTACTTATGTTACTCCCAGGCCCAAAAATCCTCATCTCTGCTCCAGCTCAGCCTTTCTTCCCCAGGGCACGACTCTCCATGTGTCTTTTCTTCCTTCTCCCTCAACCATCATCACCTCTCCTATGTGCTATTCCCACAGGCTTAATTGTCTGGCTAATAAACTAATCATTGTCAATGACACAAATGGTTTCATGCCTTGCCTCTGCAAATTGGCAATTTACCTTTTTTTAAAATAGGTGCTTCTTAGAGATGCAATTCCTTCACACAGAGGAGAGACTGAGCCCAATGGGACTTTATCATGTTCCTTGAATCACTGAGCATCTGGTGAAGTAGGACCTGGTCCTTGGAGTATGACAGCTCTTCAGGGATTAGCTCTCCAACTTGATGTTGACTGGCTGACCTCTGCAGACCTTGTGAGTGAGATGAGGCCAAAGGAAAATTGTATAACCTACTCATGAAAAAGAAAAACTTCAGTGGCCCAGGAATTACCAGGCCTGAAGTCTAACTCACAACTCTTCAATTGCTGTATGACATAGGATGGGTCCTGGTCCTCGAGTCTGCAAAATTTATTCTGATAACTGTCCGTGGGACCAGCAGCAGGCCTCTTCTTCTCTCTGTGCCTCAGTCTCTCCCTCTTTTCAATGGGGAAATAAACAGACACCAAAAAGGTCTCTTCTAACTGTCACACATTAGTGATTTTTACCAAAGGGTTTGACTCAAATTATATTTATCTTTAATTTTTTTATTTATTTTAGAGAAAGGGGATAGAGAGAGAGAGGTTGAGAGGGAGAGAGGGAGAGAGATGGATTTGTTGCTCTACTTATTTGTGCATTCATTGGTTGATTCTTGTCTGTGCCCTGCCTGAGGATTGAACCCACAACCTTGATGTATTGGGACCATGCTCTAACCAACTGAGCTACCTGGCCAGAGATTCAAATTATATTTTTAAAAATGCAGTCTGTGCCTGAACACTCCAAATATTGGATTACTATGTCTACCGTACCTGACATGGTAATTGTATAATTAAGAGATAATGTCAATGCAGTAGAACAGTGTTGACAAGATAATAGCGTTCTGGAACCACATAAATGCCAAAGCAAGTGAACAAATGTATAGGTGGATAAACAGAAAAACAAGAGGCAAATGGCCAAAGAGTCTTTGTGGTCCGAGTTGGTCTATTCGCCTCGTAGACCAGTTTCCATTGTGACATTTTAGTGCGGGCCCACATCATGCCCCCAGATCCTTGTTATGTACCCCCAAGCATGTGGCTCAAGACTGAAAAAGCCAGGGCCATGTGCAGAAGCTGCTCCTTATCTTTCTACTTGCAAACCCTCAGAAACTTAGTCCCATGGCTGTCAGACCCAGAGGGGCTGGAGATCATTGGGTTCAAGCACTCCTGGTGCCCCTCCATTGCCAAAGGAAGAGGCTGAGATGCTGAGTCAGGAAGGATTTTCTCTTGGTAACATCTGAACCGGTTTGTGGAAGGAGGATGGGAACCCTCAACTCTTACCCCACGTTGCCTCTTTTCCTTTCTCTAGCCAGCATGCCTTACTGACGTCTCATTTCTCAAGAGAGCAGGAAGGAGCTGGAGGTGTCAGGGAGATGGGTTACATGACCTTGAAAACCAGAGGCTGCTCCCCAGAGTTGACATAAGGCATCATGCTAATGGGACTGTTTAGAAGATGAAAATTGAAGAGGATGAACCTGTGGAGGTCATGAGTGGAGAAGAGGTCTTGTCCACACATCATACAGTATTGGGAAAGGGCTGCAAGCCCTTGAAGTTGAGAGGTGAGAATAGAGCAAACAGGGAAGTGCTGGCTCATAGGAGGGAAGAGGTTAGATTGGGCTCCCCTGGAAAGGAAACCTGATATGCTGCAAAGAGTACTGACTCGGGAGCCAGAAGAACTGAGATCAGGCCAGTAATTTGCTAACTGACTGAATAAATCACCAGTTTCAGCTATCTAGGCTTCATTTTCCTCGCACCTGAAATAAGGGTGATGGACCCAATAAGCAATGCCCGAATGCCCTGAATGGAGGTGAACTTCTAATTCCAATTTGCTTCCTGGGTGATTGGAACATGATCAGGAGGCTAGGTGCTTCATGAAGCTTCTCCAACTCTAACATCCACAGATTCTGTGAAACTCTCAGGGGCACTCCCAGTGATTCTGACAAACTTCTGCCTACCAGGGCTTTAATGGGATCCTAACTATAATTATGGGGTCGAAGCCCTCTGACCTGTGATAGTAATGTCAGGTGGACATTCAGTCCCTCAACTTCCCTGTGGAACACAGAACCTAGGGGTTAATGGGCTACAGGTCCCAAGGACATGTGAGGCCTCGTCTCCCATATCTCTGTGCCTTTGTATATGCCGTTCCCTCCACCTGGGAGCCTCTTCCTCTCCAACTGAATGCCTTCCAATCTGAACGATTCAAGTAGCGGGACACTGATTAGGGAAGCTTTGTTGATTCCCCTGAGCGGAATTAATTACTTTCCTTGTCACATTGAATTATTTATATTCTGAGATGTCAAGATTGTTTGTTTTCAGATTTGTCTCTCTTTAGACTTCTTGAGGGCAGAAACTATTTATTCACCTCTCTAAATTGGGTGATAAGCATGGTGTCCTCCAGAGTAAACTACTCTTAAATGAAAGGAAGGAAAGGAGTAGAAGGAAGGGATGAGGAGGAGAGGGAAGGTGGGGAGGAGGAAGGGAGACAACAATAAAAGAAGGAAAGGAATGCCACCATTTGTCTGTGTTTGTTCCTAGGCATATATTTCTGAATAGTTTCAATCATTGTATAATCCAATTTTTATCCTATTTTTTCATTTTATATTAATCCATAAGCACTCTACGTGTTACTACACAATCCTCATAATTATCACTTTAATGGTTGCTTAATATCCCTGTCAGGTTAATGTGCCATAATTTATGTAACCATGTCCCTCTTTAGAACATAACCTTTTAAAACATTAAACAGGAACCTTGACAAGGTTTTAAAATAGATGGGGAAGGTGGTTTCTTGGCAACGCGTGTGGCATTTCTGGGGCTCACGTGCTCAGAAAATGAGGAGCCCTGGCCTGCCGAGGGTTTGGAGAAGCAGGGGTGGGAGCCGGGGCCTGGATCTGACTGGGCAATGAGACTCAGGTAGGGGAAGGTGAGAGGGGGTTCTGCTCCCAGCCCCTACTCTTCCTCAGGCTGCCAGTTTGTGCCTTAGCTCTGCCTTTGATCAAGGAGAAGCAGTCACTGACCGTGCTTGGTAAATAATAATAATAATAGCTAACAAAGATTGAGCTCTACACTAAAAACTTTATAAATGTATCTCATTTAATTCTTACAACCAGCCAATTAAGTAGGTACCATTATTTCATTTCCTATTTTATAGCTAAAGAAACTGAGACCCATTGGTCATACAACTAGTGGTGGTGGTCTTGATCCCAGACAGTCTGGCTCCTCTCATCCTGAGTTCCTCTCCTTCCTTCCCCTCTTCTGTGGGTTCTATCACTCAGTCATTTCAATTCCCTGAGGCACCCTGCACAGTTTGCTCAGCCTCACCTTACCAGGTTGCATCTGGAGACCAGGGACTTCAAAACTCTTAGCAGTGACCTGGATAAGGGTGGAGGAGGTTTACTGGACTCACCGTTAATAGCTGGTCTTGCAGCTGGGGGACAGGGATCATGTGTTGGTGGCAGTAAACAACTCTGGCATCTAGGAGACAGTAAATAGAGCAGAAACATCTAGATCTGGGTTTGCAGCCTGGGTTCTGGTATTTACCAGCTATGCAGCCCCAGGCCACTTATAGCTCTCAAAGATCCAATTGACTGTTTGTAAAGTGGAGATAACATTACTTACCTCCCAGGCTTATAAGGATGAAAGATGATGATGTGTAACACATACACAGTGCTCAGTGATGGGCAGCTGTTTCTATCATCCCAGCAGACCAGACAAGAGCCAGCTCTAATAAGATCAATTCCTCAGGTTGGAAGCAAACCCTCCACTTCTACCCAGGGAAGAAAAATGTAAATGCCAAGGCAAGATGTAAGGGTTTCCTTTTCCATGAGCTCCCAAAGGCATGGCTAGTAAGATGTGGATGATGATGATGGTGATGATAATAATACTGGCATTTATTGAGCATTTACTCTGTGCTATGTACTATACATCTATTAACTCATTTCATCTTCAAGCATCCCCATGAGGTGTGGATTATTCCCAATTTTTAGATGAGGAAATGAGGTACAGCAAGGATTTGGGGGCTGCCTGTGATTTTCCCACAGTCTTGACTGAGCCCGCTCTGCCCTGTGTTGGACAGAGCCCTTTGGAAGCTCACTTTCAGTTCTGGAAGCTCTGGAGCAGAGAGAGGAAGGGGGAATTTCTGACTGGCGTGGGTCTGGAAAAGCATAACCACAGTGAGTCCCTCTTTTAAAGACTCCAAAATATGTCCAGTGAAGACTCTAAAAGGCACACAGTTGTACCATCAGAGAAGAGGGGGTGTGGGGAGGGGTTGATGAACCTCATCAAGCACTGGTGCTCCACTTTTTGCTGCTGGTGCCTGAGTCTTCTTACTCTCTAAAATCCATACCTTGCTCAGCACCTAGCAGACATTCAGTAACAGTTTGTTGAATGAATGAATGAGTGAGAGAGGAAAGGGTCTTTGAGATCCCAAGGGGTAGTGTTATACAGTGTATGGTAGCTATAGGGAGAGATATCAACTCTTTGTTGGTGGGACATGTCTATTGGAGTGTCCAAAGATGGGTTGCTTCAGTTGGTTGGTAGTGAATCTACTGTCACTGGAATTATTCCAGGAGACCCAACCAGTAGGCTTCCTCCCAGTTCTGGGGTTCTGGGACTCATGACTCCACTGTTCTCTTAAAACTCTCTTCTTCATTTCCCCTTGAGATGATAGAAAATTAGCTCTGTGTATCTAACAGGAACTCTTAAAGATTGGTAATGCCTGAGCTTAATCTGGAGTAATATACCTTTAAAGTTGGCATTATCCCCCCAAGCATACCTCATGTTAGGGTGGAGAGAACTTGGGCCCACAATGGCCTTGAACATGTTGTTAAGACTTGAAGACTTCTCTGTAGGGAAGGGTTTACCCGTGGTCGCCACATCAGAGTTCAGCTTAGGAGGATAACTCTGGCAAGGGAGAGAATGCTGACCCACACAAACTCCACATGGCTGTCCCAGCCTTCCCTCTCTATGACACCTTCAGTCACAAACCACTCAGGAAACAGAACAGTACTGGCCCTCGGGTCCCTCTTCCCCATGTGCCAGGAGCTTATAGCCCTGTTCTCAGCCCAGGTGAGGATAAGGCATTCTGAGCTGGCTTCTGGTTTGGCAACAGCCTCTGACCTCACCACAGAGGCAAGGGGAAAGTCCAAAAGATATGTTGCCAGGAGCTCACCATACCACATATGTGAGCAGGAAGAAGCAGGATGGGGTGATGATCAGGGGGCAGAGACTGTACAGGCCAGAGAGAGGCTGGTGGAGCCAGGGCTCCAGGGCAATTCCATACTCCCAGGCAGGGATCAGGACCCCGGGCTATAGTAGAGCAGAAACATCATGGTCTGGACACACAGGGGCCATATCCAGGTGGGGGCTGAGTGATGGGCAGAGCCAGCAGCAAAAGACAGGCTGGCAGTGGAACTCATATCCACCAGACATAAGGAATTTGTTAAAGACTAGCCGCCCAGGCATGAGCTATTGGAGAGAGGGCAAGGACTCCTGAGAAACTATGTAGCAAGGTTAAGAAAGGCTATAGAGAGGGATCCTGAGCTAGAGGGAGAAAGGAAACAGAACAGATGAAGGAAAAACCCCAGCCTGCCAGCCTTGAGCTCCAAAGGCCCACCAGGGAACCGGATCTGGATGACATTTGGGGCAATTGAATTTTAAAGGTATAATTGAAGAGTCCAGAACTGGAAGAGAGGTAAAAACTCATCCAGTCCAGCCCCTCATCTTACGTGAGGACACTGAGACCCTGAGGGATGAGAGGAAGGGTGTCAGTGGAGGGAGTAGGGCCTGGTTTCCTGCTTGTGTGCTATTCTGGCCATCTGCATTCATTTTCTGTGCTGCATAACAAATAACCACAAACTTAGTGGCTTAAAACAACACACATTTGTTATCTCACAATGTCTGTAGTTCAGAAGTCTGAGAGCATTTGGATGCTTAGGGTCTCACAAGGTCAAAATCAAGGTGCTGACCAGTCTGGACTCTTCTCTGGAGCTCTGAGGAAGAATCCATTTATTTGCAAGACCATCTAAGTTGTAGGCATGATTTAGTTCCTTGCAGTTATAGGACTAGGGCTTCCTTTTTTCAGTGGCTGTCAGTTAGGGGTTGTTCTCACTTTCTGCAAGCCCCTCTCAAGTCCTTTCCACATGGCCCCTTCATCTCCAAAGCCAGAAATGGCACTTCAAATCTCTCTAACTTCCCCTTCTGCAACCAGCCAGAGAAGACTCTCTAATTTGAAAGGGCTCATGTGATTAGGTCAGGCCTACCCAGGTGATTTCCATTCTGAGAGTCAACTGCCCAGGAACCTTAATTACATCTGCAAAATCCCTTTTGCCATGTAATGTGATATAATCATGGGAACACCACCAGGGGTCAGAGACCATGGGGGCCATCGTAGAATTCTTTGGGCCACCCCAGCTAAGTAGATGGATAATGGTATGCAGACAGAAGTGACGGGGGAAGGAGAGAAACAGAAAGCCTTCAAGGCTGGTGGGCATGCCTTGGGGGCTGCTGCAGACATGGAGACATGGGCACCATTGAGCACTGGGGCTCCCTACGAAGATTCAGCAAAACTGGAAAGCCTTTGACTAGCTCTTGTTTCCCCTGCCTCTGTCTCCCACACATCCCCAAAACTGGATTCATAAATGCCCTTCAAAATACACACAGGAGATCCAGGCTCACCCAGTCCACACGCCCAATCTGGCCAAGCTAGAGCCAGATTCAAGCTACGAAGCCAACCTCTTCAGAATCTGTGTGCCAAGAGCAAGTCTGGGGATCCTGAAATCACCAAGTCACCATGCACTGTGGCAATCTGTGCCACCCAGCTCACCAGAGAGCAAGATTCCACCAGAAGGCACACTCCAGAGCCCACCCAGCTTCCTGCAGGCCAGGTGGGGACCAGAAACCACAGCTGCTCAGGGGCGTCCCCAGGACTTTTTCCCAGGGACAAAGTCTCCTTGTGACATCTCCACCACTGGCTAGAGCCTGACTGCACAGACCCCAGGAAGGGTGTTGCCTGCATCTGGAGAGAGCCTGTGCTCCCCCAGCAACAGTGCCTGGTGACTAACTCGCCAGTCCCTCCTCTGTCTTGCCGTGGCCCAATGCCACAGTTGATCTTCAGTCTTCACTGTAGAAACCCTGCTAGCTACCACCAGGGCTCCCCGTGCAGGGTAGGAAGGCTTCCCTGATTCAACTTTCTCATCCTGATCTGCATGCTTCGCTAACCAAAGCCAGACTCTAAAACACATCCGGTGTAGTCTTTGCTGCACTGTGAGCACCGTCAGGACAGAGCCAGGGCCTGGTAGATGAGTCAGATTCAGTGACACTCGGGGCCACTCCTTCTGTTTCTCCATGTCTATGAAAGAGGGCAATGGCAACTGACAAGGACAAGGAAAGCCGTATTGCAATACTTCATATCCCAGTGCAGTGCAGTGATGAGCCATGAGTTGCTTCCCGCTTTTTTGTTGACTGTCTATTTGCAGCCCATGTCATGACAACCAGTGAGACTCATGCAGAGGAGTCGAAAATTATAAAATTTGGGAGGTGTGGAACTCTCATCCCTGCCCTCAAGTTCTGTCAGGCTGGCTCAGAACCGAGATGGGAGGGTGGCAATGGAGTCCAAGCTGGGACTTGGGAAATTGATGTTCCTGGACAAGGAGAGAAATGCCATCCCTTTAATGCTAGGGAGTAGAAAACCCTTATCCCTCCCCAATTAGGTTTAATTTATAGGGAATATGCAGGCAACTAGCCTGCCCTAAGTGGGCTCCCTGCAGCTGCAGCCTCTGGGAGGAGGTGGTATCAGCAGCTGTGGGGGGTGGGGCTCATTTCTGCCATTCACAGCTGCTTAAGTAGCGGGCTGGGAAAAGAGGTTCTCCAGCTCATTCTCTCTGGGTCCATCACAAAGCATCTCTTGAAATGCTCCAGGAATCAGGCTGGAATTTATCATACATTTGGGGCAAATAAGTCAACCCAGTGAAAAGATTTGCTGTAACCCCTGAGAGTTATAATAACACTGGCAATGGCCTTTCAGATACAATAGCATAAACCCGGAGGTTTTGCAGAGGAAAAAAACGCAGGAAGGTGTGTTTACCCAGACCTCGTATGCAAGCTGGAGGGCCTGCATGCTTTAAACCCCAAGCTTCTCCTCACAGACTCTCTCACCGTTTGAATCTATTGTCCACTTCTGGTCTCCTTCCCCCTTGACTGCAAACTCCACTAGGGCAGGGGTGGTGGCTGACTTTCAACTCTGATCCCACCAAAGAGCTTAGTCCTGAACACAGGAGGCATTTATTAACTAATTGTCAGAAAAATAAACCAGTGAATCAAGTTCTTATTTAAGCTTAATAGAAAACCATAATAGTACTTGATACCATTTGAGATGGCAGAAAACTATTCAGTTCACTTAGGTATTTGTATTTCTCTAACTCTTGCTCACAGCTGTATCACAAATGTTCATAAATAGGTCATATTTTTTAATCCAAAAGCTGACGTCTGTAGAAAGGTGTAGTGGCCTATAGTCCTGTGCTGTTAGATCTGAGATGCTGCTAACTCTTCTCAGAGTCCCGGTCACGGGGCCAGGTGAGCACAGCTCAGTCCCACAGGCACGGCCCCCTGACAGGTGGCAGCAGAGGTCAAACCAACAGAGCCCAGCCCCTCCAGGGATGGGAGGATGCTTCCAGGTTTTTTGTAGCAGTGCCAGCCTCAGGGGGAGCTGGCATCTGCTGAAATAGGGATGCACTCCCAGGAGAGGGGCCCGACCGTGAGCCTTTTCATTGCGAACTCATCTGAGAACTGACCCATGACCTCAGGCGGCTGGGACCCGGCTGAAGAATCACAGCATCGGGAAGGAGGTCCTTTCCATCCAATTCAAAAGTCAGCAAGGATGTTTCCCCTCTCTCTTTTCTAGGAAAGTCCTTTTTCCTAAAAGACTATGATGGAACCAGAATTCTCTATAGAAATGGGTGACAGCGGATTCCCAGCCACGTTAAAAACTGTAATGATACACATTCATCTCACTTCCTGACCCTCTTGACAGAGCCAACTAAGTTACTTAATATTCTAATATCCTGAATCCCCTGCTTAGAGAGTCTCATTTGTTTATATAAAAGGAAAATTAAAGCCATACAGTAGGCTTTATGAGAAATTGCTAGAGTTCATGAGTTAGATTTGAAGCAAGACACCAGCGGCAAATACTCCCTCCTCCAACAAATTCAAAACCAACGCAGCTCCATGAAAATGAGCTTCCCTGATTCTTCTCACCCAGCAGTGTCACAGCATAGCCCTTCACCCTTCTCCCCTACTTCCTTACCCTATGTCCATGATAAAGTAAGCGCCCCTGAGCCCACTTAGGGTCATAGGTGTCCTGTGTCACCCACCCCACAACAGGGTGGTAGAGTACAAGAATTAAGATTGTACCCTCTAGAGTCAGACCTCTGGAATGGGCTCTCCAGCACCACTTCTTACCAGCCAATTGAGCTGCAGCCAATTATTTAACCTCTCAAAACCTCAGTCTTCTCATCTGTAAATTGGGAATAAAAATAGTTGCAACCTCACACGGTACCTGTGGTGATCAAAAGACACAATCCTTATTAAGCCCTCAATAATTGTTAGATATAATTATTTCCAAAATGCCCTGGTCAAAACTGAATCCTTTCTGTTTCCAAGCATGCCTGTTTTTTCTGCTTCTATGCCTGTGTTCCACCACTTCCCCACCTGAATGCTTTTCTCCTCTCATTTCCTTCACAGAGCTGACTAATTGCTTCCTGTGCCAGGAAGCCCAACTTGGTTTTCCCAGATGGAAGTTTACCTCACTCCTTGGAACCCCCTTGGCACTGTGTCTTTCCTTCTGTTTGTCCTGAAGACCTGGCTCCAGAGCCAGCCAGCCTGCCTTGGAGCTCTGACTCCACCTCTGCCCAGACATGTGGCGTTGGCAAGTTGTCACATCTGTGTAATGGGAATAACATCAGCAGTAAGTACAGGAAAGACTGAATGAGTCACTCATTAAAGTGCCTGCGACATAGAAAGTATTCCCTAGGGGCTTGCTCTGACTGTTATCACCGTGTCATTGCTCTGCATCTCATTTGCAGGTGTGTTGAGGACAGCAGGGTACTTATGTCGTCGGTCCTGCACAAAGTCTCACAGGTGTTACTAAGGTGACCATACATCCAGGTTTGCCCATTGTCTCTGCATAGATATTAATAGTAACCTCTTTCACTCTAAAAAGTGACACAGTTGACTGCTAAATGATCCTTCCCGACTACTAACCGCTTGGTAAGTGTGTTGACTGAGTGAAGGAAAGCATGACTGAGGCTTGCCGATCCAGGTCCCGTGGCCCGGTTACCCCCCTCACTCCAAATGCAGCGCTACACTAAGAGTGCTCCTACCTGTTCTCCCTGCCCGTGACCTCCAACCACCCAGCATCCTTAACCGATTCCTGATCCAGGGAAAGGCTTCCCTCCATCAGCGCGCTCTGACTAGTCCTTCGTCCACTGCCCACCTTCTCCCTCTTGTTGTCGACACACCGAAAAGCTCATGCAAAGTCACTCACATTAAGTCAGTAATACATGATAATGGTTTAATGTGATGAGTGAAAAGAGTCTTTAGTTTAACATGAAACAGTGTTTTAATCCCAGAAGATGAAAACTCTGGCATCAGAGATACACTGTTGCAGCCATGGCCATTTGCCAGGGGGAGCCACCGTAAACCTCCATGCAACACAGTCTCTGAGACAGAATATAGACGTCTGTCCTGTTCACCCCAGGGCCCTCCCTAGCCTCATTCAGCCTAAGGACAGCTGACCATGAGCAAAGTGTCTTGTTAGTCATTCGGGAACTCTGCTCTGAAAGCATGACGGTGACCCAGGGAAAAGGGCCTACTGGAGTACATCAAGGAGCAGCGTCTGGACCTGGGGCACAGGGATGGAAGAAGAAGGCCTCAGGGAGTGGGGCCGTCTGGGTACCCACCTGGGGGTGGAAGGGTGACACTAGGAAAAGGTTACTGACCTGTTTCACTGTGATAGGACTCCAGCTGTGATTCTCATCAGCCAGGAGTAAGATGAATTTTCAAGCTCTAATGGCAGGATTAAATGTGCACATCCATTTCTTTAGCAAACTTTATTTGAATGTCTCCTTTGTACAAAGCACTGGGTGGGGCTTTAGGGTGAAAGAGGGTGATGGACATTAGTGTGGCAAAAAAAAATATGGCCCTTTTCCTTCCCTGCTCTTACAAATTAGCTGCATAGGTAGGATAGAAA
The DNA here is from genome assembly GCA_028533065.1 of Trachops cirrhosus. Classification (NCBI taxonomy): domain Eukaryota; kingdom Metazoa; phylum Chordata; class Mammalia; order Chiroptera; family Phyllostomidae; genus Trachops; species Trachops cirrhosus. Next base: position 101,788,980 of record CM052541.1, read on the forward strand.
CAAGTAAAACAAAGGTCTGCTGGTGTTATCTATGGAATCGGTAGGAAACTTGCCAGCACCAAGTCAACCACGTGAAAGACTAGAAGTGATCTAGGTACTGTCCCAGGTTTCTCCTGATCTGGGAGGCAGGAGAACAGTCCCAATGGATGAACCCCTTGTAAACCTCATTCTAAAAACAAGAACGAGCAGAGTATGGTCCAGGGTTAACTGTACCCCAGGTCTCCTAGGAAAGAAAGACAGAGCCTATGAGGATTAAGTCTACCATCAGTCTTAGGAAGGCAAGCCCTGCTCCAGCACTAACAGAACAATTACCCTGCAAAGCCCCAGAAACACACAAGACCTGGTAACTTTCAAAGCATGTAATTTATCCAATTAAACATTTTATGCCACTGTTAGCCCTATAGGGGTAGTGTATTAGTAACCCAAAAGGTTTCTACTTCCTAGGCCTTTAGGTTTTTTAAAATCTTTCTACCCAGATACATCTGTCTGCATAATTATATCACCCAAAGCATAAAATGTGATATAATTATAGGAAATTTATTCAACTCTTTATTTTCACTGTGTGGTTTATGCACTGCTTATAGGTTGCATAAATTGCTTGGAGATGGTGTTCCAGCTTTTAATAGGGCCTCCTTCCCTTCTTTCACTTATAAATTCCTGAAGACCCCATTCAAGCCCTCTTGTCCATGAAGCTTTCCTTGACCAAGCCAGTACACAGTGATCTCTGACAGTCCTACCCCACATCACTCACTGGACACTTGCCTCATCTTGTCTCAATAGCCAACTTTGTCTGTCACCTAGTAGAACCTAAACTCCTAGAGGGAAAGAACCAAGTCTCCTATTTCTGCTTATCACTTGTGGCATAGGGCATTATGCTTGGCACCTAATAGATTCTTAATGCACAATAGGTGGATGCTGATCCTCCAGGGCTGGGGCAGCAGCCCTACACCTTTGCAAGGGCACAAGTTTTACAAACTAAGCAGTCTTTTTCCCACAGCACAACCCAATCAAATCTATGTGCAAAAATGATGGTTAGGCCTGAATTACTTAGGAAATGTCAGGTGATAGAAAACCTAATTCAAATGGGTAAGTCAAAACACAAAATTAATTCACTCAGATAACTACAAAACCTAGGGACAATTCAGCATTAGGTGCATTTGGACTCAGAACTCAAATTGTATGATTCTCTCACACATTCTTCCCACATTGTGGTTTTGCTTTTAGTCTCCCCCTGGTGACAATATGACAGTGGTGGTGGCTTCAGACCTCATGATGTCTCAACCAGTGAAAAGGAATATCACTATCTACCCTAGAGTGTCTCGTGGTTGCTCATCAGCTCTGATTTGCTCACATGCCAGTCCCCAGACCCATCATGAGGGCCATGGGAATGCAGTGTGCTAAGTGGCTTAAGCCTAGATCATGTGCTCCACTTCTATAGCCCAGAAATCTGTGTTTCTGACAAGCTGTCCAGATTTTTCTAGTGATGTGAAGTTCCACAACCACTGGTCTAGGTTCTGGCTATGTGACTAGGTATCCAAGAGAATAAAGCAGAAGATCTTTGGAGGTGAGAAGCACAGGCAGCATATGAACTGAGAAGCCAATATAGATAAGGCATTGCTTAAGATGATGCCAGGCTTGGGGGAGAGGAGCAGTGGAAGACTCAGCCAGAGGAACTGCCTATCAAAGAGTAACTCTCATTTAACAAGACTCAAAACGCTTTGAGACTTTGATCTCCAGTTAGATCTATCTGACTCTAGGTCACAGACCTGTGAAATTTCAGCTTTGGAAAAGACCTTAAGGGTCACTGAATCCAAACCAAATTACCATTTGATCCTCAAGCCCCTGGGACATCATTTCTTGGTAACTGGTAATACAATTACCACATAAATACTTCCCCAAAGGAGTAGTCCTCACTCTTAAAAACAGCCAAACTATCTCTGATGCTCTGGATGCTTAAAATGTCCTAATCTATTAAGCAGATATCCATCTCTTCATAAATTTTTTTCACCAGTTCTGTTGCATCTTTTAGACTGATACAGGACAGTTCCATTCCTTGTTCAGAAAGTCATCCCTTGCACACAGTATGTGAAGGCAGTTTTACAGCCCCTCTATTTCTTCCAGCCTCCAGGATAAACACCCCTGGTTCTGGCAGCCCTACCTGTGGAGACACAAAATCTTACTGTCTTACCCTCCTGATTGCCCTCCTTCCTGAAGTTACCTCTAGTTGGTCTCCATCCCTCCCTCCCTCTTAAAGTATGATGCTCAGAACACAGCATTCCAATAATGAGTTGATGAGGAAAAAAACAGAACTATGTCTCATTCTAGACGCTACATTTCCAATACTATTATCTCAACATTGCTGTAGCTTTTATAGCAAACACCTTTCAGTGCTTACTCACAATGGGATTTCTCCTTATCCCTTCCAACCTAGCCTCGTGCATCTGCTAGGCCACATCTCTGCTGTCGTAGCTCCTGTGGAGTTTGTTTTATGAACTCAAGTTTATGACCTTAGGGAGACAAGTAAATTTCAGACAGGAAGAATGAGCTGAACAATTCTATTACTGCGGCCTACTCATTAACAATTGTAACCTTTCAAATAACATCCCAGGATTTGAAAAATAAAATTCAGCAAATATCAAGCACTTATCTTGTGCCAATATCAAGAACATGAAGATGAACAAAGGGGAAAAATGGCTTGTTTATGGTGGGTCTCACATTCTGGCTGATGAAATAGAATTCGACAACCAACCTGAATAGCGGGTGGCAGGTACCATGGTCATGGCATCACATGATGTCCTCTCTCTGTTCCAGACTGTGAGCCTCACCCAAGAGGTGACATCAGCGCTGGGTGTGGAAAGGCATGTCTAATCACTGCAGTCAGCAAAGGGGAAGCCAGGCACTCCCGCAGCAGGAGCAGTGTACACAGGCCAGGACACACAAACTCGTCACACGTTCTGGGAACTGGGACGCTCCTGGGGGGTTAAAGTCTGTAGGGAGAGTAACGAAGGAATGAGGCTGGAAAGCCAGGTTCCAGCTAGGCTGGGGGGGCCTGAAAGGCCATACCAAGTCTGGATTTAATCCCATGGTCTCTGAGAAGTAGGTAAAGAGCCTTGAAAGAAATTGACTAGTGGAGACACTGGAATCAAGGAGACCAGACAGATTACTATAGTTAACTGAGGAGTGGTATCCAGAATATATATAAATTTCTTACAGATCAATAAAGAAAAAACAGAATAGGAAAATAAGCAAAGATATATGAACAGTCAACTTTCAGATTGGAAACCATCATAAATATATGTAAAAATGTCAACCTCATTAGCAATCTGGGAAGTTAAAATAAAACCACAAAGTATTGCCATTTCATGGTCATCAGATTGATAAAAGTTTAGTCTGATGATGCCAAGCATTTATGAAACACTCACATGCTGACAGTGAGAGTATATATTATAGAACTGCTTTGGAAAGCCATTGGTCACCATCTAGTAAGTGTGCGGGGTGCACACCACTGCATCTAGCACTCCACTTCCTAGTACCAGCCCAAGAAACTCTCTTTCATGTGTTCACAGAGGCATACGAAGGTGTTCATTACAGGATCGTTTGTAACAAACAAACAAACAAACAAAATAATGGCTATTAAGGGCTGAATTGTGTCCACCCCACAGTTCCTATGTTGAAATCCACAACCCTCCAGTACCTCAGAACATGACTTTACTTGGAGATAGGTCAGGTAATTAAGTTACAAGGAGGCCAATAGGGTACTGGCCTAACAAATTATGACTGGTGTCCTTCTAAGAAGAGGCAAGAAGGACACAGAGATGCACAAAGGGAAGGCCATAAAGACAGGGAGAACACAGCCATCTGCAAGCCGAGGAGAGAGGCTTCAGAAGAAACCAACGCTGTTGACACCTTGACCTCACACTTCTAGCTTCCAGACCTGCTAGAAAATAAATTTCCACTATTTAAGCTCACTCTTTGAGGCCTTGTATTCACCTGGTTTAAGGTAATTTATCACAGCAGCCCTAGCAAACTAATACAATGGACTTCAATGGGGGCATAAAATTAAGCTTAATTCAGTGAAAAGAATAAACTAGATCAACAAAATGTTGAGTGAAAAGTTGTAAAAAGTATACTCAATATGAGACCAATTATGTAACATGGCTGGGAAGACAGAAATTTCAGGACAGTAGTAACTGAGGAGGGAAGCATGGGGATGGGATTGCAGGGAGGTGGAAAGGGGCTTCAAACATAAGATTATGTATATAATTTATTAGTGTGCATATGTAATTATATAAAATGTATGTAATGTAATTATGTATAATGTAAGTGTTGTGTGTATACAAATACCATGTGATTATACAGAGTGGGGCAAAAGTAGGTTTCTGTTGTTCACATGAAAAATAATATAATCATTAACAAACAATAACACAAGTATAAGCTCTGTTTTGCATACTCCCAACCATACACCTGCTTTTGCCCCACCCTGTATATAATGCATGTATTATATGTATACATATATAATATATATTATCTGTATGTATATAATATGTATGCATGTAATAATAGAATGTAAACATATGTTAAATTGTAGTGGTAGGCACTTGTTATATTTTTCTCTGTATTTATTGTAATTTTAAAATATGCTCATAATTTTTTTAAAAATCTCTTTGAAGAGATAAGTGTAAGAGTCTGGGAGAGAAGGAATAAAGACCTGAACTAAGGCAGCAACTTGGAGAGAAACTCACCAATATCACACTTTAAGGGATCATTTTTTCTCTTTTCTTGTTATATATTCCTTTTCTTCCCGGCGATAGTGTAGTTCACTTGTTCCAAAATTGCTGTACTAGCAGCTTTCTTCCCAGTACAAGTCCTGGGAGCTGCAGTGCCATGAGACTTGGTTCATGTTCTCCTTTTAAGTTCTTCCAGTTCAGAAAAATGGAAACCTTTTCTGGCAGTGCTTCTAGCTAAAGCCTTTGCCCAGGAGCTCCTGCCTTTAATAATACATAGCATGTCCTCAGTGTGGTAGTTTATTAGGACTGCTGTAATACAATAATACACGGGCCACACTCTCAGTGCTGAGTTAGACGTGTACACGTCTGTTTTGCCCAACATGGCCACCGTGCAAGGCCCAGGGACGCACACAAAAGGGCAGGGGTGTGTTTCTGGTCCAGCTGTGGCTTCCACCAGATCTCTTCCCCTGGGCAGCTGCCTGTTCCTGAGACTGCTCTCTCTTCAGTAAAGCCAGAGGTTTGGACTAGATCTGCTCAATCTTCCGCTCCTCTCATCTACTGGCGATGGGAGCATCATAGGTCTCACTCAGGCCCACAGCCTCCAAGGCAGGCCAGGCCCTCCCTCTGCGAGTTGCCTATGAAGTTGTTAAATATTTATCATGACCTGAGAGGCAGCGTGATGCTCACTTTTGAATCTCAGCATATCCATCAGCACCTCCAACAGAGGCATTGTGAGATTCTCAGCCAGGAAACTGACTGAGCCTTTACTGTCATAAGCTTCTTTATGGCTACTGAGGCTGTGAGAATTTACTTGCAAGCAAAGTGCTGGAGCTCAGCATGAGTTTATTTGGTTTCAGCTGGAAAATTAAAACCACTAACTCCCACGTCAAGCAGACAGTCAGCACCTTGGGCCTGGTTTCGGGGTGAAAGTGGGATATGTCAGGCTTAATCAACCAATCAATCAATCAATATGTGTTGACCTCTTGCCCTGTGTCAGCAGCTAACCTGTGAACTGTGATCTGTCTTCTGTGCCCCCGCTCTCCATTCCCACAGCCTCTGCACCCTCCAGGGCCTCGCCTGTTGCCATACCTAGCACTTCCTTCCCACTCTGTTACCTGATCCAAATTCTGTCTCAGGAAACAATCTATCTCAGTCATCAAGCTCTTGAACTCAACCCTGCTCAAAGGACAGCTTGGTCCCTTTTTGGAAGCCTTTCAGACATCAGGGAATGAGCAGGTAGCAGATGTCCGTTCTTTAATCTGCTCTCTCTCCTCCACCCCAACCCCATGGCTCTCTATCCACCATGCAGTGGAAATGAATTCTGGCACTGCCACTGACTAGTTTATGATCAATCTTGAGGCAGCCCGCTCAACTCTCTGAGCCTCAGTGTTCTCAGCCATAAACAGGGGACAGTGCCTACCTTCCTGGATGCTCCTCTAGATTGATGCATTCACGTATCTTGAGCCCCTAGCACATGGAAAGTCCTCAGTAGCAGTGGCTATTTTTACAATCATGGGCTTAGAGGAGGGCAAGAAGTCTTCCCAGGGTCTCTGGCTCACCCACATTGAGTACTGGGTTATGCATTTGGAATTACAAAAGAAGAAGTCCTACTTTGTGATCTTGAGATCTTCAGTTCTATGGGAAAGTTAATACCACATTAGGAAATATGACCAGTGACTGACATACAGTGGCACTGACAGTAAGATGACCCCAGAGGATCATAAAACTAGGGATAAGGACCCCTGGTCTGTGATGACTAGCTATGGAATTCACCCCAAACTGCAGATCTGAGACTGGGAGGTTCCAATCCCAGGTCTTCATCTAACCAGGGGGCCTTGGGGCCTCTATTTTCTCATCTATAAAATGAGAGAGTTGGATTAGATTAACCTCTAAGGTTCATTTCTGGCCTTACATTCTAAATATTTTTAATTCTCTCACTCCAAACAATTGCCAGCCTGCCTGCCTTTCCTGTTTCTATGATCATTTTTTAATGCAATAAGCCCTGCCCACATGGAGTGTATATTTTCATGTGGGTGGAGTTAGACAATAAAGACAAGCAAAATGTACAGGATGCAACAGGTGGTTAGAAGGGCTCTGCAGAAAATATAAGCAGAGGAAGGGGGATGAGGAGAAGGATGTGTAATTTTAACTGGGGAAGGCTTCTCCAAGAAGCAACAAGTGAGCAAAGATCAGCGGCAGAGGCACTGTGACCCTAGGTCAGAGGCAGGAGGGCCTTAGAAATGTGTGGACAGCTCACCTGTGGTAGCAGGAGGCAGGCAAAGTGCCAGAATGTGGTGCAGAGGGTGGATAGAAGTGGGGAGTACGTAGACATTCTGTTCCCATGATTTCTGTGTTCACAGTGAAGTAAGAAGCAAGGTCAACAGCTGAGTATGAGGATGGGGATGGAGATGTTAAAGGCTAGGGGAGAGGAGGAGCTGTGAAATAGTTATAAAGGAGAGGAGAAACAAGAATGGACAAAGGAAATGCATAATTCCCTTCTGTGCCCTTAGAAACTGGTTTGCATGTCTTCACTAGGGCACAGTGGGGCATTTTTTTCATTCAGACATTTACTTGGCAAAACGTGAGCAAGTGCTCTGGGCAAGAAGCATGCTAAGCAGTACCAGACCAAGAAGCCTCTAAGTAAGGTCACCCTACCTCCCCATTGGCCCAGGATTATCCCTGACACAAAGATTTGAATGCAAGTAGTTTATTTGGCAAGTGAGAGTGGAAGGTGGGGAAAAGACACAGGAAGGGAAGGAGCCTATCCAGGGTCTATTAATGAGTAAGTTCCCACTGTGAACAACTGGGGATCGAGCCCACTGGGGATCTCTGGGAATCTGTACAGAACACACCTCAGAGTGTCCCAGCAGAAGAAGCTGGGTATTCATCCACAGTCCTATCTGTCACTGGTGGGGGCTGCTCCCCACAGTGTGAGTGCTAGCCTTTCCAACCTGCTACAGGAAATAAGGCAAGCCTCAGGCTTGTAGTGAGAAAATGTCAGAGTATGCAGGAACAACGAGTGTCAAGAAAATATGAGCAAACATCGGCAACATCTATATCACTGTTGGAAGAGTCTTGGTTTAAATCAGTGATTTTCAACATTTTTCATCTCATGGTACACATAAACCATTACTAAAATTCTACAGCACACACAAAATATATTTTTGCTGATCTGATAAAAATAAGTATAATTTTGATTGATTTACAAAAAATAGTAGTAATTACCTACCCTTTTTGCTCCAAAGTGACTTTTTAAAAAATCAAGGGCCTATATTTGAATATAAGGATTTCTGGTACCTAGAATCAACCAATCAGATACAACCTTATTATGCAACAGGACCAGTAAGATGCAACTCTATTGTATTGTATGACCTATATATTTATGACTCAAGACACAGCATTCACATTAGATGGCTATTGTTGCGTTGGCTGTTGTCATTTTTTAATTTGACAATCTAAAGGAAAATAGGTCAGTGTCCCTGGCTAAGTAGTCAGGTATTGCATGTTTTAAAAATTCTTGCAGCACACCGTTTGAAAATTGTCAGTTTAGATGAAAGATTATATGTCATTCTAAGTATAAAACACAATTTTTCCCTTCACTGAATGAATTTATTGGAGAAGGCTAAGAATAGGTTCAAACCTGAAATAATAATTAAAAAAAGAAAAGAAAGAAAAGAAATCATAAAAGAAGAAACAGCTTGCATAGGGGAAATGCCAACTGAGTCTAGTCTTCACAGGGTCAGAGGAGGAAGAAGTCTCCTGGACTGGGTTGGAAGGCTTCAGAGAGGAGGGGTCCCCAACTGGGTGGCAATGGGGTAAGCAGAAAAACAATGGAGGGCATGGGTGGGAACCTACTTTACTGGGAGAGGTATATTTTGCCTCTGTGGTCAAAGTTAACATGAAGAAATTTGGCTGCTTCTGACTTGGGGACACCAGGGTATGGCAGAGAGAGAGAAAGACAGATGTTTATCCAGAACCACCTCTGGCCAACCTAAAGCTCATCTTCCTACCCCGTGGCTGACAAATTAATTGTCCTCAAATAAAGTTGTGTTTGTTTTTCCCCACAGCGCTCAGGAACTTTCGGGGGCTCCTTATGACCCATGAAATAAAATCCGCATTCTATTAAAGTCCCTCCATCCACCATCTCCTGCCCCCTGTTTCCCACCATCTCAGCCCCTAGCCTCATGACTTGGCTTGTTTGCATTTGCCAAATCCCTGCACTTGTGCTCCTGTAAGGTCTGCTAGTTCTGGCTTCCAGATTGCTCACCCCTTTTCCAGTCTCCCCAGCTTGAAGACCATCCTCTTCTCAGCAAATCTGTTCCTGTGGCTTTACGCAGAAGAGATGGTAGCTCTGAACTCCCCCAAAGACCAGTACTCATTGAGTGATAAGTTATCAGAAGGTCCTTTGGGTCAAGATCCACTAAGTTAATGACTGAAGGAACGAAGGAATCAGCCCTTCCTAGTCTGCCCCATCCCATTCAGGTAACCCTCCTTGATATGGTCAATTTTCTGCAAGAGCAGGTATAACAGTTACAGTTTGAACCACATGCCCCAGTGTTCCCTGTCCATGGTAATTTGCAATTTTGCTGACGCAGATTTTACCATCTTATGGTTAGGCTGCTGTTTTGGAATTGAGTGACTTCCCTAGCGACAGAACCTGGCAGACTGTCCAGCACTCAAATTTACACTCCAGTTTCATTTTACTCTGCTCATCTGTCATGTATGCACTGGTTGTCAGGAAGTGATGTAAGAAAATGTTCCCTCTGAAAAATGACCAATGTTGTCCCCCAGGGAAACAGACCACTTTAGCAATGATGCAAAGGCAGTCCCTTTGTAGGGTTGGCAGTGTCAGCCTCCTCCCTGATTCAACTGTAAGCTCTCTGTCAGTTCCCATTTGGATCCTCAGTGCCTTGCACATATTAGGTGCTGCCAGAGTTCCTCAGTGTGTGAATGCCTGGATGTGCTCTGGAATCACAGTTCCGGCCAAAATGCATTTCAGGAAAAAACAGGAACCTGCGCAAACATTTTTGGTTTTAAAATGGAGGATTTCTGATGCTTCTTGAAGGGATCTCTCTGAAGTCTGCAGCCTCTTCTCCGTGTGTTTATCTGTCCCATTGGAATCTGCTGCTGTTCTTTCAGGTATGCATGGCTGTGTGCTCCACTTGAGCAGCCCCTGAGGCAGGGACCCTGTGTCATGTCTTTGTGGCCCCCACAGAGGCTGCAGTGTTGGCAGGATTACAGAAGGTACTGATTAAATGATGGCATTATTTCTTCAGGGAAGTTTTCCCTCTCCACCCTTGGGCCCTGAGCAGAGCTGCCCACAAGGTGCCCATCCCTCAGGGGTCTGCAGCTACTCCACCCCTCCCTGGAGCAGCCACACCAGTGCAGCTCATGGCCAAGGCTGCCTTCAAGTTCAGGAATCTGACTCCTAAAAATGTCAGAGCTCAGAGGGCTGAGGTGGAAGGGCACCTCATTCAACCTCCTAGTTTTTCAAGTGAGGAAACTGAACCCACATGAGGGAGTGATTCCCTCCAGGAGAGAGAGCTGGGAGGGTCCCCAGGGCCTCCAGTGCCTGGACAGTACCCTTTCCATCATGCAATATCCTCCTCAGGTCTCCTTGTCCCTCTAAGATAAGACTATTAGTGCACCCACTGCCCAAGTGGGCACCAGTTCACATCAACTTTGAACACAGTAGGTAGGTAGTGAATATATCTGTTGAATGAATGAATGACCTCTAGAATTAGAATATCACATTCTTGATATTTTTGGGAGGAGAAGCCACTCCACCTCTCACCTGCAGCACTATGCTCTTCTGAGGTTTCTAGGGGTCTGGCTGCACCAACAAGCTGGGTGTGAAGCTGTGGGGAACTTGTCTGAAGCCCCTACACAGCTCACACATCCCTCCTCCCATGCCCTGAATGATCTAGGGGCCCACAGAGAGGCACCCGAGTGCAACTATTCAATTGTTTTAACTCAAACAGCACTTAAATTTCAGCAGGCTTGGTCCCTTTGCATGGAATGCAGCCCTTCACTGCATTAGTATAGCCCTTCACTAAGCATCCTATTCTAGACAAAGACATCTATTCTAACCCAGGTTCCTCACTTTCTCTCATGCAAAACACATGAAAGGATGTCTTCAAGTTGCGCATCCAGTTCATCCACCAAAGTTCCCTCCCAGCCAAATCACCGTGCATCCAGCAAGTTACCCAGGGGCTTCAGTTCCACACCACCAGAGGAGAAAGAAGTGTTTTGCTGGGTTTTATTGACTTAGCTCCATTATTCTCCTGGGAAGATCCTCATGGGACCCTGAGGCCCAGGCACATCACCTCCCTCTGATACATATGATGGAGACTCTCCAGGTACCAAATGCATCTCAGCTGAAGAAGAATCCATTTATGCCACCCCTTGAGAGAGCCTGTCTGGGACTTTGGAGAAACCAGGCATCAGACCCCTACGGGGTCCTGCCCAAGGAGCCATGGGCCAGGGTCATTACTTCCAGCTTGTCCCACGATTCTTGCTTAGTAGGAGAACTTATGGCACCATTATGTAACTCTGAAAAATAAAATCAGTGTTGATTAATAAAAGTGTTTTTCCAAAGCTGCACCAATGCATGCTCAATTTCAAATCCATTTCCCTTGTTTAATAGACCAAGAAAGTTTGAAGAATGACTCTCAGTCAAGATGCTTTGTCATAGGGCCCAGAGGAGTTCACCTCTTCAGGAGAAACAGATATCCTCTGCTTTCTCTAGAACAGTGTACATTGTACAAACCCTGCACACACTGATATCAACCCCATGGTGAGGCAGGAGAACTCCTAAAACTCTCTGGTTGCAAGTCATACCTGGGAACCAGGGCCGCCAGAGTCCCATCCTGCAGGTACTTCATGCGGACTTTAATTGAAAGCAATGTGGTGAGGCTATAGCAAAAAAAAAATAAAAAATCTACCAAAAGCTAGAGTCTAGAATCCTAAGCTCTTGTCTCAGTTCTCATATTAACTTACTTTGTAAGCTTAGGCAAATAGGTTCACCTTTCATCACCTTACTTTCTTTAAATAATGAGATAATTGAGCTACATTAGTGGTTCTTGACTGAAGCCTGATTCTCACCTAAGGGGGTCCCCGTGACTTGGGGTGTTACTGGTATTCAGTGGGTAAGGTCATCAATCCTAAATGTCTTACAATGCATGTGTGACAGTGCCATATTATGAAAGAATTATCCACCCTCAAATGCCAGGGAGTTCAAATGCCAGGAGCAAACTCATTGAGAATCAGTGAATTATGTTATCTATGAGGTTCTTGACAACCTGAATAAGTCTGTGAGTCTCAAGTTATAACTATCCCCTTTCCTACCTCTCTTCCCCACTTCTCCACTCAGTAAATATTTACTGAGTGTCTTTTATTGCCAGATACTGTTCTATGTGGAGGGTTATCAGAGGGAGTAAAACAAAGTTCTTGCTCTCATGGAACTGGTATTATATAGTAAGGAAGACAGGTGATAAACATAGCCACAAGAGATCTGTGATCTATTATCATGTGGTGATCAGAGCTGTGGAGAGAGGTGGAGGCAGGGTGATGGGGAAGGATAACGATGGGAGTGGGTGCTATTTTTTCAGATGGTCAGATGGTCAGATGGTCAGATGGTAAGGGAAGGCTTGCCAACAAGTGGGCATTAAAGCAGAGACCTGAATGATGAGAGAGCAAGCCTGTGGACATCTGGGGAATGAATGTTCCAGATAAAGTGTGTGCAAAGACCCAAGAAATGAGAGAACCTGGAGTGTACCAGGATCTGCAGGAAGGCCAGAGTGGCTGGAGCAGAGACAGCAGCATTGGGGGTGGGGGTGGAGAGGGGGAGAGGATATCAGAGTCATGATGAGGGCCCGATCCCAGAGTCACTGCTTCAAGTGCAGCATCAGCACTACCTGACTGTGGGTAAAAACCCAGAATCTGCATTGACCAAGACTCCCCAAGTGATTCCTGTGAACAATTAAGGTTGAGAAGTGCTGTGGTGGGATGGGGTCTCAACTCTGGCTGCATATGAGGATCACCTGGTGGGCTTTTAAAAATGCTGGGGCCAGGTCCCATCTGTGACTAATTAAGATTTTCCAGAGGTGGGTTCAGGTAAATATGTTTATTTTAAAAGCTTCTCCGGTAATTTAAATGTGCAGTCAGGGTCAGACCATGGACCCCACACTTCCATGCTTTCCAGCATCCCTGAGCAGCCTCGCTGCAGATGCACAAGCCCCAGCAAGAGCACAGACACCTCTGCCACAGCCCCCCTGATGGACACTCTGTCTCCCACCAGCATGCCAGCTCTCAAAGGCAGGGCTGTGTCTCCTTCGTTCTGTGTCCTCAGTCCCAGTGCAGCCTGGTGTGGAGGACCTTCCCCGTGTGTAGTTGTTGAAGAAAGGAATGAGTGAAGACAAGAGTGAAGGCCAGACAGGTATAGTGGCACCTGTCTCATGGGATTCCCAGATGGGTTTCTGGCAACTCCAGTCCCATCAGAGGGAGATGCTTCTCATATTGCCTTTTCTTCTCCCTCAGACAATGGCTCTGCCAACCACTAACAATTTTGGCTCCATCTTCTCCCCTTGGTGATTAGCTTAACAGAATCTTTGACACATTAACAGCCTATATGTCTTTAGAGGTTGCCCCAAACACACCTCTTATACAGATGAAGAAACTCCAGAAAGGGAAATTGACTTGGCCAGGGCCACACACAAGAGTGGCAGGGCTGGGCCTAGCTACTAGGTCCCCGGTCCAAGCCCTGTCCACTGTCCCCACTTGTCTCTCCAATTGTCCCCTCACTTCCCACAAATTGCCTGCCTGCTCACTGTAGCTCTCCTTCCCTCTCCATTCTCACAGCCCACCCAGGGCCAAACCTCCATTGGATAGGGCTTGACACTTGTACAGTTTCAAGAGTCTTTTAAAGGAAAATACCACAATATTATGAACAAAATTAGGTACCAAAACAAATATTTCAAATAAGAAAAGAAATTGTGACAAATAACAAATCCTTAAAAAATAGTCAAATACTACATGTGTCACACAATCCAGAAAAATGTATTTTTATTAATTAAGTGCCTGTCACACCTCTCTCATAAAAACTTATAGGGACTTATCATTTTACAGTTGACATAGACTAGTTTCTAGCTCCACATCTCAAACTTGATTGTTCTCCCCTACTTGTGTAACTGCGGTTCTGGGCCCCGTGCGTTCCGTCCATGTAGTGACATGACTTTGGCCTTCACTCTGTGTCAGGAAAATGGACACAGAGTGCAGTAGAGCATCCCTGAAAGCCATTTCTACATGGGGATGGCTAGCAAAATTTAATTATTCATGGACGTGAACCCCAATTGTGTACATTCTCAACTCAAGTTCCCTATACTTGGATCTAAGAATACCACATGGCCTGTCGAAGGCCACTTGATGTGGTGTAAAGTGTGCTGGGAGGAGAGGAGACCTGCAGTGAATGCAGCTTAGTGTCATCTGCAAATTTTACAGAAACATCAGGCCATGTGAACACTCTGCCAAGGCTTTGGAAGGCTGGTACTGCTGAGGGCCTCACGGCATAAGCTTCACCAACCTGACAGGAAACCTGCCTCAGCCTCCACCTTGTTGGTCCTCCTGCTCCCCAGGAAGAATCACCAACAGAGAGAACACAGAAGCAACGAAGTCTGGATGTGCGCAAATTAGTTTGCTGGCACTGCCATTACAAAGCACCACAGGCTGGCGGCTAAAACAACAGTAATGTTAAAGGTGAGATCATATGGCACCTTTAACAGGAACCTAAACAACATAACAAAGAAACAAGCAAAATATAACCAAAGACACTGAAATGGAGGACAGGCTGACAGTGACCAGAGGGGAGAGGGGAGGGAATTTCAGGGGAACTTCAGGGGAAAAGGGGAAGGGTTTACAGGAACAAATATAAAGGACACGTGGACAAAAACTAGGGGGGATGAAAATGGGAGGGAGGTGGAGAGGGCTGGGTGGGTGGGCTGGGATGGGAGTAAAAGACAGAAAATTGTACTTGAACAACAATTAAAATAAAATTTAAAAAAATAGTAATGTACTGTCTCGCACTTTGGAGGTTGGAAGTGTGAGCATCTGTTCCAGGTCCTTCTCCTTGACTTGTAGATGATCCTCTTCTCCATGCATGTCTCCTTATACCACCTTTTCTCTATGTGTGTCTGTCTCTGTGTCCAAAATTTCTGCTTGTCACCCTAACAACCTTATTTTAACTTGGTTACCCCTATAAGACCCTATCTCCAAATACGGCCACATGCTGAGGTACTGGGGGTTAGGACTCCAACATATCATTGTGAGGGGACACAGTTCAACCCATAACAGTGTAAACACACAAAATGATATGTGCATCTCTGCAGAAAATTGAAGGCGAGGGAAGGAAACACAGAGACACTCACAGAGAGGGAGGGAGCAGTTATCTTGTTTACACTTTGCATTTAGAAAAATTACCTCATTAGCTGTCTGTCTGCATCCAGGCCCAGCTGCAACCACTAAATCAATCATTTGAGGATAGTTGGCTTCCTTGGACACCATAAATGGCACATTTTTGAAACTGTTTGGATTTCTGTGGATGTCTCAAATGTCAAAAATTATGAAGGGGATGGAGAGGCTGAACTCAGAGGACAGACTGAAGATGGGACCTTGTCAGGCTGAAGGATGAAGACACAAGCAGGTTAAAGGCCTAGACAGGATGGGACAGGGGACAAGGACCTGTCCCCAGTCCTGGAGTAACTATGACAGTTACTTGCTTTACACCAAAAACATGGTTAAGGATGAGCAAGCTCTATTTACATGGAAGGCAGTGAATCTAGGGAATTTTTCAGCCAAAGAAGAGACACAAATGAAAACATAAATTCAAGAGAAGATTACATAAATTATTAGACAGCATAGATGGAGGCACTCAATATTCTGCCTTGAGAGTCTTCTCCAGTTCTTTTTTTTTTAAGATTTTACTTATGTAGTTTTAGAAAGAGGGGAAAGGGAGGAGAAAGAGAGGGAGAGAAACATCAATGTGTGGTTGCCTCTCACGTGCCCCCTATTGGGGACCTGACCTGCAACCCAGGCATGCGCCCTGACTGGGAATGGAACTGGCGACATTTTGGTTCACAGGCCGAAGCTCAATCACTGAGCCACACTAACCAGGGCCTCCAGTTCTTTTCTGGAATTTCCAAGAGGCACACCCCACGTGCTGAATACTGAAGAAGCTCTGTCCTTGCAGGGAAGTTCATGTACATGGCCCTCCATGGACCCCACTATTGGACTTTGAAGTCAAACTCTTGTTTCCTGAGGACTCAGGAACAACTATCATAGAATCAGGAAGCAAAGATTAGTATCATACCCCTGCACTGCCCTGCCCTGTCCTGTTTCCTTCTCTCCTCAACCAAAAGCTCCTAGAGGTACTGGCTATTGCAAACTGAGCCCTGGAGGGACACCTGGTGGCAGCCCAGGCCCGCAGTGAGCTGCACCCTGAACTCCAGCCTGGGTTCAGCTGGAGACCGCGCACTGACAAAGAGGAGGTGACAGGGGAGGGCAACATAAACACAAGCCCTGTCAATGGTAGAATCAAAGAGCATGGAGGAAAATGGTGGAGACCGGGCTTGCAACTCCAAACAACCATTATCATAGCAAAACTCTGGAGAGTCAGTCGTGTCTGCTGGATAGACACATAGCCTGTGTTTGCTCAGGTCCACTTTGTGATTAACTGTACAATGTGGCCCATGGGTAAATCCTGAAATCAGTTTAATAAGTTACAAGCAGCATTTGAAAAAATAAAACAACACAGCATAGAAAAGCTAGAGTGCAGCACACATTAATTGTGGATTTGATTAAACTTCTTTTCTTTATCTATGCGTTCATGTACATGGGGACAGAATGGAATGTATTTCTTACTACTTGAGGTAAGAAAGGCTAGAACATGCTGATTCAGACTGTAGTCCTTAGAATAGTTGAACCCAAACACCCATGTGCAGCAGAATTAACTGGGAAGACTTAAAATCCAGGTTTGCAGATACCACTCTCCAGAGAATGTTTGAGGTAATAGCTCTTAGTGGGGCCTGGGAATCTGCATTTGAAAACCTCCCCCAGTGGTTCTGATGCATTTGGTCTGTGGAATATGATACAGGAATTGCTGTATTAGAGGAAGAAACTATTTATTTGGTAGGAGTGTGTTATAGGAAGCTTGAATAACATAGAAAGACCTTGCTTCAACTTAACCTAGAGACTTGAGAAATAGAGGGGCATAAGAATGGGCACCTGGGTAGGGGTGAAATTCTCCCTCTATATGTGGGGATGAACTCAATATTTGGCAGATTTGGGTACCAGTATACCACACTTGTTGTAAACTGCGCTTATAGAATTCAGAGCCAAGATATACAAAAAGATTAAATGCTTCTCCTAAGTAAAATTATCTGCTGAGTAAAACTGTCTACCTGAAGACCCAGCTGGTTTTAGGGACAGCCCTTGCTGAGACACATTCCTGGACTGGGTGGCATCTTGAGATGGCCTTTCATCTCTTATACATCATGATTCTAAGAGCAGCAGGACAGAGGGAGAGGTTGGAGGACAGATTATCTCAATCACATCTACCATGGATGAGAGCAGCACTTTTTGAACTATAGATCATGACTCATTAGTGGATCATTTTGCATGAAATGAAATCAATTTTGCATTCTGAAAAATAAAAATAGAATTGACTATAATAGAAACTATTATGGTTCCTTGAATATAATATGGATGTTTGGTTATCTATTGCTGCATAACAAACCCAACCCAAAACTTAGCAGGCTTAAAACAACATTTATTATCTCTCAATTCTGAAATTTAGAGCTCAGTGAAGACAGGTAGGCTCTGCTCCATGGGTGGCTCAACTGGAGCTGGAGGACCCACTTCCAAGATGTCTCATTCACGTGGCAAGGAAGTTGGTCCTGGCTATCAGCTAGGAGCTCAGCTAGAGTGGTCAGCTAGGGCACTGGTGCTCCAACTAGGGGTCTCTCCATACAGCTAGTTCTGGTTTCCATAGAATGACTTTTGGGTTCCCACAGGGTACATCCCAAGGGCAAACCTTCCAAGAGGACAAGCCCCAATGTGCAAGAGTTTAGCAAGCCTCCATTTGCATACCCCTTACTAATGTAATATCTTGCTGGCTGAAGCCATTCACCTGGCCAAGCCCAGAGTCATCGTGAAAGTGAACCATACAGGGCAGGAATACTGGTAGAAGTGGTTCATGGGGGACCCTAGGTAAGTATTAACTCCTTAAAAAAACAGTATTTTTCCCAGTTGTGTTTGTGTATTAACAGTGAGTAGCAATGGAAAACATTTTTCTAATAGTTAATTACAGTTGGAAAGATTTGAGAAACAGGAGTAAAGAGCCTTAGGGTTCAGGTAGAAGACAAATTTACTTGTACTTGGTTTCTATTTCCAGATATTTAGCTATATATTTACACCATCTGTTCACTTTTCTGATACCTTTCCTTTTTTCTTTCAACTTTGTTTCTCTCTTTTGTTTCTTTTCCATTATATTTTTCTTTCCCAGTCTTAATATCTCTGTCACTGAATCACTTTTTTAGACCTTATCTTCTACATTCAAACATTTTCTCTTTCAAACACATGCATACATAAGCCTTAATATGAGTAGGATTCTATGTAACCCATTCTCCACACAGCATTATATGTAAGTGATCGCAGTCCAGCAATCAAAAGTGACTTTACATTTATGTCAATTTTTCCTGCATCTCTTAAAGAATGGTGATAGGAATCTAATTTAAATTCCACACCCTCTGTGAAATTCCTCTCTCACTTCCCACCTGGCAACTGCTCTGGAGTCCTCCACATGCCAAACCCACAAAACTTGCAGCACTCAGCCCAGAAGGCATTCCTCAACCTCCTCCTTCGGACGACTCACTCTTTCTTAATGTGATTCAGCTTAGCCTCTCTGGTTCCAATGTTCTCTCCCCAATACCTTCATTCTGTTTCACAAAAGATCTAAACACTCAATTGAAAAAATGAAACTTGGAGAGAGGAGTAAAAACAGAAACAGAAAGAGCAACAAAATTCTCTTTAATTTGAAATACTTGAATAGTTATAAATCTTATCCCAGTCACACACACAAAATATGGTGTCTTTAGAGAATGATGAGTCAGGAGAAATTGATTTTAGTTCTGGCCTTGCCACTAATTAAATGCACAACCTTTGACAAATAATTCAGCTTCTCGGTTTCAACCTCCCTGATCAGTTATTACATATAAGTAGTAACTGATTCCTGAGGCCTGTTGTGAGGACTCGATGAGCTGCGACATGTACTGTGCCTGGAGCGCAGCAAGCAAGCAAAAAGACTAATTCCCCTTGTGATTTCCCATCTGTAAAATGGGGAAATGATATATGACTTGCTCACCTCACAGGGTCTCTCTAAGGATCAAATTAGAAAATGCAAGTGCAATGTGGAAGCCCTTTATAAACTACAAAGCACTGTGCTAATCATGTATCATACTTTTGTACTTTATTAAGCAGAAATCTCATCCCAGTCCTGTTAATGCACAATGCCTCATTCATTATAAGGCCCATAAATAGCTAACATTTTTGAGTGCCAGCTGTAATCATGGAATGGGGGAAGCTACCCTCTCCCCCCATCCCATATACACTCTGCAGTCAAAGGAACCCTGCCTTCAACTTCAAGTTCATGGAAGAGAACTTTACTACTTAACCAAAGGCTGGCGGAGCGGCAAAGTTTTCTTTAGCTCAGTGGTTCTCAGAATGTGGTCCCTGGGCCAGCAGCATCGGTATCCCCTAAAAAGCATAAGACGTGAACTGTGGGACCCCAACTCAGACCTTCTGACTCAGACATTCAGAATGACAGGGCCCAGAGATCTATGCTGTCATGAGCCCTCCACATGTTCTGATGCACACTCAATTTTAAGCATAATAAAGCCAGAGGAATGACAACAGTGGGAATGTGACTCTCCCGTGTAGGTCTAATAACAGTTTTTGGCAGAGACACCAGGCTTTATGGTGCAAAATATTCTACCCATACGCAGACACTTGCGGACAAGCAAATAAAAAATTCTAGCTATAGTACAGTGTGAAGGAACACCAGAGCAGGTTCCTTCTCTTCTACAGACCAAATGATTGTGTCTCCCCAAAATTCATATGTTGAAAATTTAACCCCCAATGTGATAGTTTTAGGAGGTGGGGGTCTTTGGGAGGTGATTAGGTCATGAGGTTGGAGCCCTCCTGAGTGGGATTAGGGAAGCAAAGAGCTTGCTCCCCTTCCCTCTGCTCTCCATGTGAGGACACACGGAGAAGACAGCCATTTGTAAACCATGAAGAGAGCTCTCACCAGACACTGTATCTTCCAGCATCATGATCTTGGACTTCTCAGCCTCTGGAACTGTAAGAAATAAATGCCTGTGTTTAACCAACCCAGCCTATGGTATACTTGTTATAACAGCCCAAACTGACTAAGACACCCTCTTTCCTTGGGGCTCAGTGCTCTCCCCATCTTCCTTGTCTGGAGAGAAGCCAGCTGTTGACTAAGAAATGTCAAGTGCAGGAACAGTTGTGATTCACAAGTCAGGCCAGAGATGGTAAAAGTGTGGAAGTTAAGGCAGGGCCAGAACGAGGGTGAGGCATCGAGAGCACAAAATTTTAAAGGCACTGACTTCAAGGTCACACAAGTGCAGAGTCAGCCGAGGCAGTACTGCAAACAGCCTCGGTTCCCCAGTCAGGGGTGGGCAGTAGAGACATCTTCCAGGTGATGAAGCAATCCATGCTGATGTGACCACCAGCTGGAGAAATGTCATGTAAAACTGAAACCCTTGACTTCCCATCAACCCAGAGGGAAACTGCAACTACACCTTAAGGGTCAGAGGACAGGCAGCTAGCATTCATTGTGCATTAATTAATAGTAATAGTAATAATGATGATAATAAAATGACTCTAACAACCACCACTGAAGTGAATGCTCATTCAGTGCTCAGTTGCTAGGCACTGTTTGGTCTAGGCCTGTTTACTCATTATTTTATGTCTAAAACCTGTCATCCCCACAGTGGTGTTGCCACCTTGATGAGAGAAAGCTGACACAGGTCACTGCATTGCTGGATGGGGAGTGCCATCCAATAGACTGAGTGGTCCACAATGAGGTGCAGTGCCCATCCTGAGGGCCTTTCGTGACCACCCTGAGGCTCAGACTCATACGGGTGAAGTGACTTGTACAAGGTCACATAGCCAGTTGGTGGCTGAGCACTGACTGCAAGTGCTAGAGAGCTATGTAGAAAAGAGGCAACTCGGTCCTGTGAAAGGGATGGTGCTCAGGAAGAGAGAGGCAGTACCAGCTATCTGAGGACAGGTGGAAGGCACTAAAAGGAGATGCAGCGGGCTGTACAGTGGCCTGGGATGGAGAAGTGTCAGGCAGCCTGTGGCTCTGGGGGTGGAAGCTGGAGAAGGGACTACAGGGCCCACTCTGGCCTCTTCCATCCAGAACAGGACAAAAATGGAGAGAGGGCAAGTTGGTTCATATCCTGGACCCTGTAAAGTTGGGCTTCATCCATTCATTACACACACACACACACACACACACACACACACACACCCCTCTACCATGGGCCAGGCACTGTGCCAAGTGTCAAAGATGCAAAGAATATGTGGCCCAGTCCATGCCCTGGAGGAGCTCACAGTCCAGAGGGGGAGCAGGTAATTACAATGTACTGTGACGTGTGCCGTGATGGCTAACAGGATGCACAGAGGATGCACAGAGGAGCAGAGCGGGGAGGCCTGATGCTGCCCCAGTAGGGGTGGGAGGATGGAGAGGCAGGAAGGCAGTCAAGGCCAGCTCATGAAAGGCCTGATGTGCCAAATTGGTGCTACAGGGACTGGACTTTGTTGTAAGAGCCGTGGGAGACAGACAACAGAGGCGTTTCAAGCAGAACAGTGGCATCACTAAATTTTGTATCAGTCAGAGTTCTCCAGAGAAACAGAACATATATATTCACATGATTAAAGAAGTGCTGTGACCTGCCTTCTGTAAGCCAGAGACCCAGGAAAGCTGGTGGTGTAGTTAAAAGGCCTGAGAACCAGGGTACCGAGGGCCGAAGATCAATGTCTCAACCACAGTCATCAGGCAGAGAGAAAATTTAAACTTCTTCTGCCTCTTTGTTCTATTCAGGCCTCAACATAGTGAATGATACCCTCCTCAGTGAATGTGCTTTACTCGGTCCACCATTCAAATTCCAAAGTGTTCCAGAAACACCCTCACAGAAATAATCCTTAACCAGCTGTCCAGGCATCCTTTGGCCCAGTCAAGGTGATACATAAAATTAACCATCACAAATTCATTACTTGGAAGTGTCACTCTGGCTGCCTTGTGGAGGAAGGACTAGGTGGGTGGCCAGTGAGGGCTCCATGGTTATCTGGTTCAGTAGGGTGGAGCACTGCCACCCCAGCCAGAACAAGAGGACAGGTGCCAGCCCTACCCTGTCCCCAGACATCCCTGCCATCACAAGGAGACACTTCCTGTCCTGCAGCATCCACTTCGCCACCAGCCCAGCCCCTCAGCTGGTGGGTGCAGTCTCCATGCGACACCCAGGCAGCAGCTGTGATCATGTCAGAGAGAAAGTGGTGCAGGGCCCCAGCTTGGAAGGCCTGTATGGCACTTCTGCCTTGGTGTAGGAAAGAGGAGTGTGCCCCGCCCCCAGAAGGAAGGAGCCCTGCAGCTGTGATGGCAGGCAAGGGCGCAGACCCTCAGTGGTCTGAGCAGTGGTCTGAGCAGTGGCCAGAATGCCTGAAATGGCTGGGGACCACGGTTCTGGAAGAAGGCTGCATAATTGGTGTTGATTTTGCCATCTTACTGCCATTGTCACATTGGTTTTTATTCCTGAGTCCTTATTCACTAGGTTGTTGGGTACTTTCTCACACACACACATATGCACACTCACAAACACACACACATGCCTGGGGCCTAACAGAAACTGTTACAGGCACTTAAAATTATCACTCCAAGGTTACAAGTTTTACAGAGACCTCAGATGCCCCCCGTAGCAGACGTAGGAACCCCTGCTTCTACTATCCACCCTACAGACAAACAGGGTAAATACAAAGTATACCACTGACCCTGCCCACTTATTCTGGCCCACAGAATGACCCCTCATCTGAGAAAGCTGGAAGCTAAGTACTAATATGGCCAACAAATGCTGAGACATCCCTGTCTTCAAGACGGCTTCTTGGAGTGGACCTCTGCTTAAAACCAAAGAACAGGAACAGGACCTTGAGAATCATCTAGGGTGGCTTGTCCCTGACACTAAGGCCAGGAAGAAGGACTTACTCAAGACCACAGCCTATTGTACATGCATTTTTTTCAACAAACACCTATAGAACACCCTCCACTTGCCCAGCCTTGCTCTAACGGCGGGACATAACATTCATGACCAGGAATGGTCCCTGCTCTCAAGAAGCTGACATTCTAGTCAGTCATAGCCAAGATAGCCACATAAAGTGCATGGGATGTCAGATGGCACTAGTGCCAGGGAGAAAAATAAAGCAGACGAGGCAGGTAGAGAGTGCTTTGGAGGTGGGAGCAATTTTAAGCACACATACACACCAGCCTGGGGCCTAACGAAACATTTGGGTAACACTTGAATAAAGACCTAAGGAGGTGTGGGAGCCTCTTCTGGGGGAAGAATGTTCCAGGCAAAGGAGATAGTAAATGCAGCTCCTGAAACCCGGCATAGCTGGGTGTTTGAAGAAAAGCAAGGAGGCCGCTGTAGGTGGAGTGGAGTTAGCCAGGTGTTGAGCAAGGAGCTGGAGGCAGAGAGATGTGGAGAGGTTCGAGGGTGTAAAGTTTTAATGGGGCCTTGAGGCCACTGTAAGAATGTGGCCTGAGGTGGCAGTGCAGGAGACCAGGCTGTGCTGGACTCCCCTTGGGACCCCAGGACAGCAGCCCAGGGGTGTCCATGCCATGGAGAAGCTGGCAGGCAGGCTAGCAGGCCTGCACTGGAGCATGGGTGCCTCCTTGCTTGACCTGATCATCAGCCACTGCCCCCTCTCACCTGCCAACGCCTGCGTGCCTTGGGCCAGGGGAGTGTGCAGAGGGTGTCAGTGATCGAGGCTATACCCTGCTCATTCACTCCTGTGGCCAGTAGACCACGGTGAGAGCCCACATCCTAAAGGAAAGCCGCTACCTCATCAGGCCCAAGATCAGCATCCCCCTTTGTACCCAGGCCTAGAAGAGGACATCCCCTGCCAGTATCTTCTCGGTACCATGCGCGCTACCAAAAAACTTGAGGAACAAAGAGATGCTCTCAGGCTGATAATGTGGCTGCACCTGCCCGCTCTAATCTTGTTTTTCCCAATTTTAGTGTTAAAATTATTGTTTTCATTCATTGGCTTTATAAGTACATGTTAAAAGTTTAGCCTTTTAAATAAGCTTATGCTCTTTTTTTCAAATACGAGCAAAAGTTTATTTAGGACGTCACTGAGGTAAATGAAGTGTGCCATGGAAGAAGGGAGCCAGCTGGGCTGTGTGAGCCCAGGAATCAGGTTACAGAGGCAGAAGAAGGGCCACTGGAGCTTAGGAGAAAGGCAAAAAAAAAAAAATACCCACACCCAGGGGAAGGAAAGGGGGAAAGGTGCAGGCATATTCTGGGGAGAAAGAGTTATGACAAAAAAGTGGCTTTTACTGAAGTGGGCTCAGAAGCCACTGGAGGCTGTGAGCAGAGACCAGACCTGCTCCAACTTAGGTGTTAATTGGCTGTTGTGTTGCGAATAGACAGATGGGTGGCAGGGTGAGATCAGGGTGACCAGCGCAGGATATTTTACCTGCAAAAATCTAGGAAAGCAATAGTGATGGCTTGAACCAGGAGGCAGCAGTGGGGGTGGGGAGGAGTGATCAGACAGAGTTCAAAGGACATGGAGGTAAAGGCAACAGTATTTACTGAAGAATGAGATGGGAGTTGTGAGAGCAAGAGAGGAGTCAAAATAGCCCTAAGCGTTTTGTCTCCAGCTACTACAAAAAAGGTGTTGCCATTTGCCAAGCAGGAGGAGACTACAGAAGGGCGGGTTGAGGGTTGAGGGTGTTGCAGGAGATGCCCTTAGACATCTATATGAAAGTGGAGAGGAGGCAGTGGATACAGGAGGCAGTTCTGAGACAAGGTCAACAAGTCAGAGCCAGGCCTTGAACCTGAGGATTCACATAAACTGCTTCTGACTGAAAAGTGACATAAACCAGGCAGTCCCCCGAACTCCAGAATGGTGAAAAGTCCATTCTGGACTTTTTCTATATTTTCTATATTTAGAAAATATAATTGGAAAATATAATTGGATACAATATTAAGTTTTCTTTCTTATTTTATTTCCCAATTACATTTGACTTTCAATATTATTTTATATTAGTTTCAGGTATATAGCAACAATATTAATTTTTCAAATAAGCTACAAAAATTCTAATAATGCTATCCTTCAAGTCAGAAATACTCTTAACTAAAATTTTCATACTTATTCCTTCAAAAATGAAAAAAAAAGTCTATCCTTTAGGAAAGGCTGGCTGGTGACGAAGAGGTTCCACACAGTCCTTGGGACAACGTGTGCAAAGGCCCCACGACAACAGAAGAGCTGGGGCACTAGGACCGTCGTTCAGCTAGAGCCCACACTGTGTGCGGATACCAGTGGGCAAATTCCTCCCCAGGTGCACCCATCCTTGAAGACCTCCCAGGAGCTCGCTGGGGGACTTACTGTGCAGTGAGTGACATGGCTTTGCTTAAGCTTTGTTCAGGCAGCAGAATGAGCACATGTGACCAATATTCTCTGGATCCACAGCCCCTGAGGCCTGAGCTACAAAGAGGACAGACTGGTTAAGGGAAAGGCAGCTGCATGCTGGTGTGGGCAGAGCATCACCCAATCGATCGGCAGGTACGTGTAGGCTGCAGCGTTGGGAGGGAGAGATGTTTAACAGGCATCTTAGTGAGGTTCCCCAGAAGCAACCCCTGAGACATGGATTTGCTGGCAAGTAGTTTGTTTGGAAAGTAAGCCTGGGATGCACCCGCTGGAGAGAAGGGAGGTGAGAAAGAGAACACATGTGTTAATGAGCTCAGTTCTACTGTGGACCCTCCAGCAGACTGTATAGAACATGTCACAGGGCTGTTCATTGTCCCCCCAAGGGGCAAGGAACAGAGGTATTCATCCACAAATTCTCATCTGTCTTGGGCTGAAGCTTCTTCTCATAGACTTGAATGTCCCAGCACTTCTATTCTGTCTGCTACCTAAGCCGAGCACTCTCCCACAGCCAGACGAAGCCCCAGAGCAGTGATTGGTAGGGCACAGCACAGACTACAGCAGTGCCACAGCAACTGCGCAGCTCCACAGTGGGCACTCCATTCTTAGTTCAAACTCCAAGAACCATTCCAGAAAACAGGGTGGAGACACACACATTCCTATAAGCAGGGATAGAAATGCCTGGGCAGAGTCTCACTGGTCCCAACAGAGGGGAGGCATGCTGCGTGCTCTCAGGTTGGAGCCCAGGCTGCAGCAATGCCAAACAGAGTCAGAATTTTGCAGAGTGCTGGAGAGAGGCAACCCCTCCCCTGGAAATAACTGAGAGATCCAGTTCTTCAGGCTTTTAGTGAATATTTGAATTAGAGCATGAGCTGTGGCTCAGGAAGGAGGGGCCTGGAGTAGGAGGTGACTCTCCCAGCCCAGAGCTGCAGACCAGACCTGAGTACTGTAGCATCCTGGCTCTTCTCCTGGAAGATTAGCCTCATTCTTCTGTGTGGGGTCCTGGAGGTTGACATCACATCCTCCCCATCCTTATCAGTTTATTGTATGCACACATGTAGCATACATTAGTGTGCATCCTCATAAAAATACAGACATTTGCATCAACAAATAATTTTATCATCTTTATCATTAGGTTGAATCACATAAAAGTGCCTATTTGGAGGTTGAAATAAGTGGATAATTGGGTTAAGAAGACGTGGAACATATATACATTGTAATATACAATGAAATACTATCAGCCATAAGAAAGGATGAAATACTGCCATTTGCAACATGGATGGATATTGAGAATATCATGCTAAGTGCAATAAGTCAAACAGGAAAGGGCAAGACCTGTATGATTTTGCTCATATGTGGGCCATAAAACAGAAAGCAACAAACAAACCGAACAGACAAACTCAGACACAGACAACAGAAGGTTAGTTCCCAGAGGGGAAGGGGGTGGCAGGGAGGATGAAGAGGATAAAGAGGGGCAAAGACACGGTGACAGAGGGAGACTGGACTTCGGGTGGTGAGCACACAACACGGTATACGGATGATGGATTGTAGACTTGTACACTTGAAATTTATATAATGTTGTTAGCCAACGTCACCCCAATAAATTTAATTGTAAACATGGTTGGATATTGGCATTTTCATGGGTTCCACCCAACTCCTACCTTGTAGGGTTGCAGGGAAGATTTAGTGAGAGAGTACATGTATCAGTGCTGTGGCCCCACGGAGGGTGGTCACAGTCCCCTTAGTACCCAGTCACAGCTCCCAAATATCTGCAGGACAGGAGCTCAACGTCCATTCATCTCCAGGACTCCCAGTGATTTGGGGAATCCTGTGGCCTCTTGTTCCCTCCACCGTGTTCCCTCTACAGTGAAGGCTGATGTTAATTGCACATTACTCCCTGCCAGGCATGGTGCCCAGCACTCTGCCCAGGTACTCTCATCTAGTCCTTCTCTCTGCAAGCTGGGCACTGCTACCATCATCCCTTTTCATAGACCAGGAAACTGAAGTACAGAGAAACAAGGTGTTTTGCCAAAGTCACACAACTGGGAGTAAAAATCCAGCCGTCAGCACAACCCACCTCCCTGGGCTGCTGGTCTAGCCACCGCAGCCACCTTGACCTGCTTCACATCACCTCCCATGGGCGCCTGTCTCTCCACGGGCCCCTGGATTCCAGCTGTGGCAACAGGCCTCTCAGTGTCCCCAGAGTGCTGAGACTAGGCACAGCTGTCAGAATCCTGATTAAAGGGGAAAGAAAAAAAAAACGAGTACAACTAGAAATTAGAAAGGAGACATAGGGATTTTAAAAACTACAAGGGAATTCTACAACAACTCTATGGAAACAAAATAGGACATCTAGAAGAAATGGATATTTACCTAGCAAAATATAAATTACCTTAATTGACCCAAGGAGAAGCAGAAAATGAGAAGGCCAATTAGCACAGAGGAGACTAGAAAGGTGATTAAAGATCAACCATTATAAAAGGCACCAGGAACAGATGGTTTCACAGCTGAGTTCTATGTAACCTTTAAAGAACAATGTTAATTAAACTCTTCCAGATTATAGAAAAAGATAAAACGCTGCAGTTTACTTTATGACCTGCATTGCCTTAGTACCAAAACCTGATACAGGTCACTTAGAAACAGGAAATTGTAGACCAATTGTTCTTCTGGAATATAAACATAAAAATTCAAAATAAAACACTAGTAAATGAAATCTGGCAAAATGTCATTATGATTAAATGGGATTTATCCTAGTAACACACGGTTAATATAATTCATTGCACCAACAAACTCAAGTGGAAAAATATGATCATATTCATAAATGATGAGTATTTGATGAAATATACATTCTAGGTAAAATAGAAGTGAAAGAAATTTATTCATTCCCTTAACAAGTATGTATTAAGTGTCTGCTAAGAGCCAAAGTTGCTAAACCCTGAGGGCTGTAGCTGTGACCCACAGCAGACAAAAATTCCCTGCCTTCAGGGAGCTTGTATTCTAGTAAAAGAGACAGACAATGCACAGGATGCATAAGGGAAGTATATGTTATGTTAGGGACGAATGCTAAGGAGAAAAAATCACAGCAGGGGATAGAAAGTTGTAAATGCAATCAGGGTGATCAGTGTCACTAAGAAGTGACACCTAAGCAAGAAAGAGGAAGGGTGTCCCCGGCAGAAGGAACAGCAGCGTGCAGACCCAGGGCAGGCACACCGGCCCTGGAGAAACAGCTCAGGGAAGCCAGTGTTCCATGGGTGACTGAGGACGAGAAGCCAGACCATGGGGGCTCAGCAAAGCTTCACCCAACACCTGTGGCACAGCACGGACAGCACAGAAGTGGTCTGTTCAGCCTCAGGAGATTGCTACTCCTGGGCCCACGGGCCCTGCTCCAGCCCAGTGCTTCTGCCCATCCTTGGTAGACAGCTGAGCATTTCTTGCATCAGGAGCACTAGACCACTCCCTCCCCTCAGTTCCCATTAAAACCTTCAAACCCAGTGAAAGGGGAGATGATGTCATTCTTCTAGAGAAACCCACACCTGAATCCACAGGGTTGGACTGGCTCCCAAGGCCAGACAAAGCCACATCTCCCACAGTCGGGCTTATTCAGCCTGAAAACACAACTATGCCAGGGACTTCAAAGGTCTGTGTAATTAGAGTAACATTTTCTACTCTTCAAGGACACAGGTTGGTTAAATACATAAAATGTCCATGGCCGACTGAAGACACTCTTTCTTTGTTGAAAGAATGACTAATCAAACTTGGGTGACATCACCATTTTCTCCAAGAACAGTGGCTGGGAACTTGGTCTACATTTCACAACCCAAGGGCTCAGCCTGCTGATTTTCCTAAAATAGGGGAAATGGGCTCCAAAAATGAAAGCACCTTTCCATGTCCAAAATCCTCACACCACCAGCCGCCTCCAAGTAACAGTTAGTTCTTAAACTAAAGTAAAATCAAATTCTAATGGTTCCTACGCTTATGCAAATTACCCAGCACAATTTCTGCTATGGAGTGGGTACTTGTAAAGTCCTCCTTCCCTTCCTTCCACTGGCTTTTCTGTTTTCTACAAGGCAACCATACTGACGTCCCCCCTCTTCCACATGGGTGCAGGCCCATAGAACCTAATGGGAAAGGTGCCTCTTCGAGCTGCTGGGAGAGAGGATTCAAGAAGTGGTATGATCCCCCCCCTACTCTGCTAAAAGATGTCTCTGCTACAGACATCTTTTGATGAGGTTCAGATGTCCCCTTCTGTATATTCTTCCTAGAGGAAGGATAGGTTATGAAAGGAAATGTAGAGTGATGGATGCAGAAATTAAAGTTAAGGAGAAGGCATCATTGGGGCTCCTCCCTGCTCCTCAACTCCTGGTGCAAAACCAGCAGCAAAAGCTGCACCCATCAACCAGATGAGTTGGAAGCCTGGCCTTAGGGGCTGATGTCTGCTCTGTGGATGGAGAGACCAGGACCATCAAACCCCTTCATTGAATCTGGCCATGTGGTTGGCATGTTCTAGAGGAGACCGTCCACTTTATAGTCATTGGTGCTCTCAACAGCAAGAACCAGATGGTGTCTAGGGTCTTCTTGCTGTGTATCAGAGTATCAACACTGGCGTCAGAAGACTACTAGATCTCGGCCCTACCACTTACCAGCTGAAGAACTACAGGCAATCTTCTTAAGCTTGATTTGTCTATAAAAGGAAGTGTTGATATTCCACTGAGGTTATAATGAGGATAAAATGAAATAATACTCATGGCACAATCCACCTTGCAAGAACTATGTACTGCATTTAAAGCGTCTGATTCTCTGTAGGACTCAGAAATTGGTTTTCTATAATTCTCCACCTTCCCATGTCATCACTGGACACTTCTCCACCTCGCTCATCCATGTTTCATACTGATCAATATGTTGATAAAGCCCAATGCCCAAAGATCACCAGGAGCACCTCAGTGTCATACAAAATTAGGTTTACTAATTTCCTGCTGCAGCAAGAGAGAAGACACTGCGGGCAACCACGGGGTGCCTCAGTAAGAGGCTGGTCTAGGGTTGGGCTTGCTGTGCGCGATTTGGGGGAGGGCTGAGGAAGCAAGGGTTGTTCCAGATTGTATGCTGTCAGAAAGCTGGGGCATTTTGCTGGTTGGGTGTCTAAATAATTTTCATATAGGAGGCAAGAGGAATGGAACAAGGCTAGAGTTGTCATTGGTAATGAAAGAGAAGTCACTTGTGTCAGCTGGGAGGAAAAAAATATTCATTCACTTGGAGGGGTCTCATAATATCCTTGTGTTTATCATTTATTATGTCAGGGAGAGGCCTCATCTGATGCTGACACTGTGTGGAGTTGTTTATGTTCAACAGGAACCACCAGGGTTTAGCTGGTAGTCGCCAGGCCAGCTGTCTGGACTCTGTTTCTTCCCCAGTACACACCACAGGTGCTAACCACTAGAGAACTCAAGTGCCCTGACTCAAGGGTATTTTGTGTACATATTCTACAAAGTGTCTACTCCGAGCTTTTTCTAGGAAATGTTACCTCCAGTCATTCCCCAAGGAGTATTCAACAAGCAAAAAATGGAGGCATCTCAGCAGTTAGCAAGGAGACAAGGGCCTGGGCTGGGGAGAGTTGTGCTTTGCTGCCTAAATGGACAGAGGGGTCTCCAAGGCTTGTGTCTGGACAGGGCGAGGTGGGGCTCAGTATCTGCATTTCACACCTGTTTGCGGGACCCAGGCATTGGAGAGTCATCCCCCGCCCCAGAGAACTTTAGCCAGGAGGAAGATGCCTTAAGTTCCTCAAGACAGGAGAACTGGTCTGAAAAAGATTACTGACTTTGGGAAAGAGCAGTGACTGGGGAGACAGGAGAAGTGAATCTGACACCCGAAGCTGTGTGACCTTGAGGAAATTGCTTCCCCTCTCTGGATCTTGGTGTCCTTACTAGTAACCAGCAGGCTAATTCCTAAGGTCCCTTTGTCTGTCATCCTAGGGGCCTAGGAGCTGAACAAATGGTAAAGCAGGAACTTCCTCCACTGAGGATTTCTGCTGGTGGCAGCAGGAGGAAAGAAGAAAGCTAGAACCAAGAGAGCCAAGCCAGGAGCTCCTGCCCAACTCACCATTGAAATGGGCACCAGTCCTGGCCAGGATGCTCAGTTAGTTGGACCATCATCCCAGACACCAAAAGGTTGCAAGTTCAATTTCCAGTCAGGGCACATACCTGGGTGGTGGGATCGATCCCCGGTTCAGGCCCATATGGGAGGAGCCAATCAATGTCCCTCTCTCACATTGATGTTTCTCTCTCTCGAGAAGCAATGTAAAAATGTCCTCGGATGAGGATTAAATAAATAAATAAATAAATAGGCATCAGATTCTCGGGTGTTGAAGATAAAAGTCCCTGGCATGTGATAATAGGTGACACCCAGTGTTCATGACGTGCTCGGCACTACTCCAAGAGCTTTACATGGTTACCTACGCATTTAACTCTCACCACAACTCTATGGCATGGACAATGTTATTATTTTCATTTTACAGATGAAGAAACTGAGGCATGGAGCTATTAAGTCGCTTTCTCAGGGTCCCACAGCCAGTAAGCAGCCCAGCTGGGGTTGAAATACTGCAGTCTGGCTCCCAAGCTCAAGTTCTCAACCACACCGGAGACTGCCTCTCTGAAGTGTAAACAGCCTTGTCTCGTAGTCATCTCTCCTTTGCTTTGGAAGCCCAGAACAGGAGGCCAGCCTGCAACTGTTGTGTAAGTAAAGTTGTGTTTGCACAGCCACACCCTCTCATTCATTGTCTGACTTTCAAATGGTGACAGAAATGAATAGAGACAGCAGAGACCACATGCCTGAAAAACATATAGGACATTAACTTTCTGGCCCTTTGCAGGTCAAGGTTGCTGGCTCTCAGGTGAAAGCATGCATGCCTGGACCCTAAGGCAGCTCTGCCACTTGTTATGGGACCCCAGATAAGTTGCTTTTGTGAATCTGTTACCTCAT
The DNA here is from genome assembly GCA_028533065.1 of Trachops cirrhosus. Taxonomy (NCBI): domain Eukaryota; kingdom Metazoa; phylum Chordata; class Mammalia; order Chiroptera; family Phyllostomidae; genus Trachops; species Trachops cirrhosus. The sequence continues at coordinate 101,821,457 of CM052541.1, forward strand.
CAGTAAAATGGGGTTGGAAGGGGAATTTGGTGAGCTAGTGTACGCATGTGCAAAGTGCCTGACCCATAGCAGGTGCTTGATAAAGGCAAGCTGCTACCACTGCTAACAGTGAGAAGAAAGCGATGGTTGTTCCTATGACACTGCTGAGGACAGGGCAGGGACACTTATCACCACCCCATGGACAGGAAAACCCAGGCACAAGGAGAGGAAATGATTTTCCCAGAGCTTCCTGAAGAGTGAGAGGTAGAGCCCAGGTCTTCCAGTCACTGTCCTGCCCTCTGTCACCTCCCTTCCTGCCCCCACCCCCATTTGCAGCAGCCCCAGTCCTCACTGTGCTCGCTGGCCTGTGGAGGAGCCCGTCTGTTTGTGAGCTTTGGCATCTGTAAGCATCCACAGCATGCAGAACTCGCCAGTACAGACATTTTTCAAAGATGACACACCAGCCATCCATGCCACCGGAGACAGTGACAGATGTGCTTTCCAGCGCTGCTATTCCACTGGCCAAGGATGGATGGGCCCCTGGCACTCACTTGGCCTGGCTGCTCAGGGAGCCGTGGACCCAGCCAGAGACAAATTGCATGCATCCTATTCACCAAGCAAGGAGGTTCAGGGCACGGAGTACAGAGTAAAACACTTGCCCAGCATCCTGCCTCCTCACTCCCAGCCAGAAAGCAACTTCTGGGTGCTCCTTGCTCTCTCCCTGCTCCTCCCCACTTGGGCCAGAACTGCCCAAACCTGACATCTATTTGGGGCTTTGGGGGAATCATAGACAAGGAGGTGGGTGCTCATGGGATTTGGGTTCTTTTCATAGCAACATAATAACACCTGACACTTACATATGTTGCACAGTTCTAAATCTGAGCATACCTTTACTCCTTTCATCCTCAGCCATCCCCTGGCAGAGGTACAGGGAACTGAGGCCAGAGAGGTTAGGATACAGCTCCAATGTCACACAGCAAGTAGCAGAGGCAGGATTTGAACACAGATAGTCTGGCTCCAGAGCCTTCTATCCCTGGGGACTACTATTTGGGGGATTAGCATGGAAAGGAAGTCACTGCAGGTCCGGGATAGACAACAGAAAGAAGCAATAAAGGATCCTAGCCAGGCTGACCATTAATTAACCTGCTGAATAGTCAGGAGTAGTCCGCCCATCCCAGTTTGTCCACTTGGGTCCTGGACGATCTCCAAGGCTGGCCTTTCTCTGTTCTCCTGGGAACAGCAGCACTGGTCCCTCTGCCTTCACACATTGGCTGCCTCTGTCCACCCAGCAGTCTCAACCCAGATTCCCCTGGAGTACCATCTCATAGCTCACTAAACTGTCCCTTCCCTATTGCCCAGGCACGCTCGGTCCTCTGAGATTTTGTAGGGATGTTTATGGCTAACAACAGCAAAGGGAACAGACCACATAAAACAAAAGAAAAGAGACAGAACAGAGGTCTAAAAGAGTTCCCAAAGTCTTGCTCAAACATTCCCCCGGGGTATTTCCTGCAGGCAGGATGACCGGCTTCTCTCCCCTTCCGGATGAGGCTCTGAGAAAAACTGCAGCCTGGGGTCTGGTTCAGCTAATCCCTTGCTGGGGGGCCTTACAGAATCACCTGTCTTTCTCTGGGTCTTAGTTTTCTCATCTGTAAAATGGGGACAATGCTTTGGTCAGTGTGGCTCAGTTGGTTGGATGTCATCCCACAAACTGAAAGGTCACCAGTTCAATTCCCAGTCAGGACACATGCCTCGGTTGCCGGTTCGTCCCTGGTTGGGGCGCACATAGAAAGCAACCAATTGATGCTCCTCTCTCACGTCAGTGCTTCTCTCCCTCTCTTTCTCCCCTACTTCCCCTCTCTCTAAAATCAAAAATTAAAATGTAAACTTAAAAAGTGGGACGATAATGGCACCTATCCTGTAAAATTAAAACCACGGTTAAAACATGGAGAACAGAACAATGCCTAATACATACTGAGTGCTCCTTTCATCCTTAGCCATCCCTTGGTGGAGGTACAGGAAACTGAGGCCAGAGAGGGTAAGGGACTCCTCCAATATCACACAGCAAGTGGCAGAGGTAGGATATGAATCTAGACAGCCTGGCTCCAGAGCCCTCTACCCCTGGTAAATGCCAATTGTTGTTATTCTCGGATTTTCAGTTTCCTCAATGGGAAAAAGAGGGGGAGTTTCATGCCATGTATGGCTTCTGGTGGGAACATTCCATGATTTAGTGACGTCCTGGGTTGCCGCCAGGTCTCCTCCCACTCACCTTTCTTCTTTGCATCTGTAAGCCCCAGCCAACCGCTTTACTCACGGGTGTGTGTGTGTGGGGGGGGGGGGGGGGGG
>CM052541.1:101824278-102028693 GCA_028533065.1 Trachops cirrhosus
GGGTGTGTGTGTGTGTGTGGGGGGGGGGGGGATGGGATTAGCAGACTACAGGAATGGAGGCGGTTCCATTCCTGTTCTCAGTGGCGAATTGTTCCAGTGGCACCTTCCCATCAAAGGGAGCCCCCTTGTTGAACTGGGGAATCGGAGCCACGGTGGCCGCATCCCTGCCAACCACACCCTTCAGTGACGGACCTCACGCCCTCCCCCGAAGCTTCCATGGGAAGCAGCCCACACCATCCGCCTGTGTGGACAGGCTCCATCAGCCCTATGTTTGCAGGATAAAGAACTACAGGTTCCCTGAGATGCACGCGGAGGACACCGACGCTGGGAGGGGATTTCTTTTGCTGTTCAAACTCTGTAAACACTTGAAAAGTCATTTTATTTTTCGATTTGTGGACATGATGCCACCAAACCAGGAAGCATCATTAAATAGGCCTTGAGGGATTTTTTTTCAACTATTTGGGGGGATGGGGTGGGGCCTGATGTTGGCTTTTTTTCCCCACTGATGCTTTTTGGATAAACACATAAATCAGCATCATCTATATTCATTAGATAACGTGCCTTGTTCAGTACAAAATTACCCCTGTTTTGCATGATTTTCCCCCCTTGTGATTAATATAAATGACTTAAGTTAATTATGTTTCTCTTCATGGAAAAATGTATTTGTCAAAGTGCTGAAACATCAGTAAAAGATAAACACTGTCGTTTGGAGAAGAGCAGGATTGCAAAGGAGCAGTCAGTGGGTGAGGAAGGAGCGAGCTCGCCCGTCTGGGGTGTCATTCTGACTGAGTGGGCACACTCTATATTTACTAATGATGAAAAAGGCATTTGTCTTAGTTAAGTACTCAAGGGTCCTGATGAGGTAGATTGATATCATCATTATTAACAATAATGATGCCTCAGGCATAGAGAAAACTGCTTTCTCCAGGATCCCAACAAGTGCTGCATGGCTTAAGCCTCACCCATCCTTACCTGGGACAACTGAAGCTGTATTGGACCAGCCAGCCCCCTAAAACTGGACCCAGCCTGTGGATTTGAGAGACAGGTAAATGCAGATGATCAGAGAGAGTGTGAGGGGAGGAGGAACGGAGAAAAGTGAACCATGTGGCTGTGATGAGCCCCAAAGCAGAAGGACAATTAGAGATTAGACAGCTCAACCACCTCACTGGGCCAGTGACGAGACTAAGGTCCAGAAAGGGGAAGGGACTTGGCAAGGGACAGAGCTGAGACAGAGACCAAGAATCTTGACACCAGACCCTCGGCTTTTCCCTGCTTTCTGTTGCCCCCTAGTCAGCAGGATCAAAAGCTCCTTTACTCCTGAGCAGGTGGGCAATGGAACCAGCAAGGGTGGGAGGAGGTCCTTCAGATTGTTGGAGAGTCGGGGTCACAGGGAAATCTCTGGGTTACTGCCTTTTCCTACCTACCAAGGTATCTCGAATGCTTCCACCCAACCCTGTCTTGGTCTGGGTTTCCTGAAAGCAGACCCTGAAACAAGGCCGTGGGTGCTGGTAGTTTGTTTGAGAGGTTGTCTCGAGGCAGTCAAATGAGGTGGAGGAGAAGTGAGACAGGGAGAAAGGAAAGCCAAAACAGGGAGTGTGCTAAGGGGTTACTGCTCTGGGCACCTGTGTGCACTCCCACCAGGAGAGATGGCAGAGAACGTGCCTTGTCCCAGTGCTGATCAGGAAAGCAGAAGTATTCATTCTCTCACTCCTGGGAGCTTCTGTTTCCAGGCCCTCTGGGCCACCTTGCACCCAAGCTGAGCAAGCTTCCACAGAACCATAAAAACCCAGAGAACCAAGGACCTGGGTGTGTGAGTGAGAACAGCAGCGTGCACCGCCACAGTCTATCAAAGATGCAGGTGAACCTGGAAGGAGGGAGAGGACATTGAAGGTTTAACCACAGCATTAGCCACACTGCCCTTGTCTAAATGTCTCCAGCCCTCCAAGGCCTCCTCCCTCTGAAAAACAAGCTCATCCTGTCCTCTGATGGTCAGAAACCATTTGTCCAGCTCTTACCGAAGGTCACCTTTTATTTTATTTATCAACATAGATATCTTTTCTGTCTCCCCAAATATGTAGTAGTCCCCACCTTATCTATGGGAGATACATTCCAAACCCCCAGTAGATGCCTGAAACTACAGGTAATACTGAACCTTATAAATACTGTTTTTCTCCTATACATACATAATTACAATAAAGCTTAATTTCTAAATCAGGCACAGTAAGAGATTAACAACAACACCTAAAGTAAGGTTGACTTGAACACAAGCACTGCATGCAATACAACAGCAGTTAATCTGATAACTAAACCAGCTACTAAGTGAGCAGGCAGCGTGCACAGCATGGAGACGCTGGACAAAGCGATGACTCACTTCCCAGGTGGAACAGAGCAGGGTGGCAAGAGATTTCATCATGCTGCTCAGAATGATGCTCAGTTTAAAACTTATGAATCGTTTATTTCTGGAAGTTTACATTTAATATTTTCAAACTGTAGTTGACCACACATAACTGAAACCAAGGAAAGCAAAACCACAGATTGGAGGAGGGGCAAGGACTACTATACTTTGAATTGTTCAAGGTCAAAATTGAGGCCATATTAATTTAGTCATTTGACAAATACTTATTGAATACCTACTGGGTGCCCAGACCTCTTTAAGATGCTAGGGATACAGCACCAAAGACAGAGAAAATTGTTGTCCTCTGGGAGCTTGCATTTTTGGGGTAGAGACAGATGACAAATAAGTAAATACCATGATTTCAAGTAATCATAAGTGAGTGGTCCAAGAAAAAGAAAGCAGGAATAACTGCAATGGGAGGTGGAAGTACTATGGGGATATTCGAGCAAAAGTCTGAATAAAATAAAAAAATGGGCCATGCAAGAATGAGAACTCAGTCAGAGAGAACTTCAGTGAAAAAGCCCTCACAGCAGGATGAAACATAGCTTGTCTGAGGAACACAAAGAAGGCAGCTGGGACCCCACCCCCGGAGTGAAGGAGAAGTGGTAGGAGATGAGGTACGGGAAGGCCAGATCCTATAGGACTTTATCTTTAAACAGTACTTGGCACAAAAAGGTGCTCAAAGCAAGCTGCTGAATGGGATAGATGGGTTTGTAGATGAATGAGTGGGTGGGTGGGTGGGTGGATGAGTGGATGGGGTGGGAATACCGAGACATACATGGATGAAAAAAGAGGAAAATAAAGCAACTTCTAATGGAAGAATAGTGTGGTGCCAATTGTGCATTCAAATCCAGACTTTGTAGAAAAAAAGTAAATTCTGGACCAAAGGTACATGCTAAATAAACTACTAGACCAAGGAGGCAATTTAAGGAAAACTATTCTTCTATGGGCCTTAGTCGATGAGAATCCTAGAAGACTGAGTGCCCTTACATTTTGTATATTCCCTGCTGGGGCCTAGTCTTGCCCCCACCGTGAGTATCCAATGGCATTAAATGGTACAGTAGGAATATTAATTAAACTCTTGTGACTGGAAGCTAATAAATTATTCCCTGTGTTATATATCACCATGTTTACTCATCAGGGCTCCATTTCTAATCTCAGTCTTTTAATCAAAGCGTGTCGCCACAGTCCATTGGTGAGGAATATGAAAGAGGAGAAGTGCATGTGGGCGTGGGTGTAACTTAGTCCCACAGTTGTGTATTGAGCACATACTATGCACTTGGCAAGTTGCTAGGTACCGTGAGAGAAGACAGTGTTAGTGAAGGGCCTCGAGGAACTTATGCTGTCGGAACTTATGTTGATTCACATCAACATCTGAGGAATAATAACATAGTATCACTAGCCAACTAACCAGAGTACTTCATTAGTAACTTTTCCCTCTAGGTTTTATTTGGGAGAACCAGGCAGGCATAAGAAACTTTTTGACACCTTTAAAATCCAAATATACAGGCTATGCCGTGGCCTAGGTCCCGGTGCAGCTGTATATATTTGGGAGAGCCTCTGAACCTACTGAACCGTAATCTCCTCAGGGATAAAAGCAGAGGTCACTCATGTCCAGGAACTCCAGATGAAGCATTTTCTCATCTGTGATCCTCCAGACCTCCAGGCCCAGCCCATAGGAACGGTTTCCAGAATGATGGCTTAAAGTCACTCTAAGATTTTTATTCATCAGAGAAAGCTTCCACAATGTTCACGACAGTTTCCTGAGTCTTCTGAGGGGATCAACAAGATCTGCTTGCAAGTGCGAGTGGTTATAATGTGAAGCATCCTGTGTGGGCTGAGACAGAGCAGAACAACCCAAACAGTATTCATGGGGTGACTGAGCAAGAGGCATGTGATCTCAGCCACAAAGGCTGGGTAATCTTTTCAGTAAAAACAGAGAAGGGAAGCACTTCAAAGAGAAACCCTCCTCTCTTCCTACCAGTTTCGGATGCCACCTGAGCCTTTTCCTTCTAGCCCTTCTAGAACTTTTCCTTCCCCACATAGTAGCTCACGAGTGATGAAGGAAGGAATGAAAGAAAGGCCACCTAAAACATTTACCTAGTGCCAATAAAAACCATTACCCCTCAGGGATTGCTTTGCAGTTACATTCTTTTTTTGTTAAGCCAAATAACTCTAACTTGAAAACAAACATTTGAAACAGGCACAGGAGACTTGCAAAAAAATGAAACCACTTTGCACTGAGGGGAAAAAACATACTTAACCAAAACAGCACCTGCAGGAGAGATTAACATTTTCAAGTTAAGGGCACTTTGAGCTTTCACGGCATTAACACATAGCACATGCCATTAAAACATCAGAAGGTTCAAAGTGAGCTTTTAAATTTTGTTTGTTTTAAATAAATGAGATGTGCACACCACACGCACACACACACACAGAGCACACTCGGCTTTCACACAGTCATCTGCCTCTGGTGCTGCTCCTTGGCCACCATCCGCCCTTTTCGGTGCCAGAAAGCCTGTGGATGCTGTTGCTGGGGCAACACGGAGATCCAGGGTGACTCCTGCATTGTTAGCCCAGCCCAGCGTCCCTTCCTCCTGATTAACCCCAACCGGCAGAACACACCCTGCTCTGTTCTTCCCCAACTTGCTGGATTCCGACTGCCTCTTCCCTTTCTCGCTTCTGCTACTGGCAGCCTGCCTGTAGCCATCGTCCAGGTGTGGGGCTCGCCCTCTCTCCAGCCACACTGCAAGCTCCCACCACAGGATGGACAGATCTCCCATTACTTTTGTCTGAACCTCTTCTGTGCATCTCTTCACTCCTGGGTGTGCTCCTCCGAGCGTAGGACAAGTCCCACCTGTGTGATGACAGTGCCACGTTTCATCATCAGCTGGCGCCGGCTCCTGGGGACACTTCCAGAAATGTCAAGCTTAACATCTTCAAGTCTTAACTTAGGCATCACTTCCCCAGAATTTTATATATTTTTCAAATTTTGTACTTATATGTATAAAGGAGGGGTCAGGCCGTCCCTGACTTCACTTTTCTAAGCACCCTAAGTTTTTCTTCACAGACCTCACCACCCACCTTCTGTTCTGGGTGGCTTTCCACTAACAGGGTTGCCTGTCTTGTTGGATTTTAAGTCCCACTGGGCACAGATCAGCTGCATTTGCACGCCACTGTCTCCCGGGTACACAGCTGCCCCTAGGTAAATATTCGTTAAGGGAAGACATGGTTCCTCCCATCCCACCCTGGCTCAGGGTCTGTCTCTGCATATAGTCAGCACAAAATGTAACAACAGGGGTTACATGGCAACCGAAGCATGCACCCTTTCTTCATGTCAGGTTCTGAGTTAAGCCCTTTTCCCCCATTGCAGCAACCTTGGGAAGTAGGTTTTATTGGTATGACCACTTTCCACATAAGGAAAGCAGGACTAGAGAAAAGTCACTTGTTGAAGATCACACACACAACCCATAAAAGCAGAGCTCTAACCAGCCCCGTGTCTCACAAACAACACCAAGGGTGTTGTTTCCTCAGAAATCCTGAGGAAATCTGTAAGCAAAGGCCCCTGGCTAGGAGTCAGAAGACCTGCTTTGAGTCCCAGCTTTGCCTTAAGCCTGCCTCTGGATATCCTCAACCCTCAGTTCCCTCACCCATGTCATTCTACCTCTTAATCAAATATGAGCCACTGCTCACTGCAGCCCCTTCAACCACTGAGTGAAGATCAGCTCTACCAGTGGGGAGTAGGACTGTGCTCAGTGTGCTCTGGGATGCCACATCTGAACTTGAACTCTCTCCCCACCTTCTGGCAGAACCAAAAGCTGAAGGCTGCAGGCCAACTGGGGAGGCAGAGATGTTTTATTTGACTCATAGTATGTAAAACGTGTCTTTTATTTGTTGTGTTATAAGGGTCTAGATTTTTACCTTCTCTTGAAAAATTGGAAGCTCCTACAATGATGGTCTTGCAACTTTGCATGGAATCCACTGACATTATCGGTCAGGGCTGAGAGGCAGCCATGTTCTCTGGTTTGCCACTGTCCCCACCTGGGAATCGGGTGACACATATCATGGAGCCTCTTCTTCTGTTCTTCTAGCAGAGAGGGCACATGTTTCTGTATTGGTGTCTGGATGAGATCTGGGAAAACCAAGGCTGATCCACTAGGTTAGCACAGTATGAGATAATACAAGTGAGTATAATTTTTGAGGAAGTAAGGAATTCCTCAGATAATTGCAGAGCCTTAATATATGTGTCTGTTTCAAAACAATACTGCCCAAAAAAGTTTCAGCAAAAAGTCAACACACACACACACCACCCAGCTCCACTGTTATGTTACCTCTCTGGCTTTATGAGATTGTGCAATTCAGATGCCTACTTTGGCTGAACGAGAAGTTTTCTAGCTGAAGGTATGCAGTAGGTCTACAACACTAAGCCATTGCTTTCTTTCCCTCAGATGACTTTTGTGTCTTCAAGGCCCTGGCCAGTAATAACTAGTGGCTGGGTTCCATGACCCTGAAGAGCCTAATGACAGACCACTGACCCAGACCTGAAGTGTCCAATACCTTCCAGTTTCTGAGTTACAGGAAAATCCCAAGGGAAACCCAGTGATAACAACTAGGTACAAATAATTCTGCCAGATTCCTGTGTTGCACTTCTCAGTTTGCAAGGCATTCTCATTCATGAACATTTATTCAATAAATACGTGTGGAGACTCTCTTATAGACCAGGCACTGCAGTAGGCACTATGGGCACAGTGTTATAACAGGCAGTCAAGACCTCTGCCTTTAGGAAGCTTCCAGTCTGGCAAGGAAATATTTTAGAGACAACTTTCTTTAGCACTTTACTATGACCAATTGCTGTTCTAACGGTGCTTTACAGAGAGTAACTCACTTACTCTTCACAGTGATTCTCTGGGATAAGTACTGTTATTTTTCCCATTTCACAGATAAGGAAACTGAGGCTAAGAGGTTAATAATATGGCTCAAGTTTAGTGGCTGAGGCAGCTGTCTGACCCATGGCAACATGTTGCTGGTGGTAGGCTTTTGTGACCCTAGACTGGGGACCTGAGATCCTCACTAGTGGAGATTTTCAAGGCTAAGATCACATGGTCAGATTTCCCCACCCCATGGCCCTGGGCTCTTCTCTTCACTCCAAAATCCAGAGATGGTATTCATAGAAGAAATCACCACACTGATTGTGCTGGCAGGATTAACAGGTCCCAAGGCAATTTGCATGTGCTGTTGGGAGTTTTCCTCATTAAAGCAATGGAAATCAATACAATGAATACACTTATAATGAACTGGCCTGCTCACACTCCCTGCTTCTTCCTAAGGAAGAGGAATCCAGAGACACACATATCAGTTCCAGCTCTGTCACATCCTTTGCCCTTGCCCGGTCCTCCCTCTGAGAATCTCCCTAGCTCCTATCAATAGCATTCGAGATTTTTTTTTTTTTTTAATTGGATGCTCTTTGTCACTGTGTCCATGAGAATTCCAATGAAGCTAAGATTTAAGAACCAGAAGGAGTTCAACTTCTTCCACACACCGGCCATGGCCACCTGCCTTCTAGAGGATTATTCACAGACCTCTGGGTAGAAGTGACCCAGAGAATATTAGGTGACCACCTCATCTCACAAACATGAAAACTAAGGCACGGAGAGGCAAGGACCACACAGCATGGAATCAGCACATCCTTCTAGCATTTGTTCATCCAGCTGTCTCAGACAGATGCAAGAGATTCTCTTCACAGGAAGGGGCGATCCCTGGGAACAGTGATGCTTTCAGCATCAGTTTGAATGTCTGACCCACTGTGTTCTACCTGTGCAAGACCCTGAGGAAGTCAACTGACCTCTCAATAGCTCGGTTTTCTAATGTGTAAAATGGGGCTGATCTTAAAAGCATCTGCTCCTTTAATAACACAAGAAAAACTATTAGAAATGTGCAAATAGTGAATGCTCAGTAAATGTTGGTAACGGGCATTATTGTGAAAGATATTATCCCTGGGCCTAAGAGCTGCTTCTAGAGGAATTTAGCTTCCCCGGGCTTAGAACTTTGAGGCAGGACATGAACTTGTATGGAATGAAGACCAGCCTAAGACAGAAATGGCCTTTGTTTCATAACTGTTAGTCACGTTCCCCAGATAAATGGTAAGACTGAAAGTTCCTGAAAACAGGAGACAGCCCTAGACGTGTCTGTGTTGCCTAACACAGTGCCGAGCACCGAGGGTGCGCCCTCTTCCTGGGTCTCCTGGCCAGGCCCACCTATGTATGGCCTGTGCCTGCCCACTCACGAAAACCTGCCCTTAGGCCAGGTGAGGGTGTAAGGAATTGCCCACCTCCCTTGAGTTTCACTGGATTTTGCTCTTGACTCTGTTCCACTGAGCTGCTAAATAGAGCTACCAACTTTAGAGCTACCAGCCTCTGGGTTTCTTGTTAGAGAAACAATTAGGTTTCCATATTTCTTAAGTCAATTTTAGACAGGAGTTTTGTTAGAAACAAAGTCATTCCAAGCTTAATCAGGTAAATATTAGTCTGCCTACCACAAACACCATCAAGGTGTAATGGATTAAACTTTGTAGATAGATTGAAAAACTAATTCTTTAACATGGTCAAATAGGAGTCTACGCAGAAAATTCAAGACTCCCAGGATGTGGGAAGGAATTTAAATATCATCCATGTCTGATATATGGAATAGAACTGTAAGTCCAGAAGTAAACCCTCATATTCACAGTATCCAGCTCTGCAGAACTCAGAGACAGCAGTATAATATTACTGAACCAGCCCTTGAGGCAACCACTACAAGCCCACAGGAACTGGCACATAGGATGAAATATATTTGCCATCCTGACCTAGGGCAGTGGTACCAAGAGGAAATTGGTTTCAATGCTTGAGGCCACATCTGTGGGCAGAGAGAAAGCCATTGGGAGACCAAAACAACCTGTTTGAGTCCTGGGGATGATGCTCGAGTTCCTCTGAGACTAGGCTGTCCCTGCCAGGATATTTCACTGCTGCTGCTTGTAGCTCATTCAGTCTTTGGGCAACTGAGTCTATTAGGAGGATTATATTGATTTGAAAGCTGTCTCACCAGAGCTTCCCCTCCTCCATCTTCATCCTAATATCATTTAATCCCTTGGAACCACATGAATTCATTTATTCAACAAGTATCTGCAGCATATTTGTACCTATCTAAATCTTTACTTACCCTGTGCCAGGTAATAGGCCCTTAGAGGCCTACCGGGAGAAGGGGAAGATGTGTCATTTTTATTTTAGTATGGATTGATTCAGCTAATTGTTTTTCCTCCAACAGTGAACTACAATCACCTTCTCAGTGTGTTTTCCTTGGTGGGGGTAGACAGCATGAATGCACGGAGTGCCTGGGGGATGTCTAGAGTTAGGGAGCATTTAACTCATATAAAGCCTTAAACATCAATGACAAATTTGAAAGTGCCATAGACTCTCAAGCAAAGAGCACACAAATAAGATTATCAGAAGAAATACAAAAGGACAATAAGCAGAGAGGAAATGTTCTGTCTCATAAGCAATTAAAGAAATGTTAAACAAAGCAATGAAGTTTTGTTTTTCATACCTAATATTGACAGTTAATTTAAATATATAATAGTCTGTACTGACAAGGGAGTGGTAAAATAGACACAAATGCATGCTTCTTGTTGGAATAAAAACTGGGACATCCGAGCAGTGCAGCTGATCAATGTGCTCTTTTGTCCAGTCGTTTCACCCCAGTGCTTAGAAGAGAGATTCAGACAGGTGTTTACGGTATAACGATGGTCATCAAAGTGTTTTTGCACAAGCCCAAAATGGAAGCAACTTCCAGGTCCTGCAAGAGGGGGATGGTTGCATAGATTATAATGTATCCACATGCTAGAATAGACTTTGAAATAGATAAATGGCATGAAAATGCTCACAATATAATGTTACACTTAAAAGTTGGGGTCAAACATCAAGATGTACTTAGTTTGTAATGTCATAAAGTCTTCACCAACCCATAAAAATATTACTGGAATATTACTGGAAAGAAATACCATGGAGCGCTGACAGAGCAGTGCCTGGTCAGCGGAGTGGCCAGTGATGTGCGTTTCTTTAGTCTTTCCTAGATTTTCCAAATTGCCTCAAACAACAGTGTGTTGTATTTTTTTCTCTCTTTGGAGGAAAAATACCAAAAAGACAAGAAAAAAAAAGAAAGCAGTCAAAGATCTAACACCACCCTGGCTCCTTCTGTTACCACCTGAGTCTTCAGCAGCCTCACTTGTAAAATAAGGACAGTTGTACCTAAACTTTTTCACATAATTGCTGTGAAGATAAAATGAGAAAATGCATGTGACATGCTTTGTAAATTGTAAAGCACTGTACCAATGTTAGCCGTTGTTAACATTATAAAACAAAATTAACTTTACCAATCTGAGAAAAGATCAGATAAATCCATAATAAGGTATCTCAGGCTTTGACATGCGAACAGAGAAAATACAAGAATGAGCTAAGAACAGAAAGAAGGGGAAAGGCCACAGAAATCCTGAAGAATGTCTACTGCATCTCTCAGGAAGCCCAGTGAAAATGTTTAACAAGAACTTTTAAAAAGGGGAGAAAAAAGAAAAAGAAAAACCAACAAGCCACATAAGATATTCTTTGTTTTTAAAGAATCTGAAAACTGAGAAATACTTAAATCGGGAGAATGGGGGAATTTACTCACTGTGACAGGCAGGTAAAAATCAGAATTAACTTATGTGTAGTATACTGGAAAAGCATCTTGTGAATCTGACTTGACTCCAAAGCTTTAAAAAAAAAACACCCCAAGGGAGAAAATTGATTATGGAAAAAGGTACTTTGTCATAGGGCCAGGATTGGACTCAGAAATGATAAGGATCTGGCAAAAGAACTCGGATTCCTTGCCCTGCACAGGAAGGTGCCTGTGGCCTGCCATTGCTGGCTATTCCCTCCTGTTTAATACTCTCTCCTGTTCTAGTTTCTCAGACCCTCGTTTGTCCTGCCTGCCTGCAGCTCCTTCTCTGAGTTCCCTTTCTCTCTGCCTGACCTCCCCACAGCACCTGCTCCAGAGGTCCTTTGTTTCTCCCTGCTCTTTCCTAGCCCCACTTTCTCCCTGTTCCCAGCTAGCACCTACACATCTCTACCCACATGGGGTCCTTTCCTCAAACCCCTCATCATCTCTCCAATTGCCTGTTGGACACACCCCCTTAGAAGCCCTGCTGCCACTTCACACCAAGCTTGCTGAAAGCCAAATGCATCTTCTTATCAACCAACCCAACAAACAAAATCTTGTTCCATGGATCTCATCTCCTATTCCTGATAACAGTTCTGCTAGAAACATTGGCTTATACTTCTTTTACCAAACCAAACTCATCATGTCTTAAGTCCTATTGACATACCCTTTCATATTTTTCTTACATCAGGCCTTCCCCTGCCCTCACCCAGTCCAGACTTGACAAGCTTCTGCAGAAGCCTCCTGACTGCTCATCGCTGCATCTCCTCTCCTCATCCCTTCTAAATGCCACTCACAAAGGAAGCTTCCCAAGATGGCACTTTTCTTGCTTACATTCTCCTATCTGTGGCTTTCTGTGACTATCTTGTGCCCATTAAACAAAGAATGAATGCATTGCCTGTCACTCAAAGCTCTTGAGCCCTAGCTAAGGGCTGAACGTATGGCTTTGCCAAGTCCAGTTGAGGGATTGGACCAAGATTAGATTTCAAGCATGAAAGCTGGGGTATCAATTGTCAAGAGCTGCATGTGAGCAGTGCTGTTAATGGTCAAAAGGAGGTCAAGTCTGGGGAGGAGATGTAACTGCTAACATCTGTTCATAAAGGACAACATCCTATAGAGGATCAAGGCAACGGAATCATTCTAGATGGAAAAGATTACAGAGATGAGAAGCAGGAGTGTGGGATCCAGAAGCAAGAACCCATTTGGAAGTAGAATTTGGAACCAAAAAGACTCTTCAGCATGAGCAGGTCAGAAGCGTGCTTTTTCAGAGCCCATGAAGCTGATGCTGGGCAACATGATGCAACTGAAGCCAACCAACTTCTCTGGGCACTTGCTCCCCACGCGGTGCTTACTCGCCATGCACATAAGGCAAGCTGCAGATCTGGCAAAGACAAGAGTGCAGCCTCTGGCAAATTAACCAAAATTAGCTCTGTGGGTACCCTTCTCCTCTGCCTGAGCCCGCCCCTCCATGCTCACTGCCCTTCAAGACATCTTTGTATCCCCATCTCTAGTCCTTTTCATTATTTCCCCAGCCTATCATGTCCTTGACCCAACATGTCTAGTTCTCATCCACCCTTCCTTGCACAACTCAAGTTCCATGTCTATCTACCCCCAATTCACGAGAAATTTTCTTCCTTCTGAATTCCATTTAAGAAGAAACCAGAGAAATAAAAGATTTGTTGGATCTGAGTCAGTGCTACTCTGGCATTGAAACTGCCTTAGGTTGTTGATGGCATTTACATGCTTATAGCTTCCCTTCTGAGGCAGATGCTGTCAGGTGGCTAACCAAATACCCATGCCAGCATCCACCAAAGAGGTTGGAAAGCCTAACCACTCATGTTCCTAGCCCCTTTTACTGCTAGGGTGGGCATGTGACACAGCTGTAGTTAATGATAGATGAGCTCAAATCTGGCATAGTGGGTTTGGGAGGGCAAGGGGTAAGGGAGAGCAAGGGATAGTGCTCCTAGAAAGCCCTTTTTCCAATAGAAGAGGGAGAAATAATTGGTGTTCTACCCTTCCTTTGTGTTCCTGCCTTAAACATTAGCATGATACTTGGAGCTGCAGCAGCTATTTTGTAGAGTAGGAGGAGAAAGAAGAGGAGGACACAACAAGCCCAAGGATGAAAGACAGTTGCTAAAAAAAATGGATATTATAAAAGGCCTTAAGTCCCAGAAGCCTGTATGATGGTCAAAGTCCCTCCTACCTACAAGGCTGCCTGCAGAGGAGCCTGGGAACAAGAAATCAATGGTTCCAAACAGGTCTGTACGAGAGATCACAGGACACCTGAAGTACATGAATTTGGTGGAAAGTTGTCATAGCACGTCCTAAAGGAGACTTAGAAAGAGCAAATTCTCTTTTAAAAGGGAGCAAATAGTGAGGCATGATGGAAGAGAGAGGGAAAGGACCAGTGTACAGGACATATTTAAAATTTCAAAAAACCTCTGGTGTGGTTTTAAAGCACATACTCATAAGCATTCATCTGCTTAGGCATTGGTTAGGCTGTGACCTTCAATTTGGAAATGAACAGTAAGATTAAATAAGCACATGTCTTGATAGAGATTTGCTAATGGTGGACTTTCCCAGGAATCACACTGAGACAACAGAAAGTGAATAGTTTAGGAACTATCTGGAAGAGGGAGAATTCACAGCAACAACACTTCATCTACATATGATCCCAGAATGAACCTCAGAAAATGGAGATAGGGTTGCCAGATAAAATACAGGACTGTCAGTTATATTTGAATTTTAGAGGGACCACAAACAACTGTGTAGTATAAGTATATCCCAAATACAAATATGCCTTATGCAATATTTGGGACATACTTATACTACAAAATTATTCTTTGGTTCTCTGAAATGCAATTGTTACTGGGAGTTCTGGTTCTGTGGGGTTATCTGTGATGTTTGTTTGCTTTTTTGTTTTGTGTTTTGTTAAAAATGGTACCTTAGACAGGGAAAAATGAAGGAAAGCTGAAGGAGCTATGTGAGTGGTCTAGAGTGGCAGCAGAGAGGGATGTTGGCCAAGATGCTAGAGGAGGAGTCATCTCAGCCAAACTTATGAGACAATGGACCCTAGACTCCCCCAGAGTAGGCTCTGTCCTCCTTTGAGTGGGGCAGCAAGAGAAAGAAGCAACTATTCACTGTTCTGCAATCAAAGGGAGCTTAGTAAAGCTACTGTATAGACCCCCACCTCCCTTTCTCTGCTTCCTAAGATCTTCCCTTCCGCTCTCCAGAAGTGAGTGCAGGTGTGGTGACCTGTTGGTAACACATTAGAAGTTTAAAGATAGACACAGTTTAGGAATTCTGTCCAGGGTGACTACCACATAAGTTGGGGCTGAGGCCTGGGGTGACTTCAGGAGCACCACAGGCACAGAGGGAGGAGCTGAGTGGGTGATCACAGAGGAACATTTTGGGGTAAAGTCCAATTTTAAAAGCAGGAAGATGAGAAATTAGAACTCTCATACACTGCTGGTGGGAATATAAATGATGTAGCTGTGGTGGAAAATAATTTGATGGTTCCCTAGTAAGTAACATATAGAATTACCATATGACTCAGCAATTCCACCTGATGTATATATTCAAAGGAATTAAAAACAAGTTTTCAAAACAAAAACTTGCACATGAATGTTTATAGCGCATACACACACACACACACACACACACACACACATACATATATTTACATACAGGGTCCTGCAGAGGTAACGTCACTGAGTGTGGTTGGGAGGGTACGTGAATATCTTGCATGAGATGGACAGCAATTTGAATATTTCACCTAAAATGTCATACAGTATGTTTGAGTGTGATATTGTTATATTACAGAATTACATGCCTATGGTTTTGTAATAAAAGATTTGGTGTAGATTACCAGCTCATGAAAAAGGGGCATTATTGGTGCCCGACCATGTGTGTCTGTGTGTGTGTGTACATAATATACCTCCAAAACATGGAAACCAACCTAATGTCATCAACTGATGAGCAGGTAAGTAAAATGTAGTGTATCCACAAAATGGAGCATTACAAAACCGTAAAAAGAAATGTGATGCTAAATGAAAGAAACCAAACACATAAGCCACATATCGTATGATTCCAATTATAGTTTACTTATAGTTTTTTGTTCTTGTCCTCACCTGAGCACATGCTTATTAATTTCAGAGAGAGGGGAAGGGAGGGAGAAAGTGAGGGAGAGAAACATCAATGTGAGAGAGAAACATCCATCAGCTGCCTCCTGCATGCACCCCTACTGAGGACCAAACCCACAACCTAGGCATGTGCCCTGACCAAGATCAAACCTGCAACTTTTTGGTTTATAAGATGATGCTCCACCAACTGAGCCATGTAGGCCAGGGCTGTATGATTCCATTTATATGAAATGTCCAGAATAGGCAAATCCATAGAGACAGAAAGTAAATTAGTGGTTGCCAGGAGCTGGGAGAGAGGAGACTGGTGGGTAACAACTAAGAGGCATGAGGTTTCCTTTTGGGGTAATGAAAATGTTCTCAAATTGATTGTGGTGTTAATGCACAACTCCATGGATACACTAAAGATATTGAATCATACACTTTAAATGGTGAATTGTCTGGTAGATGAATTTCATCTCAGTAAAGCTGTTTTTAAAAAACAGAGTTGGCAGATGGCCCAAAACAGATTTCAATTCTATGAGACCAGACTAATAGAATCAAAAAGTAATTCACCAGGGAAGAAGTGAACTCTGTAACTCCCTGTCCTGGTGGCTGTGGAAAGCTTAAAGGTGGATTATAAACACTTCCCTGTATTCATTGCTAGATTATTTTCCTCTCTCCACCCCTTGGTGTACCTCTGCACCTCACATACACCTCTATGTCTCCTTTAATAGAATCAGATTATAATTCTTGGCCAACCTGGCTGCCCCCTACTGGACCATGAGATCTCAGAGGGCTGAGACTATACACTCGTGGTCTTTGGATCTCTAGCTCCTGGTACCTAGTTGTGCTCCTAAAAGAAGTGTTGAATTGATATCAGTCATATAAATCCTGGTCTCTGCATTGAAATTAAGAACAAACTGACAGTAACCAGAGTTGAGGTGGGAGGGAATAATGGGGGGAAAAGAGGGAAGTGTTGTCAAGGAGCATGTATGAAGGACACATGGACAAAGTCAAAGGGGGTAAGTATCTAGGGTGGGAGCTAGGGATGGCCAGAGAAGTGGGGGGTGAGTGGAGGGAGGGAACAGGAGACAACTGTACCTGAAAACAATAAAAAAATTCAAAAAATGAAAATTAAAAATTAAAAAATATCTGAAGAGCTTACTATCTCACAAGAAACTGGTAATGTTAATTGTTTTGGGAGAAAGAACCAGGTGGTGGGTAAAGAGACAAAAGAGACATTTTTTTGTGTACCCTTTAGTAACTTCTGAATTTTATGCATGCCAACGCATCACCTATTCCAAAAAGAAATTAATTTAATTTTTTAATTGTCTGAAAATGCAACGCCTATTAGTAAAAACACAGAATTCATGCATTTGACAAAATAAAAAGGGTAAATATGACAGAGGCTTTACGAGAGCAGAGTCTGGCAGCAAACACTTTAGTGGGAGGTTTGGAAGAACAAGACACAAAGTCCCTGGGAGAGAATGGCATGAGCTTTATTACTCCCTTCCTATAACTTTAAGGAGGCAACTGTATTGCTTCCTTCACTCTTTGTAATGATATCAGGTCTCCCTAGGCACTGCCAGCATCAGCAATCAGACCACTGTCAGTCCCTATGTTGACACACATTCATCAGGATCATGTAGCATTCACACCCACCTGTCTACCCGGAAAGCCCACCAAGGCTGCAGTGCTCATAAGCCAGGAGAGAAGACCTCATCACCAGGCATCTAATCAACAAACTGATGCAGAGTGTGAAGCCCACTCCCTATCACCCAAGGAAAGACATGCCTGGAAGCTTGACACACAAGCAAGCTTCGTCCCCCAGCCTCTCCCCACCTCTCCTGGTAGGTTTTGCCCCTCTCTCAGGCCTCCTTCCACACAAGGCTCCTGGACCATCATGCTGCACCCCCTTGGCCCTGTGCAATGACACCCATGGCAGTGAGAAAATAGAAAGCAATGAGACCCAAGTGTCCCAGAAGGACACCAGCCCCCACAGATGGTGAGCCAGCATCTGGCCAGGATATTCTTTGAAATGGTCTGTTGATGTCCCAGCCTCCCTTTCTCCCCAGCAAGTGCCCTAGAGGCAGATCTGGTCCCACAGTCATCCATCACCAGCCCCCAGCTCAAAAGTGGCACATGGCAGGCACTCATTATTTAGCCAACACTGAGTGAGTACTTATCAGTGCAGGCACTGCCCTGATTTATTTAATCCTGACATCAGCCTTAGAAGGCACATGCTGTTATTCCAAGTTTACAACTGAGTCACAAATTGCTTAAAGCAACTTGCCCAGGAGCCCACAGTTATGACAGAACCAGGACTCAAACTCAGTCAGCTTCAGAATCCATTAGCTTAATCAAAACACTGTCCCATGATACATGCAAGAGACATTGAGTGTGTGTGTGTGTGTGTGTGTGTGTGTGTGTCAAGGTGAAGATGGGCGGGGGTACAAGGAAAAAGAGAAAGAGGAAAAATAGAAGGGAAGGAGGAAGGACATGACATCACTAGGTCCCACACACTTGCTCTCCACTTTGAGAGGCAGCAGCAATATTTGGTCAGTGCCTGAGAGGTCAGTGGCTCACCCAGGCTGTGCAAACTCTCAAGAGACCCATGAATAAACCAGAATATCAGTTTGTTAGTTCAAGAGAGAACAGTAACTTCCAAGAAAACCAAAACCCATGTCCATTGGTGCAAAGCCAACATATGTGGGCAATGAGTTATTCTCATCAGAAGTTTGCACAATAAGCAAGGACTCAGTGCCACAGAGCAGCAGGATGCTTTAATAGCCCATGTCAGAGAGTTATGATTGCCTGATGCTCCAGCTTTGCTCGGGCCACTTCTCAAGCAGAGCAGATGTTTCTGCCAACCAGATAGGACCCCTTGCTCTGGATGGCACAGGAAAAACACTGACAAATCATTGCTCCTTGGGGTCCCATCCCCTAGATGATGTGTGGACCACACCCCTTTAGCTAACACTTATGTTTCCCAGACCAGGCACATTGTAATCAACTAGATTTCACAATTGATTAGGTTTCACAATCACAGACATTTAACTCCATGATGCGTGGATTCTTCATATAGTGTTTCTCTCAGAGGACAGCCACGTTCTGAAAAAAAAAGGGGGAAAATACTCTTCTGACCTATGGGCTGATTATACCTTATTCTCAGGCTTGTACAGCTTTCAGTCCCCAAGTTTCCAATGGGTCCCCATCCCAGGAGGGGTCCACCTTGTGTCCTCCCAGTGTGAATATGTTGCGCACTGATTGTAAATGGGATGTGATAGGATGAGGTGAAAACCATACCTGGGGTGAGCAGGCAGATGCAGACTCCAGTGCAAAGGAATCTACTGTAATTTAAAAGTATATATCTCCACTGAAGTGAATCTGATTTAATCCTGGCTGCTTATGAAGGCTGCATAATATAGAGATTTTCTCTGGAATAAGACAAGACTCCCTTACCAATAGCAGAATTTTCCAACACCACTGCTGAGGGTACTATTTAAATTTACTGAACACCTTTCATGATCTAGATGCTGTGTCAAATTCTTGCATGCATGTATTAGTTATCTGCTGCTGTGTAACAATTTACCCCAAGACTTAGCAACTTAAAACAACACACATCCATTGTCTCAGTTTTTGTTTGTGCGGATACAACTCAGCTTGATCCTCTGGCTCTCACAAGCCTATGGTTCTATCTCAAGACTCAACTGGGATAGACCACATGATTGGACACAAAACAAGCCTAAACAAATTCAAGAAAATTGAAATCATATCAAGCATCTTCTCAGATCATAATGGCTTGAAACTAGAAACCAACTCCCCCCAAAAACCTCAAAAATATTCAAATTCATGGAGACTGTATAAAATGCTAATAAATAATGAATGGGTTAACAATGAGATCAAGGAAGAAATAAAAAAGGTTTCTGGAAACAAATGAAAATGAATACACAATAGTCCAAAACCTATGGGACACAGCAAAGGCAGTCCTGAGACAGAAGCTCATAGTAATACAGGCCTACCTAAAAAAGATAGAAACAGGGGAAGAGGAAGATGGCGGCATGGTAGGAAGGAGCAGATTTTACATCTCCCACACTCGGGGCGGGGGATAAAAAAGATAGAAACATTTTGAATAAACAATCTAACCCAATATCTACAAGAAGTGGAGGAACAACAACAAACAAAGCCCAGAGCAAGTAGAAGGAAGAGAATAATCAAGATCAGAGCAGAATTCAATGACATAGAGACTAAAAGAACAATCCAAAGGATCAGTAAATCCAGGAGCTAGTTCTTTGAAATGATAAACAAATTGAGAAGCCTTTAACCAGACTCATCAAGAAAAAAGAGAGAAGACTCAAATAAATAAAATCAGAAATGAAAGAGGCAAAATTATACCCAATACCACAGAAATACAAAGGATCATAAGAAATTACTATAAACAACTATATGCCAAGAAATTTGAAAACCTGGGTGAAATGGACAAATTTCTAGAAATATAATCCTATCCTCCAAAACTGAGTCAAGAAGAAGCAGAGAGCCTGAATAGACTCATAACAGCTAGTGAAATTGAAGCAGTAATCAAAAAACTCCTGGCACACAAAAGCCCTGGGCCAGACAGATTCACAGGAGAATTTTACCAAACATTTAGAGAAGAGCTAACTCTGGTCTTCTCAAACTATTCCAAAAAATCCAAGAAGAGGAAAGACTGCCAAATGCTTTTTATGGAGCCAGCACCATCATAATCTCAAAACCAGATAAAAACACAACAAAGAAAGAAAACTACAGGCCAATATTGCTGATGAACATAGGTGCTAAAATCCACAAGAAAATATTGGCAAACCAGATCCAGGAATACATTAAAAAGATCATACACAGTAATCAAGTGGGGTTCATCCCAAGCATGCAAAGATGGTATAATATTTGCAAATCAATAAGTGTAATACACCACATAAAATGAAAGACAAAAACCACATGATCATATCAACAGCTGCTGAAAAAGCATTTCATAAACCATAGACCCATTTATGATAAAAACACTCAGAAAAGTGGGAATAGAGTAAGAATACCTCAACATAATAAAGGCCATATATGAGAAACCTACAGCCAACACCATACTCAATGGGCAAAAACTAAAAGCTTTTCCCCTAAGATCAGGAACAAGACAAGTGTGTCTGCTTTTACCACTTTCATTCAACATAGTATTGGAAATTCTAGCCACAGCAATCAGACAAGAAAAGGGAATAAAAGGCACCCAAAGTTAAAAGGAGGAAGTAAAACTGTCATTATATGCAGACAACAGAATAGTATACATAGAAAACTCTATGGCTCCACCAAAAAACTACTCAACCTAATAAGTGAATTTGGCAAAATAGTAGGATACAAAGTCAATATTCAGAAATTGAAGGTATTTTTGTACACCAACAATGAAATATCAGAAAGAGAAATAAGGAGGGGAATGCATTTACTATAGCAACAAGAAAAATAAAGTACCTAGGAATAAACTTAACCAAGGAGGTAAAAGAGCCACACTCAGAAAAGTACAGAACACTGAAGAAAGAAATTAAGGAAGATACAAATAAATGGAAATATGTACCATGTTCATGGATTGGAAGAATTAACATAATTAAAATGTTCATACTACCCAAAGCAATCTATAGATTTGACATAATCCCTACTTGTGACATACTTCACAGATTTAGAACAAATATTTCAAAAATTTATATGGAACCCAAAATAACCCCAACTAGCCTCAGCAATCTTGAGAAAGAAGAACAAAGTGGGAGAAATCACAACACCTGATATTAAACTATATTACAAGGCCACTGTAATCAAAACAGTCTGATACTGGTATAAGAACAGATATATAGATCAATGGAACAGAATAGAGAGCCCAGAAATAAACCCTGGTCTCTATAGTCATTTAATATTTGATAAAGGGGGCAGAAACATAAAATGGAGTAAAAATAGCCTCTTTAAAAAATGATGTTGGGAGAACTGGAATGATGCATGCAAATAAATGAAACTAGACCACTAACTTACACCATACACCAGAATAAACTTTAAGTCGTTTATCCACTTAAACATAAGCTGTGACACCAAAAAAGTCATAGAGGAAGTCATAGGCTATAAAATTTCAGATATCCCATGCAGCAATATTTTCATCCATATATCCTCTAGGGCAAGGGAAATAAAGGAAAGATTAAACAAATGGGATTACATCAAATTAAAAATCTTCTGTATGGCTAAAGAAAACATCATCAAAATGAAAAGGAAAAAAACCATATGGGAAAACATATTTGCCAATGATACCTCGGACAAGGGGTTGATCTCCAAAATATATAAAGAACTCATATGACTTAACATCAGGAAGACAAACAATCCCATTAAAAAATGGGCGAAGGACCTGAACAGATACTTCTCCAAGGAGGACATACAGAGGACCAATAGACATATGAAAGCATGGTCAATATCACTAGCCATGACAGAGATGCAAATTAAAACCACAATGAGATGTTACCTCACACCTGTCAGAATGGCCATCATTAACTAATTAACAAACAAGTGCTGGCAAGGTTGTAAAGGTAAGGGTACCCTAGTGTACTGTTGATGGGAAAGCAAACTGGTGCAGCCACTGTGGAAAACAGTATGGAATTTCCTCAAAAAACTAAAAATGGAAGTGTTTTTTTGACCCAGTGAATCCACTATTGGGATTATACCCTAAGAATCCTGACACACCAGTTCAAAAGAACCCACACAGCCCTGTGTTCATAGCAGCACAATTTACAGTAGCCAAGTACTAGAAACAGCCTAAGTGTCCATCAGTAAATGAGTGGATCAGTAAACTGTGGTACATTTATACAATGGAATATTATGTAGCAGAAAGAAAGAAGGAGCTCCTACCCTTCATGACAGCATGTTTGGAACTGGAGAGCATTATGTTAAGTGAAATAAGACAGGCAGTGAAAGACAAATACCATATGATCTCACCTATAAGAGGAATCCAATGAACAAAACAAACAAATGAGCAAAATAGAACCAGAGACATGGAAATAAGGAACAGACTGACAGCGACTAGAGGGGAGGGGGGAGAGAAATAAGTGGGTAAAGAAGGGGAAGAGTCTAATCAATGAACGGGTATAGATGACCCATGGAAATGGACAACAGGGTGGGGATTGACTCTGGAGGGTGGGTGGGGCAGGGGAGAGCAATGGCAGAAAATTGGGATAAAAGTAATAGAAAAACAGTTGTTTTTTTAAAAATTTTTTTATTTTAGATTATTCAGTACAGTTTCTATCTTTTATTCCCATTCCAGCCCACCCACCCATCCCTCCCCACCTCCTCATGGACCTCTCATGAGATTTTGGCTCAAGGTCTCCACAGCCTGTTACCATGCCCATCTTTCCACAGAGCACCTTATGACGAGGCAGCTTGCTTCATGAGAGCAAGCGAGAGGGCAAGAGAGAGTTCCAGTGAGAGAGAGTACTGGCAAGATGGAAGTCACAGCCTTTTGTAATGTAATCATGAAAGTGATATCCTATCACTCTGTCACCATAATCATGGAAGTGACATGCCATCACTTTGCTATAATCTATTTGTTAGAATCAAATCACTAGGTCCCACACAGTCAAAGCGAGGGGATATGCAGGAGTGAACATCAAGGGGCAGGGATTATTGGGAACCATATCAGAAGTTACCAGATCTCCCCAAGACATGGTCTCAGTCCATGATCTACTCAAAGCAATCCTACAAGATAAATGCTATTGTTATTCTCTGCATTTCACTGGTCCAGAAACTAAAGCTCAGAGAGGTTAAGTGAAGTGTTCAAGGTCACACAGCTCATTGATTGTAGAACCAGTACTCAGACACATATAATCAATTACTAGAGTTCTGCCTGGTCAGGGAGGAATCTGTTATCGAGTTATTTTCCCACTGTGGTCCCAAGATTCTACCAAAACAAGGCCACCCATTCATTATTAGATAAGGTTGGTTGTCTCTAATTTAGCATTAGACCAATTTGGAGGGAACCCTAATATTGGTGGCTACAGCATCAAGACCAAGATCTGAACCTTTCTCATTCTAAGTTTTTAACCTCAGACTTGCTGCAGGGATGGCCCTACTCCTCTACCCTGGTTCTGCAGGTGGAAGGCAGTGCCTCACCTTTGGTCACTGTCTGGTTTCCCTAGCCTGTCATTATGGGTTGCAAATATATGTAAATTATTCCCTTTGGCAACCTGCCCAATCATATGACTATGTAACTACTTAATTCAATAGTATCTTGTAAACATTATTAAACACTACTATGTGTCAAGCATTGAGTGACACAGAGAAAAATCAGACACTGTCCTAGCCTCAAGAAATTCACAGATTTTCTTTCTTTTTTTAATTAATTTTTTTATTTTAGATTATTCAGTACAGTTTCTATCCTTTATTCCCATTCCAGCCCACCCACCCATCCCTACAGATTTTCTTGAATCTAGTACTGCACTGTCCAAGATAGTACCTACTGGCCACATATGAATAATGAGTATGTGAAATGTGGCTAAACTGAAAAGAGATGTGCTGTTACTATAAAATAGGAGTGGATTTCAGCCCTGGCTGGTGTGGCTCAGTGGATTGTGAGCACCAGCCTGCAAGCCTAAGAGTTACTGGTTCGATTTCTAGTCAGGGCATGGGCCCCCAGTATCGGGCACTCAAAAGGCAACCACACATTGATGTTTCTCTCCCTCTCTTTCTCCCTTCCCCTCTCTAAAATGAATAAAATTAAATTAAATTTAATTTAAAAAAGAGTGGATTTCAAAGACTCATGAAGAAATATACATAAATAGCTCATTAACAATTTTTATATTGATTAAATGTAAAAAATAATATTTGGGGTATATTAAGTTAAACAAAATATACTATTGAAAATGATTCTTTTTCCCTTTTGAATATGGCTACGAGAAAATACTAAATTGCATACATAGCTCATTTTTATGGCTTTTGTTGTATTTCTACCGGGCAGTGCTAGTCTAGAGGTAGAGAGTCAGATGTAACAACTATTTATTAAGGGCTCACTCTATGCCAGGCCCTCTGCTGTACACACTCCATACTGGAAACAAATCATTTTGTTTGAATCTCATAATAAACGTACACAGTATCACTTACCCTTTACAGCTAAGGTCTCGACTTGCAGGGCTGAAGCAACTTGCCTGAAGTCACACAGTAAGTGGGTGAGCAAATCCATCAGAGAGATGAATATGCATCTGTCACTCAGTGCTGCCATAGAGGAACAGGACCATGTGGAGCAGCCAGGAGAAAGCAGCCACCCTACCTTGGAAGGCCAAGGAAGCCCTCCAGATGGAGATGAGGCATAGGCTGAGTGTGTATATGAACCACCTTGGGATTTGTATCAAATATATTTATACATACACACATATACTATATGTGTGTATATAAACCACCTTGGGATTTATATTTTATTATATAGATATAAACTCTCCCAAGATGATTCTACTATATAGCCAGAGTTGAGAACCATCTCTCCAGACCATTGGTTCTTAACCAGCTGCATCAGTCTGTCTGTGAACTTGTTAAAAATAAAAATTATTGGGCTCTACTCTGGATCTACTAAATTAGAACCTTGGGGGCGGGGCCCAGAGGTCTGTTTTAACAAGCCCTCCAAGGTTTAACAAGCATACTCAAATTTGAGAACCACTGGTCTAAATTAATCATGGTCATCGCATTCCCATTTGCTAGTGATTGGTTTTCAATGGGCTTATGACCCAGTTCTGCCCAATGAAACATGAAGGAAATTCTTCCAGGAGGACTTCTAGGAAAAAAATTTCCTATCTGATAGAAAGAGGGAGTCACACAAAGAGAAAACTCTTCCCCCAACACACACACGTTTCATGGGAAAAGAGGATCTGCTGTCCAGTGAGGCTGTGATGCTTGGAGCTATGGCAGCAATCTTGGGACCATGAGGAGAAAAAAAAATGGAGAGAATTGCAGAGAAGCAAATCCAGGACCTGGTAAGCTGCCAAAATAACCAATCCTGTAATTTTATAATTTTATATTTGATGTGAAGTCATTGAATGACATTCTTGCTTAAGCCACCTTTAGTTGCATATTATCTTACTTGCAGCCAAAAGCATCCAAAGTTCTACACTTCCTAACCATTCTTGAATCCATCCTACTGTCAAAAACTGTGAAAAGTCTTATACAATATTTTACCCTACTTTCAAGCTAGCAACTCACTTAAGTGCTGACAAAAGACACAAGACCTCCTGGGTCAGAGGCAAAAGACTGTATTATTCATGGTTCAGCAAGTAGCATATTTGCAGAGGTTTCCCTTGCTTTCAGGTCCCACAAGGCAACATTATGGGCCCATACAGCACCTGCATACACGGTGGACTGCATTACAGGAAAAGAGCCCAAACCCAAGGGCCCAAACACCAGCAAGCAGCAAACCTTTCCCACCACCTACAGTGGAAAGGAGTTCCACAATAGTGACACCGTAGTCACCTTGACCTACTTAGTTACCTGTAGGTTCAGCAACAGAACTGTTCAGTTTCAGGGGACAGATAAGCTTGCATCCTGGAGCATTCAGCAAGAACATGCAGGCAAGCTCAGAGCCTGTGGTGGACTACCTCTCCTAACACCTGCATGCAGCTTCCAGCTAGAGCTCCCCAAGGTCCATGGCTGTGGTCATCTAAGTCCTTTCCTCAGTTATCAGTAGTGTCTGAACTGGTTCAGGGCCTCCCCATTTATGGGTGAGGTCTACCATTCTCCCCCAGAAGTTCAAGTGAACTCACCAGGTGTTTTCTCTCTCATCTGTGTGGAATTCTCTCATTCTTGTTTGGTGGCACAACTCTGGAGCTCACTTCTCATCTGCATCTCTTTGAATGTATGCTCCAGGGGGAATTGTCTTGATTCCTCTTGTGGTCCACATGCCCAGGACTCCACATCCTCCAGGGCAGTCCTTAGCTGCTTGGTTCTCTCACAAGTACCCTGGGCTTCCATGGGTCCAGAAGGAGAGTTGGGATGAGTGGTTTCCTGTTGCCTCTAACTCCATACCACCCCTCACCCTGGAGTCAAGGTCCTACACAACCTGCCCCCAAATCACTTTCCTATGCCCCCAATTTTCAACCAGCATGTCACAAGAAATTTTAAAATATGCAATACTTGACTATTTAGTCAGGGGCACTGACCTCTTTTCCCTAAGACTGTCAAATTTTAAAATGTCAACAGCCAACATAACAATAGCCATCCAGTGTGAATACCCTGTCTTGAACCATAAATATATAGGTCATACAACAGAGTTGCATCTTACTGGTCACATCACATAATAAGGTTGCATCTGATTGGTTAATTCTTGGTACCAAAATCCTTACATACAAATATCGGCACCAGGTTGTTTTAAAAGTCACTTCAAGGCCCTGGCCAGGTAGCTCGAATGGGTGGAGCATCATTCCGATACACCAAGGTTGAGGGTTTGATCCCCAGTCAGGGCACCTACAAGAAGGAACCAATGAATGCCTAAATAAGTAAAACAACAAATTGATGTCTCTCTCTCTCTCTCTCTCTTTCCTCTCTCTCTCTCATCAGCAAATAAAAATTAATATAAAAAACAATTTTTAAAAGTCATTTTGGAGAAAAGCGGGTAGGCAATTATTATTATTTCTTTTATGGAAATCGATGACTATTATATCTACTTTTTGTCAGGTCAGCAAAAATATAATATATTCCTTGGTGTGCTGCAGAATTTTAGTAATTAGTTTATGTGTACCATGAGATGAAAAAGGTTGAAAATCACTGCTCTGTACTATTCCTGTATACTCTACACACTCTTCACCTTTCCTGAACTATGTGATTTTCTCTGCCCCATCTGTTGTTACTGTTCCTTTGTACTTTTGTCCATGTTCCTCACAGGGCCTGGAATGTACTCCTGGGCAAATCCTACCCCTCCCTCAGGCCGTCTGAAATGAGGTCACTTCCCTGGTGGCTCTCTGTAGGCTTGGCTCCCCGCTGAACACACCCTCTGCCTCCTTTCAGCCCTCAGGGTCTGTGAACTTCTCTTGTGGTTCTCATCTGCCTAGGCTTCTGTTACAGTCCTCCCAGGCTTGTCTTGTCCCCACTATGAGAATCAAATCTCACAAAAGCAGGGACTATGTGATACTCCCTTTCAGCACTGAGTTCTGTTACTAGCTCTATAACTAGCAGAGTGGTGTCCCCCTAAACGTATTTGAACACCACAGCTGCTTTTCCCTGACTAAGGCAAACGAGCCAATCCTGCTGTGAACTGTATCACCACTGAGCTATTCCATTTTGTTGCTACCTTAGATACAAAAGAAGGATGAGACCTTCCTGTCACTGGAACTGATGCCATTTGTTGAGTCAGCCAAAGGGTTAGCAAACAGGCAACATACAACTCTGTAGGGAACACATTGTGATTGGGAGTGTGAGAAACCCTACAGTCCGTTGGAGAGTCTCCAAAACTGTGCTGAGAATGGATTTGAGCTTCACCTAGGTAATTCAGCCCATGGGGTGCTTAGGTGGGGCCTGGGTTGGGCTGGAGCCCTCCACCCCAATGGGCTGTACAAATATCATTTTCTGTGTATTCATGAAAAGAAACAGGCTGAAATGTCCTGCTTCAGGTATGTCAAATTCCTAGATCCTTGAGGTCTAGTGTTTTAAGAGTTTAATCCTTCAAAAGCGTACACTATCATAGTGATGAGCACCAAATAAAGGGATTTGTCAATGAAATGACAGAGGATAAAAATGGGAACGAGCTGGTTGAAAAGTGTAATGAAAGACTGTGATAGATTGGACTAGAATGAAATGGATTAGAAGAAATGAGAATGGTGGCAGGTGTCACATGACTTGTGACAAGAACAGGAGGCGATTGATTAGAGAGGAAATGGTTGGGCTGGTGTGAGCTAACAATGGGGCTGGGGAGTCAGGCGCCTTCCAACAAGCCCAGCTGGCTTCCTCCATGTTTCCTTTCCTCCTTCCTCTCAGCCTCGTGACTGACCGCCAGGCACAGGTGAGCCTTGTTCCTTGTCAGTGTCCAAACAACATGGCAAAATCAGCCCTGCCCCATTGATTGTTTTAAGGCCATGTTTGTGACTGATCCAGTTCAGGAAAATTCCATTCATAATGAAGATTCAATACTTCTTGACCTACATTTTTTTTTTGCTTTATTCCCTAGCACTAAATGTGACTTCAAGAACCCCCCCACTTTCTAAATGCCTGAGGTCCGGTTGCTGTTTCCGCTCTGAGTTTGCCCCACCTCGCTCAGCCTTCCTGGAGCTGTGAAGACCCATGTGGCCCTTTTCGTCAGTTCTTTTTCTGTCACCATTGGACCTTCTACCCTCCATCTCCCTCTCTCAGCAGCTCGGTGTCCTTTCCAATTTAAGCTGAAATCAGACTTCTTTTCTCTTGACTTTGCTTTTCTACCTCCTATGGTCTCTCTTGTCATTTATTATTTAACTCAATCACCCATTTTATATGGATGAGAACCATCCCTGAACATGGCTGATATGAAAAAAAATTTTGGATCCAAACCAGAAACAAACTTACCTCTTCTCAGCCCACCTCCCAGCTGCATTGTCATTCTGCTTCGGTCCTCAGCCAGTGCCCCCAGAGGGCCAGCCAGTGAGCGCAGATCTGACCAACAAACCCTCAAGCCCAATGCACTTCTCAGGTTGGACACAATGGAAAATTAACAGCTACTTCCAGATATCCTTCAGTTTGTGTGAGAGATGTTCTCCTGAAGGCAGCCATTTAGATGAAATTTCATACATAATCCCAGATGTGATAAGGTGAGTGGAAAACACAAGATGATTGGATAATTGGTTCAGTGACCCATGTTCTATTTTTCAGTTAATGTCCATCATTAACTTACTCTTGGGCCTTTAACCTCTCTAGACCTAAGTTTCCTCATCTGTAAAATAAAGAAGCTAGACCATGGTTCCTCAAGTCCCTTTTAGTGTGAAAGTTCTAAAAATCATGTATCAACCATGATCCACATAATTCAATTATAGATCTATTCCATAATTAAAATTCACCTCACTCCTAACCAGTGAGTAATAAGGAGTACCTGCTACACTGCTGCTCCTCGTTGAAATGGACTTTAGATTAAGCCGGTCTACCCCTCAGTGTATGTTGAAGAGGCCAGAGCCCAGAGGAGAAGCACTAACCCAAGGTCACATAGCAAGTGAGGAACAGAGTCAGCCTAGAACTCATAACTCCTGGTTCCTAGTGCAATGCCTTAAGTATGACTGCAAATATTTTGACTCATTGAGAGGTGGATCTATTTCTTCTAGTCTTCATCTGGTGTTCTTCTGACTGCTTCTGTTACCAGACAGGGGACTGGACCTGAGCAGGTCTGCCTAGGGCCATCTGCAGTGTGGGGGCTCTTGACTTCGTATAGGAAAGGTTTCACAACATGAGTCCAGGTAACTATGAGGATATATTTATTAAAGCTAGAGACAGTAAAACAAGGAAGGGCTTAGCATAAAAGAAGAAAGAGAAGAGCCTAGGCTGGGCTGCCTTAGCTTACTGGGAAGGGGGCTTTGGAGACAGATTCGGGGAAACATCCTGGGATGAGCTGACAGCTGCCCATTGCCGTAGAGTTCAGGAGACACGTGCCTGTGAAGAAAGATGTAGGAGGGGAAGGAAAGGGGAATGGTATGGGAGAGCCCTGGGTCCTTTGTCTTGAGATCAATCTCTCTCTCTCTCTCCCCTCTCTCTCTCATCTTAGGGGAGGTCTCAGGAGAGGGTTTCACAGAATATTCATCGGTTCTCCAGGTGTGCCCTTTTAGGATCATGGTCTCCCCTGATTGGTCAGTGAGGACAGGGGATCTTTAGTCATTGCAGTTGT
Organism: Trachops cirrhosus; assembly: GCA_028533065.1. Lineage (NCBI taxonomy): Eukaryota > Metazoa > Chordata > Mammalia > Chiroptera > Phyllostomidae > Trachops > Trachops cirrhosus. The sequence continues at coordinate 101,854,379 of CM052541.1, forward strand.
TTCTAGCATCACCCACCTGGTTTTGCTGTTTTTCTGGTTCTGGAGCTAAAATACAGTTGAGGCCTAGATGTTATCTCCAGGGAAGAAAGGTTACCCTGGGGGCAAGGTCTTCATTTTCCCAGTTGTGCCCCCTGCCAGGCATTCAGGGCCTTCTGCCCTGGTGACCACCTGCACCCGGCTATAAATTACTCAGACATTGTGTTCAGCTGTCTGTCTCAGTTTCCCTATTTTACTTGCCAAGGAATTTTATTAGCTTATTATCCTGTTTCACTTCCACCAAAGAGTAGAGCAAATATAACATTGAGGAGATGCCATAGGAACTTAACTGTTGTTTATGTCAATTAGCCTATGGTAAAATTGGTTTCAATGTGCATCATTTTGTATAAATTAGCAGAACTCATCAATGATGTTAAGTGAGGACTGACTGAACACAGAACTCCTGCTATATGACAAAAAAGGCTGTCCAGTTTCTTCCGAGAGAAGTTACTTGCTCTACAGCTCTGAGCCTCCATGTAAGAGGTCCCACCATCCTGAGACCTCTGTGCTGGAGAGGACATATGCAGACAAATGTGTCGACAGTCTCAGAACGGCCTGCACCTTAACCAGCCCAGCCCAACTGTCAGACATATGAGTGGAGAAAGTATATTGGAAGTGGCTTCCAGCAGCTCAAGCCACATCCACATTCAAGTCCTACCCCACCATCCCCCAAGACCCCAGGCACCGAAGAGCAAAGAAGAGACATCCCCTATGCCCTTTTCTAACTCCTGACCCATAGAAATCCGAGAGCACAAGAAAATGATGGCTGGTTCATATACTACATCTTGGAGTTGTTTTTAACCTGGCTACAGATAACCTGAAGAACTACTAAACTCTCACTCTGGCTAGTAACTGAGCTCAGGTTTCCCAGCCACTGTGTGACCAACGCCAGAAATCTGTGACTTACAGCACACAGGCCAAAGGTCAGAGAGGTAGCCCCTGCCTCCAATGTAGTCGTTTACACCGTCCGCCCCCACCCCCAGGCCACTTCTCTCTCATCCAACAGTCCCTTGTGCGTATGGTGAATGTCAGGCTCACCATGCTAGACAGCAGCTGATTTATTTATGTCTGTCTGCATTAGACTGTGAGCTCTACAGAGCACAGCTCTGATCCGTGCATTTTCCAGGCCAGTGCCTAGCATAGAATGGGCACAAAAATCAGGGTATGTGGAATGAAACTGGCCAAGACCACATGATCAGTGGTTCCCCCCCTACCCCCAACCCCACTAATGAGCAGCGGGCCCAGACTGCCTCCTTGTCCTCCTCATGGCGGCTTCCTCTCCAGGCTGGCTCCATCTGCTTCACATCAGCCCCAGAGCCAGCGAGGGGAGATGTCTTGTGCTGCAGTGGGGGGCCAAGAAAGCCAGATAGCACTCAGCCAGCTGGGACCAGGACTGAGGGAGAATAGCAGCACCATTCTAAAGAGCGTATGTTTTGTTAGTTGTTGCCTTTATGAATGCACATGCCTGAAAGCCTGGTTAATGTTCTTGTTTAAACATTGCTTTGAAATTGTTGGCTCTGGCAGAAATACAGTCCTTCAGTAGGTCCTCTCATAAACTTTGCCACTCCAAGGTCTGATTCAGGGGCGAGCTGGAAAAGTTCCTGGTTGCTAAGAGACCAGAGAGCAAATTACCAGCTCACAAAAGGCCCATCTAAGACCACTTTTAAAAAAAAGGTAGGAAATGGGCTTCCTCAAAAATCAAAATAAGATAAATTAACTGGCTAGGAAAATGATTGGAAAAGACAATTATAAACATTCTTCACACTGAAATGTAACGAGGCATTCTAGGTAACTCCACTCTACATTTTTTATTTTATCACTTGAAGGAAACAGCAGGAGAGCCCGTTCCAGTCCCCGAAATTCTGTGTCTATGAGTCACAGGGAAAAACAAACTGTCCCAGTTGATAAGGAGGAGGAAAAAAAAAGAAAACATGAAATAAGGCTGCCTCTTTCTTTCATCAGGGAGAAAATGGGCTGCCTGTGGCTGCAGCCCAGAAACATCCCTGCTGGTTGAACAAAAGCCTCCCCCCAGGAAAGGTTTCTAATGCTGCTGGTGAGAGGCCCAGGGCCAGAGCAGAGTGTGCTGGCCCCACAGGAGTAGGACAGACATTTCAGGGTCCAATCTGGGCATAAATCAATGGTGAGAATCCCCTGGCACTTACAAAAGGAAGGAGCAATGGGAAAAGTACCAAACAGGCCCCAGGTATTTATTTAGTTAAAGTGCTTTTATAACCATAGTTTTTAGTCATTCCTTTTCTGACCAGATGATTTAATGAAATATTAAAATTCTTTTCAGTGATAAAGAGAAAAAGCATGCCCATCTGTCTCCCAGTGAATTACCTCTATGGTAGAAACTCAACTCCTCAGACAGACTTTCTAAGACCCCACACTCAGAGGGACAAATAGCAGGAAAGTCCCCTAAGTGGAAATTACCAACTTCTTGAGAGAGAAGTTTGAAAACCTTAGGTGTCCACAGAGTCACAGTCATCTGGGCTTTGGAGATCAGAGAAGAAATGAGGTAGGAGAGAAAAGGGGGTTGGGGAGTTAGGAACTGGGAGAAATTTAAGCCAGCCAGTAGGTGTATGTCAAGGAGTTATGGAGGGATGTGGCTAATAGCTATGTGGCTGAACATTTTTCTCTTATCAATACTGGTTGGGCAGCAAAAGGATTCCAGAATATGACAGATCCAACAAGCATGAAATAATCTTTAGGGGAAAATACAATTCCCACATGGCAGCTTCCTTCAGATCTTTTCTGACAGCCTTGTTTGTCAGACTTGCAACAGCTTGCAACTGCTGTGTTTTAGAAAGAATTGGTGGCCCCCCATGAGAGACTGTATATTTTGGGCATTATTGTCCCAAATATACAGTGGGAGAAATTTACACCTCCACTCTCTTTTTCTTTCAAAGATTTTATTTATTTATTTTAGGGGGGAGGGGAGGAGAAAGAGTGGGAAAGAAATATCAATGTGTGGTTGCCTCTCACACACCCACTACTGGGGACTGCAACCCAGACATGTGCCCTGACTGGGAATCAAACCATCAACCCTTCATAGGTCAGTTCATAGGTCAGTGCTCAATCCACTGAGCCACACCAGCCAGGGCTATACCTCCACTCTCTTGTATGTAGTTGTGGTCATATTGTCACAGGTAGACACAGGTTATCAGGTTCTTGGTGATTGCAAACAGTGAATTGAACCAAACACACAGAGAGTTTATAGCAGAAAGAGAGAGAGCAGATTTATTAAGCAATAGCACACTCCACAGAACATGAGAGCCAGCCAAGCAGAGACTGGCCCTCAGTGGCTGGAGGGATTCTATTCTTATAGGGCAGATGTTTCCTGGCTAGTTTTGGTGGGCTTTTATTGTACATGTACAAGCAGTTATATTACTTTTAAGCTGCTACACAGTCTTCCATGATTTTGCTTGATTGCCCACTGCGGGGAGAGGGGTCCCACAATGCTAATTTACTATAACCCTATTATAATGAAGCAGGGGTTGTGTAGCATTTTCTACACAGGTGCAGTCATGACTCACCATGATTCAGTGCTTTTCCAGAAATCTGGGACAACCTGTATTAGAACAGGTTCTCTGTCTTGTATTAATGTTTTTTGTCCTAGTCCTGGGGTACCTCCAGCATTTTCTCATTCCTGACTATCTCCTGCTTCAATATGAATTGCTTTGGCCCATGAAATGAGCAGAAGTCACACATGTCACTTTGGGGTATAAGTTCTTAGAGCTAGCATGTGGTTTTCTTATTTTCCTTTCCCCTGCTATCATGATGATCATTAATTAATGTTCCAGGTAATGCCTTATCAACACCCCTTGTCTCCAAGAGGAGAAAACTCGGAGCAGAGCTGTAGCCCAATTGCAATGGACATGTAGCACAGATGAAAAATGAAGCTCTGTTGTAAGCCATAGAGATTTGTGATTGTTTGTGCTGTTGTCACAGCAAAACCAAGCCTGTCTGACTAATGCACCTCCCAGGGGATCAAAATGTGGCTAAAAGTTTGTCTTTAATCCAACTTTCTCACTACCCAGCCACCGTCTCACCATTAGGGGAAGTCATTATGTTCTGGATGGCCCACTTAGAATCAGACGTGGTGCCTGCCCAGCTGACTCTCTTTTCTAGGAAGTTGAGGCTGGAGGCTCTGGAACCCCGCTGCTTAGTGGGGTTCAGTACACTTGAAAAAGCCCAGGCAGCGTCTGGAGTTGAACCAGCAAAACATGAACTTTATCTCTCAAAAATGGCAGATTGGAACTGGCTTTCCATTTCTAATTTAACCCAAACAAAACAATGAAATCAAGTCTTCTTGTTTCCACCTTTAGAACTTTAGAGGTTCTTAATTTAAAAGAAGAAGAGGAGGAGGAGGGGTAGGGATGATAGAGGAGGAGAGGAAGGCCTAAGACCCAAAGCCACGAGAAATAACATAAGCCTTTACTGAAGAAACTTTGATTCTTCCTCCAAAGCCTCTCTACCCCTCTATAGCCCACAACATTCCACTCTTCAGAACTGCTGTCCTCACCAGAACGCTTTCTTTCCCCCAAACTCCAGCCTATGTCCGTCACCCTGAAATACAATAGTAAGAAGCTAGGAAAAGTCCTTGGCAAGTGGAATAGGGAAACTGAGACAGATACCTGAACAAACTGGCCAACAATTTACAGCCAAGTGCAGATGGTCACCAGAGCGGAAGGCCCCAAGTGCCTGGCAGGGGGCAAAACTGGGAAAACAAGGACCTCCCCAGGGTAACCTTCCCTCCCCTTGCCTTTCCTTCCCAGAGACAACATCTATACCTCAGTTGTACTTTAGCTCCAGGCCCAGAAAAGCAGCAAAACCAAGTGGATGCCATCAGAACCAACTGCAATGACTAAAGACCCATCACCTACCCTGGCACAGACCAATCAATGGAGACCATGACCCTGAAAGAGCACACCTGGCAAACTGATGAATATTCTGCTGAAACCCTCCCTTGAGACCTCCCCTAAGATTCCCACCTGCAAAAAAAGAGATAAAAAGCCTCAAGTTGAAGGGCAGAGCACTCGCTCTCCCTCTGGGGAGCAGCCCACCCCACTCCTTTCTCCTCTTCTTCCCCCACTTCTTTCTTCACAGGCACGTGCCTCCTAAACGCTGAGGCAATGGCCAGTGGCAGCTTTGTTCCAGGCTGATCCCCTGAACCTGTCCCCAGAGCCCCCTTTGCTCTGACTTCCCAGTGAGCTAAGGCAGCCCAGCCCAGGCTCTCCTGTTGCTTCTTCTATGCTATGCCCTTTCTTGTTTCACTGTCCCCAGCTTTAATAAATGGATCCTCATAGTCACCTGGACTCCGGTTGTGAAATCTTCCCTACATGAAGTTAAGAACCCACACGCTGCATCTGGCCCTAGGCAGACCCACTCAGGGCCAGGCCTCTGTCCAGGAACACTTTCAATGCCTGAAAGAGGGTGAAGCAGCCAAAATAAGTCTCGTTACTGTAACTAAAGAGGCCAAAAAGCTATAGGTTCTGCCTAAGATGACATCACATGTGAGGAAGGGAAATGCCACAGAGGAGTTGAAAACAAGAGTTGGAGAAAAATAAAGCCACTTCCCAATTGTACCCCACTGAGTCAAATTGGTAAAAATAAGTAAATAAACAAACAAGCAAACCCACACCAGGAGGGGGCATTTACCTAATAGAGAAATACTTTCCAGCAGGAGTGTCCAACCTGCATCTGTGGGCCGCATGCATCCCAGGATGGCTATGAATGCGGCCCAACACAAAATTGTATATTTACTTAAAGCATTATGAGATTTTTTTGTGATTATGTGTCTCAATGTATTTAACATGTGACCCAAGACAACTCTTCTTCTTCCAGTGTGGCTCAGAGAGACCAAAAGATTGGACACCCCTGCAGAGAGTATGCATCTTGAGCCACTACTATTGAGGAGGATTGCTGAAGGGCTTGTGATGGGGGACCCTCCAAGCCATCAGAGTCTGCATTCTCTAGAACAATATGGCCCCCAAGGGAGAGAAAATTAGTTCTTAGAAAGGGACAGCAAAAAATCTTAGATATTTCAAAGTTTTGTGATCCTAAAAAGTTCAACCCAACCCAGTAACATATTATTTACTCAGTATTTAATTTCTGTAGGATAAAGAAAAATAAAATGAAATGAAGTGAAGTGAAATTACTTCATTAGGGGAGCATCAATGAGGAAAATTTAGATAGAGCGAATTAGAGAGATAAACAACACTGTGTTCCAATCCAGATCTGGTGCTTAGACGTTTTTCCAGCTCCGACCAGAGTTGCTTTCACTGAGTTTTCTTTGATATCCTGCCTTGGAGGACGTCATCCCCTGCCTCACAGGTGTTCTTTTTGAAAGGACCCAGAGGAGAACTTTCTTTCAGGTCTCACTATAAAGAAAAGCAGTGTTTCTGTGGCTAAATGGTTTGTTTATCTTTATGTGTACTAGAAAATCTCAAATTAAATCAAGTTCCCCTCTTTGCTTCAGCCACAGGGAAGCTCAGAGCACCTCCTGTAACATGTATCTGAGACTTCTTAACTTGCTTGTAGTAGTTTTCTACTTTTAATTCTGCCACAATTGTCTCAGCTATTTTTTTAAGATTTTATTTATTTCTTTTTAAAAGAAAGGGGAGAAAGGGGAAGGGAGGGAGAAAGAGAGGGAGAGAAACATTGCTGTAAGAGAGAAACATCAAGCGGTTGCCTGTCGTACATGCCCTGACTGGGGACCAAACCCACATCCCAGGCATGTGCCTGACCAGGAATCAGACCAGTGACTTTTTGTTTGCAGGGCAACAACCAGCCAACTGAGCCTCATTGGTCACAGCATGTTTTAATTCTTTTCAATTCACATATTTTATAAGCCCCCTAAAATTCTTTGTGAAATAAGTGGGGTATAAATACGTAAAGAGGAATACTTCTTCCTTCTCCCTCAGATTTTTCTCCAGTTATAACCCAGTTATTTGATTTTATTGTTATATGTCATTGTTCTATATCTTAAGCACTTGCTTTTATTTTCTTAACTCAGTGTAGAACTGACGCCTATTCCATTGAGTTTTATTTTCATCCTGGTTTTCCAGGGTAGCAAGATCATCCTGAAAACCGAGTCTGTGACCTGATGCATTTCCAGTCCTCTCAGCTTTGTTATCCTAGTGCCAAGGAACACACCTTCCATGTCTCCATCCAAGTCACTGAGAACAGCATTGAATGGACACAGCTAATACAGACCCCTGTGGTGTGCTACCAGGGACTCCTTTCCAGCCAGCTTTTTCACCTTTTTCAGTCACCTTTTTCCTTCAATATGGTTGAACCAGTGTTTAGTAATAGTCCATCACATTTCTACTACCTGTCCACTGGGATGGCCAAGAGACCTGGTCAAATGTCTCTCTGGACTCCTAGGAGCCTCTGCCCACAACATTCCCCAGACCTGTCACTCTTAATGCCTCCCCCAAAAGGAACTAGGTCAGCTCTGGCTGCCAGGAACTCAACTCCACTGCTACCCTGCGCTGCCACCTCTGTATAGGACTTGACATTGTATGCCAAAAACAAGAATCCTGAGCTACCAGCAGCACGAGTAAAATGGATACCCCACACAGAACTCTGTATCTGCTTCTATATGGAGTCTCATGAGGATTCTCCTCCCTGTGGCTGCCTGAGTCAAATGCCTGGCCCCAACTACAAAGAATGGTAAAAGTTCCAGTTCTCTGAGTTCTGCCTTGGGACAGCAGTTTCCACACGTCAGGAACTCCAGCTAGCATTAGAACAGTACTCAAAAGGCGCCAGTCAGACAGTAGGACACAAGTCCCTGGAGCCCAAATGGTGCAGCATGGCTATCACCAAGAGCCATGGCTCCACCCTGCAGATTGCAGGCCCTGCTCTGAGCACCCAGCACAGGGAACCTGCTGGGCCAAACTTGGATCGGATACTCTCCACAGGCTTGCTAGCTTGGCCAGGGCCATTGGGTCAAGCAGTGTGTGAAGGCAGTCAGGGCCCCACCTGCATCCCTTCAGAGCCCTTGACCAGCTTCTAGTGTGTGTTCACCTGAGTCAACCAGCACCCGATTCTCTTTGTCAGAGGACTGCTCTTGGGCTGCCTCACCCCTGGGAATTCACATCCACCTTGGAAATTAATCAATAAGAGACAAAATGAGAAATAAGCATACTGCATCCCCACCCTGCCCCCGCCCCCAATCAGAACAACTCCCAAGTGAAACCTATGTTGTTTATAGAGGTCCCTGCAGGACTGAGCCAAAATTTCCATGGACTTTGCTTTATGTGCCCTTCTCTCCCCCTTCCCTCTTCCCCACACCCCCAAATGATTATTCCTGGAAACCCTTCCTGACACTTTACATGAAAAGTGTACCAGGTTCTGCTTCTGGGGAACTGAATCTGAGGCAGATCAAATGTGGCTGCCAGAGGTCCACAGTGGTAAACCAGGTATCAGTACAGAAGGGGCAATGAGAAAACCCCCAGCATGCCCGTCTTCCCTCTGATTTGACCTGTTCCAGACCACCCTGGTCCTGAAAGTGGGGACCAAACCTCCACATTTCTGCCTGGTTCCTGCCCCAGTCCAGGACCAGAGCTTGGACTCAAAACCAAATTTCCTGTGAGCGTGCACACCTTCCCATACTCCTACTGGTGAGAACATCCCAGCCCACCACACTGCAATCTCCAGGGTTCACTCTTTTCCCCTTTTGAATGACAAGAGCACATATGCTCATCTTTTGTCTTTCAGCACAAATCTCTTCCTCTATAATTTATCAAAGATTAATGACATTCGCTCTGAAATCACATGTCAAGTTCCTCCAGGGCCACAGGACATAATTCATCAGGCTCAGAGCCCCGAGTTCGTTACAGCTGCTGCAGCTGGCTTTCCTGCCTCCACGCCTGTCCTTGACGTCAATCCCCTCTTTGCAGTGTTCTCCGTACCCTTTCCAAGTGGAAGGTCATTTTCTTCTGACTGGAGAAGAAGGAGGTAAACTAGTCTTTAGGCAGCACTGTCCTCACGCTATCTTCGGCCTAAACATTAAATTGTTTTCTCAATGCAATGTCTGTCCTTAATCTTTGACTGCTCAACAGGGATAAATAGGGTTCCTCATAGAATTCACAAGTCTTAGCGCACTCAAGGTGTTAGCCTTCCTTCCCTTGCTCTTAGAAATAGGGACACACTGCTGGATTCAGCCCTTGCCCTGTGTCATTTCAGGGAAACTGAGGACCCTTTGACAAAAATGTAACCTCTGTGGCCACTTTTGAATCCCAGACTAATTGTCTTGGAATCCAGCCTGCTGCTTCTCTTGCTGACAGACAGGTGTCTGTCCTTCTTTAACCCTTGTCATTTCCCTTCTTAAAAGCCTAACAGTTCTTAGTCATAATCCTTGGCCCATACTCCACTCCCCTTTGTCTTTATTCCTGGGGCAGGGCTCATGAACTTGCCCCTTTCACCACTTTAAGGGGAGGCCCACCTGGCCCCACCTTCAGGAAGCACTCATTTCCTGCAAGGTTGGCCCCTAGGCAATTGTCTTTAGGGTCAGCTGAATTTTTGAGACTCTCTAGCCTGAGTGACCTCCTGGGTCCTTGGCTTCTGCTTTAAATGTTCCTCCATTTCCTGCTAAGATTTTTCTCTTCATTCTTGCACTATTCTCTTTTCATCTAGACAATAAGAAAGGTTCACCTAGTTTTTTTTAGCTCAAATCCCCTTTTCCTCCTCTGCTGGATCAGTGCCAGGAGGAGTACATGAGGACCTAATGAAAGTAGTTATTTGCAGGAGGTGTGTAGAAACATCGAGGAAATGGTAAAAGCAAGTCTTCTTCGCATATATTTCCTTTTATTTTTGATGTATCAATCATTTAATGTTTTACATGTTTCAAAAATAAAATTAAATCAACAACTAACTCTATATAAAATCATATAGAAAAAAACAATTCATGTAATTTTGGACACAGTATCCTCTGACTATATAGTCTTAATGGGATATATTCTAAAGAGAAAACGAACTACAAAGAAGCATCAAATCTTCTTAGTGTGTTTGTTGTTCGTAGCATTTCTGGTGTAGTAATTCTAAAAGTACGTTATGTAGATTGCCGGATAGAGAAAGTTAGTAAATATGTGGACATTGTTGAGAACAAGCTCCCACTGGGAGAGGAGGAAACATCAATATGGAGAGTGAAAAGGAGAGGAAGAACCTGTGGGGTTGGATTTGAAGTATCAAAGTGACTTCAAGATTTGTTTTTTAAAAAGCGTTTCTTAGCTCTGTCCACTGAAAAGGCCTAGAAACAACAATGCCCCAACAACAATGAGCACACTGAGTCCCCAGATCTTGGTTTTTTAATACCATTCTCCATTAAAAGAAACCAAGCAGGGATCCTTGAAGAAATGCCTGACTCAATTCAGCAGCAAAAGTACAAAGTAAGCCTAGAACATCAAGTTATACTAGAAATTAAAAAATGCTTAAATTGTAATGAAGACATGTCAAAGGAACACAGGAGCCAATTTGAAGGGACTCCCACTGGCAAAACTTGGGACAATTTGAGCTTTAATATTTATGATGAATTATAAAATTTGATATGAAGTTTTTTGAAGTTCATGGTGATATTCAAAAGCATGGAGAAACTCCTTTTCACAGAAGAAAGTGTTAATGACATAGAAAAAATGATAGAAGTAGGAAAATTATCATTTACCATATTATGATATAATAATCTACTCCGCTAAGGATCATCAGTGTACTTACTCTCTCACCATTGGGTAAGAGGTTGGTAAGACAGTCATACAATCAAAATACAATCCCAAGATTACTTACTAATTAAAAGGGTACAGTGGAGAAATATGGCGGACACCACTGCACCAAGGAATCAGCTTGGCATGACTGAGAGCAAGACCAGTGACACAGAATGGCTCCCGGTGTGCTGCATGGGGAGGGCACTCCACCCGTGCAGGGTTCTTACCAAAGAGCTGAACCTGAACTCAGTCAGAGGGAACAACCAGAGCAATCCAGACTGTGAAATACTCCTCAGGAGAAATGCCATGGATTCTCAAAAAATGTCAATATCCAAAAAAGCCAAAAAATTGGAAGGAACTATTCTAGGTTCAAGGACAAAGAAAGAGTCATGCAATGCAGGACTTGAATGGGTGGGGGTGGGACTGGGAGGGGGTTATAAAGAACATTCTGGGAACAACAGGAGCAGTTTGAATGTGGATGGTATATTAAATAATATTATATCAATATAATATTTATTGCGTATAATATTTTATTGTGGTTATGTGGGGGAGTATCTGTAGGAAAGGCATGCTGAAGTATTTAAGGGGAAGTATGATGTCTACAAATTAACTCAAATGATTCTGTTTTTTAAAATATATATATATATGAAGAGAAAGAGCGACGCATGTGGTAAATATGTACGAAAGGTACTAGGTTTTCATTGTATTCTTCTTTCAACTTATCTATAGATTTGAATTTTTTCTAAATTAAAAGTTGAAGTAGGGGATGTCTGGCCCCACCAACCATTTAAATCAAAACCTCTAGTTCTTTGGAAGTGTTTACTATGCAAGTAGCATTGAGAACCACTGACTTACATTATTCATGATGGTGTCCTTTACCCACCCCCCACCATCTGCCCTCAGCCTCCAAGGACCCTGGAAACAAGTCCCCTAAAGGTCACAGGGGCATCTGGTCTCCCACCAGCTGCAGCTCTGACTCAGAAGCTTGGGCAGAGGGGGGAAAGAACTGTGGTAGAGGCTTCTACTTCATACAAGAACCTTGATCACGTTAAGGTCCTTCCGGCTCCCTCTGGCACAAGGCTTCTCCCTTCAAGGGCCCCCTACTCGCTCCTTCACGCTGCCCTTCAGGGCTGCCTTGGAGAACCTGGAGGACAGAGGCTGTGCCTTCCCCTGTGCTCATGCAGCCCCCAGAAACAGTCTTACCTGACACACCTAAGGAAACGTGTGCCAGGTGGGCTCACTCACATGGTATCCCCCGTCCCCTCATGGGGGAGAGGTGAAAAGTACATGATCTTAAAGGAAGGATTTTACTTAATCCAGAAAAGCCCAGAAGCAGAGGGGCCAAGAAGGAAAGAGAAAGGTGGCACGGGAGAACGTCTCATCCAGGAAGCAGAGTCACCTTCCCTCCCAGGGGCCCTTTCTATGTGCAGGCATTGCACTAGTGCTCTACCAATGGTATCTCATGAAATCCACCCAAGCACCCAGCCTCATGAGGTAGGTACTACTGTCATCCTCATTCTACACCACAAAAAAAAAAAAAAGAGGTCCAGAAAGATTAATTAACTTGCCCAGCATCACACAGCTCGAACCCTAGCAACCTGGGACCAAAGCCCACAGTCTTTTAACCACTATGCTATACGTTACTGCTCAGGTAGGAGGCTTTAAGGAAAGGAAAGGAAAGCAAGAGCTAATATTTATCAAGCACCTACTAAGACATTATCTTGTTGAATTCTCTCTGCAGCCCTATGAAGTAGCTCTTATCTTTTTCTTTTGAGGAAGCTCAGCCAAAGGACTCTGACATAGAGTCATTCAGTCCCGTCATGTTGCACAAGGCTGAAAGGCACCGCCGTGGGCATTGTTTTCTGTGCAATTGGCAGGCAGAGTCGTCAGAGGACCAGACAATCTCCTGGAGCTGTGCAGTGCAGGACTCAGAGCGACTTGTTGCCCAGGATTACACTGCCATTAAGTGGCTGCCCCAAGATTCAACTTCAGCCACTTTCCACTGCACTGCACTTGTCCTGGAAAAGCCCTTTGCCCCCCCCCCCACTCCGCATAGCGCTGTGTGTTGTCATCTCTCTGCAAGGTTCAGAGCCCACATGTGTGCAAGAACTGTGTGTGCCCCCAGAGTGTGTCTTCTTCACAGACCTCAGCTATTAAAAGTATGAAAACTTTGCCTTCCTAAGGGTAAGGATATGTGGGGAGGGGTTGAGAAAGGAGAGGCAGAAGAATCTGAAACACACATCCTTCACTTCAGCACACTGTGGCTGGTGATGAGAGTAGCTAGGGCAACCACCATGTTCCTGCTGTCCCAGGACTTTCGGGGAAAGTCCTGCATTCTGGGAAACCCTCAATCCCAGCAAATGGAGATGGTTGATGTCTTAGTCAGCTCAGGCTGCCATAACACCATACCATAGATGGGGTGGCTTCAACAACAGGAATTTATTTCTCACAGTCTGAAGGCTGAGAAGTCCAAGCCCAACATGCTGACCACTGTGGTTTCTTCTGGGAACTCTTCCTGGCTTGCAGGTGGCTGCCTTCTTTCAGTGTGCTCATGTGGCTTCTCCTTGCTACACTCACACAGGGTGTGTGTGCGGGGGGTGGGAGGGCTGGGGCGAGGATGAGAAGTGCACTCTGGTGTCCTTTCATGAGCTCACCTAACCCTAATCCCTAATTACATCCTAAAGACCCTGTCTCCAGACTGTCACAGTCAGGATTAGGACTTCAACATCTGAGTTTCAGGGCAGGGTGGTGGAAGACACTATTTAGTCCATCCTACTTGTAGCCAGGCCCCTCTCCTCACTCCCTGACCTCCGAAATACCAGAAGCCCCTATCCCACCTTCCAGCCACAGCATCTAGTAAAGAACCTTTCATAGGTAGTTTTCAGTACTTGCCTGCTTCCAGGCCTGAAAAAGAAGTTTCAAGTGGCCAGGGCCTGGCTTTGTTTTCCAAGGCAGGATCTACCAAGAGTGGGCTAGGAAGAGAAGGTGGCCCTCAGAATTCCTAGTAGCTATGGATGAGGTTACTAGGAGTTCATAAGATGTATAGAGCAAGAGCAGAGTGAACTTTCTTTGACAAACCAATGTGGAGTCACTGTCAGCCGTGACAGTTATGTCAAGAGCTATGTCAAGACTGAGGTAAGGGGTGTGATGAGAATGCCCTTAGGAGGGGCCTGGAATGCCCCAAACCACAAGTCTGGACACTTGGATGAGGACTCCATCTGAACACAGATATGAATGGGACCTTCATCCCTAGCGGGCTAGAAAAACAATGTTTTGTCCACCCAGTGCTTGAGCCTGGCTGTACCATGGGTCACACTCGGAGCCCTGCCAGACACGTGCTGCCACTGCAGCTGCTGGGCTTGAGACCAACACCACCTCTCCACCTGCAGACGCCACCAGTGATGGAAATGTTGCGCCAGGTGCTGGCTCTGCTCGCTGCTATCGCATAAGCTCCCCTCCGTGTGTTACGTGAGCATGACTCTACTGGTTCATTGGAGAGGTCTCCCCTGATGAACATGGCATTTTGGGAAGACACAAACACATGTGAGTGACTCTCTTCGGGGACACTTCCTTGCTCCCATAAACCTTTCTAGGTGCCCAGTCTGGAGGTGAGGGAGAGGTGGGCAGACTGGTACAGATTGGGACTAGGATCCTGGATACCACAAACAAAGTGTGTAGCCTCTCTGCTTCAGTTTCCTTATCTGTAAAGTGAAGTTAATATGCCTACCTTACAAAGTTGTTGTAAGGGATTTAAAAAAACGTGAATTTCAAGTGATCAGCTCCTAGTAGGTATCAATAAATGGTAGCGATCTTTGTTGCTCTCCTGACTTCCTATAACATTACATCCTTTCTCTTGCTCTCACTTTTTAATTCTTTCATCCATTCAATAAATATCAATAAATATCAATATTTATTGAATCACTGCTATGTTCTAGGCACTGAGGATGCAGCAGTAAATAGAACAAAGTTTCTGCCTCCATGAAACTTACACTGTGGTGTGAGGAAACAAACAGGTAACTAAATATGTAATCACAGGAAAATAGTGTCAGAAAGTGATGGAGATGGGAAGCAGATAACTGGATGAGTCTGAAGTTCAGCCCAGAGAGAGGAGAGATCAGAAACATGAACTTGGGAGTCCTCAGAATCAAGGTAGTCTTTAGGGCCACAGGACTAAATGAGGTCATTGAGGGAGGAGACAGGGAGAAACCAGCCAAAGAGACTAAGAAGGGGCTTCCAGCTAGCGGGGAGGAGGTCCAGGGAGAGGGGGTCCTAGAAGCCCAGGCTGGAGAAGGCCCAAGAGGACATAGGAAGCGAGGATTAGAGGAAGCAAGTGTAGACAGCTTCCAGTGTAGGCATTCTTTACCTCAGTGAAGTATCCCAAATGAAATGAGCAGCCCCAAATGGCATGTCCATGTTTTTTTTTGTTTTGTTTTTCTCTAGGTCTCCCTAACACATAATTAGTTCTCAGTCAAAATCTACTGAATTGAAATCAGTTAAAATGTCCTTCTGGATTTAGGAAAGGCCAACAAATACATGAAAAGGCATTCAACATTAGTAATCATTAGGAAAATACTAATTAAAGGCGAGATATCACCTCACTCCTGTTAGAATGGCCACCATGAGAAAGACAAGAGGTAAAAAATGCTGGAGAAAATGCGGACAAAAGGGAACCCTTGTGCACTGCTGGTGGGAACGTAATAGAGGTTCCTCAAAAAATTAAAAATAGAACCACGGTATGACCCAGCAATTCCACTTCTGGAACTATAACCAAAGGAAACGAAAACACTAACTCTAAAAGATATTTGCACCCCTATGTTCATTGCAGCATTTTTATAGTAGCCAAAACATGGAAACAACGTAAGTGTCCACTGATTAATGGATAAAAATACTAGTACACACACACAGAGGAATATTATTCAGGCATGAAAATAAGGAAATCCTACCATTTGTGAAAACACAGATAGACCTTGAAGGCATTATACTAAGTGAATAAGACAGACACAGACAAAGAGAAAGTCAGTATATCTTGCTTATATGTAGAATCTTAAAAAAGCATAACCCATAAAAAAGAGATCAGACTTCTTGTTACCAGAGGCAGAGGGGAGGGGAGGGAAATGGAAGAAGATGGACCAAAGTACAGCCTTCCCGTTATAAGTCCCAGGGAGGTAACGCACAACATGATGACTAGAGCTGACACTGCTGTTTGCTGTATAGGAAAGGTGTTAAGAGAGTAAATTCTAAGAGTTCTCATGGCAGGAGAAATTTTTCTCTTTTTTCTTATGTTCTTTTGTTTCCTTTTATTGAATCTATATAAGGTGATGGATGTTAGCTGAACCTATTGTGGTGATCATTTCGCAATAGATGTAAGTCAAACCATCATGCTGTATGCCTTAAACCTACACAATGACATGTGTCAATTATTTCTCAGTGAAACTGGGGAAAGAAATGTTTTATTTTATGGCTAGGACCAGGGCTGGGTATTTCCCTACTTCTCAAGCCCTCGCTGCAGGCTCCAGAGACGCCAGGGATGGTGAGCCTCATCCTCCCGGGAGTCCCTCCCTCAGGAATGTCAGTGCATGTGTCTAGGGAGGCTTTAGATGGCCTTGCACAACAAGAGGGCCATGTGGACATTCCAGGATGCCCAGTTAACCAAAGGAAAGGAAAGGAGAAATGAATGTGCCAGAGCACAGGAAGGACTTGGCTAAAATGGAAGAGAGAATTAAAGTCATTGAAGAAAATAACAGCAACAACAATAACAACCATTTATTAAGCTCTGATCCTGTGCTAGGCACTGGGCCAAATGCAGTACCTGGCTGACATTATGTCTAAGCTCAGCTCAGCTCACTTCATCCTCTGTCATCCAGTGAGCATGGCATGATAAACCCCACTTTATAATGAATAACCCTTCTGCCAGAGGTCATGTAGTCAGTAAATTCCAAGGGTCACCTTCCTCAATCACCGTGCAAAGGTTTTATTTTATCATTGAAAGGAGGAGCAGATGGATGCAGGTATATTGGGAGGCAGAGACAAAGCTACCCCGACACCAGCCTTTCCTTCCACATTTTCAGCTCCATTGCCACGAGGCTGACCTGGACTTTCCCCTCTGCCCTTCTGAACATCACCTCTGCTGGTCAACATCCATTCAGGCCAACTGGTGAAGGGTTGGGACCAGCAACTAGAGAGCTCTCTTTCTTCAACATTGCTGCTGCAGAGGCAGAGACTTCTAAACTAACTCCTGAACCTGCCAGAAGCCCTTCAGACAACCTTCTCCAAGGGACAGCTGTTTACACAGTGAGATATAAGGGGCAGAAAAGACACACACATACACGCGCAGTCTTGAAAAGATCTCTCCCACTGTCTAAACTTAACCCCTGAAATTCCCACCAGGTTAAGATCCAGTGGAGACCTACATAGTTGTTATTGCTTATTAATGTAAACACTATACCTCTGGCAAGCTAGAAACTGAGACAAAGGAGAAATCAGTTGTGCTGGTGGAGGGAGAAGGAGATGGGACAAGTTGAGTCTTGCCAGAGAAAAGGCATTCCCAGAGAGTGAAAGAAGAGGGAAGGTTGAAGTTTTCTTAAAAGGATAGTAACCAAGCATGGAAGACAAAAGGAGTCATAAGGTCATTCTCTGCTCTCCTAGGAGCTGTGGTTTGGGGTAGTGATAGACTATGGAATCAGACAACCAGGGTTGAGATCCCAGCAGTGCCTTCTGCTAATTATGTGGTCTTGAGAAACTTAACTCAATCCCACTAGTTCCATTTCTTCATCCTTAGAACAGAGATAATGACAGTACTCATCTTGCAGGGTTATCTGGAGGCTTCAACACAGTAATCCATGTAAGGTGCTTAGCACAGTTCCCAGCACTGAAGGAATGCACACTATGTGTTTAATATAGTTATTATTTAGAGAAGGCCTGCAGCCTGCCTCCACCACTAGCATCTCCAGCTGTGAGCTTCTGTTCGGGTTTTTCAAGGATCTTAGGGTTCATTGATGCTCTGAGTGTGAATCACTTGTAAACAAACACATTTGTGTTCTCTGTTTGGGGAAAACATCTTCCCGTCTTCTTGCAACAAAATAAGTAATGACTTCCCTGGTGGAGCAACGGTGGAGTACAAGAAGATAGAAAGCCTTGCCTGCCAGGGAGCAGAGCAAAAGGAATGTGTCCCAGCAGCACGTCCCACTGCCCTTGAGCTTGGCAACTTTTCTGAGATGGCGTGATGAAGAGGAAGGAGCACTGGGAATACATAAAATGGTATACCACTACAGAGAGCAAAGTGCTAACAATGCTCCGATTTTCAAATGTACATTTCCCTCTGACCCAAAAATTTCGCTTCTGTGATTTTTTTAAATAAATCTACTCACATACATGCAGAATGATGCAAGCACAAGGTTATTCACTGAAGGATTATTTTTTATGACAGAGATTGGAAACAATCTAAGTATCTATTCATTTGTTCAATAAATTATGGAATGTTATGCAACTGTAGGAAAAGATGAAAAATATCTATGGACTGACTATGAAGAGATCTCAAGATCCATTGTTAAATGCAAAAGCAGAGTATGGATCAACATGAGGAAAGTGAGAGAAAAGAAAATGCTCCCATATCTAGTTACTATGCTTAGAATAATTCTGGAAGAACACTCAGTAAGTGATAATACTGTCTCTAAGGAGACGAACTAAGAGGCCAAAAAACCAGATAGCCACCAATTTCTCCTTTGCACATTTTGAATTTTTTTAAAGATTTTATTTATTTATTTTTAGAAAGGGGGAGGGAGGGAGAAAGAGAGGGAGAGAAACATCAGTATGTGATTGCCTCTTGTGTGCTCCCCACTGGGAACCTGGCCCCCAACTCAAGCATGTGCCCTGACTGGGAATCGAACCAGTGAACCTTTGGTTTGCAGGCTGGTGCTCAATCCACTGAGCCACACCAGCCAGGGTATGAATTTTAAAATGTTGAAAATACATAGACTCTCATTTAAGAGCACTGACCTAGACCCAAAACCCAAGACCTCTGATTGTGCGATATTGGGTACATACATCACTTTAATCTCTTCAAGCCTTGGTTTTTCCACATGTAAAGGATGAGAATAATACCCATATTTCAGCGTTGTTGTGAGCATTCACTGAGATGTGTCAAAAAAGAAAAGAAAAGATAAGGCCCATGTGGAAGTGGCTATAGCAAAGAAAGATCTCAATAAGTGTAAGAAGAATCTGAATTTATTTATTTATTTTTTGCGTTTTTGTTTAGTTATAATTTTTATCAAATGTATTGGGGTAACATTGGTTAATAATATTATTATAGCCCTGGCTGGTGTAGCTCAGTGGATTGAGCACGGGCTGCAAACCAAAGGGTCACCGGTTCAATTCCCAGTCAGTGTACATGCCTGGGTTGCAGGCTGGGTCCCCAGTAGGGGGCGTGTGGGAGGCAACCACACATTGATGTTTCTCTCCCTCTCTTTCTCCCTCCCTTCCCCCTCTCTAAAAATAAATAAATAAATAAAAATCTTTTTAAAAAAGCTTACATTGTCAAACAAATTGAGGGGAAAAAATTAAAAAAAAATTTTTAAATTTTTTTAAAAATAATATTATTATAAATTTCAGGTGTACAACTTTATAACTTGACATCTGTATTTTGTGTTGTGTACTCCCCACCCGAAGTTCAGTCTCTTGTCACCTTGTATTTGAGTTCCTTTACCCTCTTTGTTTTCCCCCTCCCCTCCCCTGTGGTAACCACCATTCTGTGGCCTGTAAGATACACTAGAATTTTTTTTTCCTACATGACTTGGAGAACATTGCAGGGTGAAGTTAGGGACTGACAGCAGATGGAACAAAAGAGAAGAAGTAAGACACATCTATCCTACAAATAGTGGAGGACAGCGGGTCCCTTCGTGCATGCGTGCTGTTTATAGTGCCATGTTTTGGTGGGCAGTCCCCACTTCACAGGTCACTGGATTCCCCCTAAGGATCCTGTGACAGGAGCCAGACAGAGATGCATAGTGCCATTGTACAGATGACAGAGTCCCCAGGAGAAGCTCTGGTCTTCATGTTATTAATCAAGAAGACGTCAATGGAGAGGTGTCAGATTGAAGTGCAGGGTGCATCTGTTCTGGGGAGAGAACAGAGCAAGTTTCTGGCTGGCCATTGAATCATCCTGAGCCTCAGTTCCTGCATCCACAAATGGAGACCATAATAATACCTACTTTGCAAAATGTTATATGAATTAGAGCATCAAGCACTCTGACAAGGACATGGTAGGGACTCAGCCAATGGAATCTATTGTTATTTGTGTGGGGTTATTATTTGGGGGGTGTGGTTAGCATGCATGGGTACCCAAAATGAAAAATGAAAATTCAGACAGAGAATCTTTGCCTTCAAAGAGCTCACAATCTAGTAAGAGGTGTTGATATGACTACAGTAATCTCTCTCCAATCAAGTTCTCCTTAAATAAAATCCTGATTTGCACATGTGTATTTCTGTATATCATAGTCTCACATTTGGAACATGAGTTGCTCCCATTGGTCATGATTTAAAAACAAGGAGGTGGGGTTAAGGAGTAGGAAAAGATGATAAGGCAGATGCAAAACAGAGGTGCGGTTTTGCAAAGATCCTTAGAAAAATAAAGAAATATGGGCAAGAGTCAAATGGGGCCTCTGAGGAGCTTCCTGTTCATGGCATCTGTGAGGGGGAGCAGAGTGGGACATGTATCATCCAGGCTGATGACAGGGACCTTGCCACAGGCAAGTGTCCTAGGAAGGGGAACTGAGAAGTGTAGCCCCAGTGTGCTGAGTACATCATGTGCAGGTTCTCCTACATCCTTTTCTTTCTTATGAAACTTAATTATCCCAGATACTGGGTCAACAACCCTGAGTCATGAAGTCAAAAGGCAGTGACACCAGGATACTGACACAGCAGAACATAGCGCACATACTCTGCTGGGAACAACCTCATCTAATCTTCCTGAAAACCCAGACAGCAAGTGCTGTTTTTATCATCCCCATCCCCAGACAGGAAAACAGGCTCCAAAAGATTCAGTTATCATTTCTGTCCAAGGTCACACAGCTACCCAGTGAAGAAGCCAGGGTTCGAAACCAGATCTGGCTGATGACAAAGCTCATGCTCTTCCTCACTGCATTGTCAGTTTGTAACATACTTACTTGTTGCTGCTATGAAACAAAAGATGCTGAGATATAGCAATGGTTGTAAAGGAATCTATACATGTGATAAAATACAATAGAATTTTGCACAAAGACATAGCCAACAAAGAGTACTTGCAAAAACTAGTGAAATCTGAGGAAGGTCTGTGGTCTGGTTGATTGTACTTTGCCCATGTTAATTTTCTGGTTGTGGTGATGCACCACAGTTAGTAAGATGTCACTACTGAGGGGGTTGTGATGAGGCTATCAGAGCTCTCTGGACCCTTTGTGCAACTTATGAGTCTATAATTCCTTCAAAGTGAAAAACTGAAAAAACAAAAGAATGCATATAGAAACATCCTGTTGAAAATACAGGGCCAAGGTGGAATGGGGAGATTCTAAATAGTTCCTGTCAAGTAAAGAACAGCACAAAAACATCAATAATGCAGTAGGAGCCTTCATTCCAATCATAAGAAGTATAAGATGTCATAGCTGCCCCCTTTGTAAACTCTTTTATTTTAGGGAAACTTTATTTTAGGATAACCCAAGTTTTCCAGCCATACCTGTCTGCAGAGGGACTCACAGTAATGGGCATCGCCCATGTTTCACCAGTGCTTGCCCCTACTTGCTATTACAGAGCTCCTGCCTCACCCCAAATCTCATCCTTAATACTGGGGACCTCTGGAGGTTTCCAGCACAAGTGCACTCATTGTTGCTGTGTTCTGCTCCTCGTGGCCATCTCACCTGTGCACGCCCTCTGTTCTCAGGCACTCCACGGTGTTGCCTCACAGGGGTCCCTCTACCAGGCCTAGAGGTCATTAGGGCACAGATTCAAAAAGCTACCTCCTGGAATCAGCAAACTCAGCCAAGTCCACTGACTCCTCAGCCTGAAGCCTCTCAACGTTCCATGCAATAGGAGGACAGAAGCCCAGTCCGGGCCATGCTTGGTCACCTGGGCACAGGGGCAGCAGGACAGGGCAGCCCATGTCCAACCCTTGTGAAAACCCCTCCTGAATTCTCCACTCAGCATCTCAGAGATACATACAAAGTTCTGATACGTGAATAAGTCATAGTAAGAGCTAACATTTACTGAGCATTTACTATGTGCCAGGCCCCACACCAAGCAGTTCATGTGTGTAAACTCATCTAATTCTGACAGGTAGGTAGACTGCTGTCACAAAGAGACCCCGCTTAAAGAAGTTAGAAGTTTGTTTCTCTCTCACGTAACATCCAAGGGAGTCTTCCTGGCCAGCAGACAGCTCTGCTTCAGGCAGAGGGTCAGTGAGCGAGCCTCTCTCCTGCTTGTTTCTCTGTCATCCCCCAAGACATGGTCCTCATCCTCACAGTGGAAGCTGGGTCATTGCCACATCTGTTTTCCACCAGTGGGAAAAATAAAGGAGACTTGGAGGAGGCATGCTGATTGCCCTAGGGCACTGTGCCCGGAAGTCTCCCACATCAATTCCCTCACATTCTGTTGGTGAGAACTTGGTCACATGGTCTCACCTAACTTCAGGGACACTGGGAAATGTGTGCCCACTGCAATTCTTTTACAGTGAAGAAGAGGGAAATAGGTTCTTGTGGACAGCTGTCAGCCTCCACTCATCACACCCAAAGATGAACACGTGGATGAACACTTGCCCTAGGTAATAGCTATCTCATCTAACAATTTTAGCCATTGGTGTAGAGCTGGATGCCCTACAGATAAAATGTGCGCTTTCCATGTTCTGTTCTATTTACAGGGATCTAATGGAGATGCAAGACTTAGCTCTAACTGGGGTGAGGATTTGGACAGAATTTTCAAGTGTCATCGTTGTCCAGGCTTCAGAACAAAGGGGCTTGGATTTGGGTCCAGGGCCTGTACTTGGGAAAATCACTGAACTTCTCTCTCAGCCCTCTGTTCTTTGCAGAAGAGAATCCAGGAAATAATAGATGTGGCATGGCCTATTAAGCTGAGAAGTGTTGTCACATGTCAAGGGATTATTTTCGGTCTGAGAGGACCTGCACAGCCTACTACCAAAGCTGCCCTTTGGGAAGGCCACAGGTGATGCTGTCCAAGGTCTGGGCTGAATTGAACAGGTTTCCACAGGTGAGCCTGAAGGAGCTTTGCCGGAGCGTGTGTGCGGGCTGCTGAGCCAGCTGGGCAGCTAATCATTAATCCACATGGATGACTTGATTTTTGATTGAGTTAACAAGTACTTATTGAACACAGTTTCCTGAAGGCCTGCAGTAAATTGGATACTACACAGGAACCCTATAAATTTTTATAACCCTGCATTCTTCAAATATCAGGATAGTATAAAAGACAACTGAGGAGGAATAGGAGAGAAGGAGGAGCCATAGGGAGGCGGGTGAGACAAGGAGGAGGGGGGTGTGTTGCCTTTCTTATTTCCAAGCACCAAAGAGTATGTTCACCAATGAGAACAAACCAACCCACTGTGCAAATTACTAAAATACATAATCTGCCCTAGTCTGAGCTAATATTCATTACAACAGCTCACACTTGCTGAGTGCTTATTAAGTGTCAGACACTACACTAAGCGTTTTATATAAGCTGTCTCATTTAACCCTGACAATACCAAAGACTGACACCATTATTGTGGCACTATTGTTACCCAGATTTTACAGATGCAGAAATGGAGGCAGACAGATACATTAAGCAGTTGATTGAAGGTCACACAGCTAGTAAATGACAGACTCAGGCTTGAAACCCAGTCCTATCTCTTTCCTGATACTGTGCCTTTAACCTCTGTGCCTGACTAACCATCACTTACTTGTCAGCCATAGGCCTCAGTCCCATTTGTGAACTGGGGTCACTACATCCTTGCCTGCCCTACAGGGTTGCTATGATGCTCCACTGAGAAATGATTGCCAAGGAGTACGTGACCTTTCAAAGCCTTCTGAAAAAGATTAAACAGCACTGCTCCAAGTTTTGCTAAGGCAATCCTGCTTTAGGCAGCTGGAGAACAAAACAGTTAGGATTAGCCAAGATTAAAATAAGCCTTCTCTGCTTAGAAACAACTTCAGAGGAAGAATGTTGTTGACTTGCCTGGCACAGATGGTTCCAAACCCCAGAGGTCACGGTTGTTTTACCCCTGACGACCTCATCAGGACATCTAGAATCGACAATGTAGCCACCACACTGTAAAGGTTCTCAAGGTGTTCTATGGGAGCCCCATGGGCATAGAGACTGTGGCCCCTGGACAACAACCAGCACCAACTTGCCACATGTGAATGGGCCACTGTGAAAGT
Organism: Trachops cirrhosus; assembly: GCA_028533065.1. Taxonomy (NCBI): domain Eukaryota; kingdom Metazoa; phylum Chordata; class Mammalia; order Chiroptera; family Phyllostomidae; genus Trachops; species Trachops cirrhosus. The sequence goes on from CM052541.1 coordinate 101,878,506, forward strand.
GGATCATCCAACCCCTGTCAAACCTTTGGGCAATGCCACCTCAAGAGAGACCCTGAACCAAAAACTGCTCTGACCCATAGAAACAGAGCTAGTAAATGATGATTGTTGTTTTTTAAGTCACTAATTTGGAGGGTCATTTGTTATACAGTGGTAGATAACTAATACAGAGCCTAAGCTATTTCACGGCTAAAGTATAAAGTCAAGGGATGTTATACTGGGCTCTTAGTTCCAAGAGAAACCAGTTCTGGCAAATGTAAGCCAAAGGGGAAGTTTCTGGGAGGGGCTCCTGGCAACCAGGGCAACAGAGAGAGGAATACCCAGGTAGGCACACCTCCATGGCTCTGAGGAGCCACTAACCATTCCACACATCCTGAACTGAGTCAGTTCAGGCTGCTATAATAGAATACCATGGACTGGGTGGCTTAAACAACAAGCATTGAATTCTTACAATTCTGGAGGCTGGGAAGCCCAAGATCAAGGTGCCAGCAATCTGGTGTCAGGTGACAGCTCTTCCCAGTTTCACATGAGAATCTTCTTACATCCTCACATGTAGAGAGCAGAGCAGAGAGAGGGGAAGCAAGATCTCCCATGTCTCTTCTCATAAGGGCACTACTCCCATTTGGGACAGCTCCACCCTCATGGCCTAACTACCTCAAAGGCCCCACTTCCTAATACCATCCTATTGAGTGTTCATATTTTAAAATATGAATATTTGAAGAACACAAACACTCATTTTATGGCAAGTCCTCAATCTATTGTCCCAGGAGTCAGTGTCTGGAGTGATAATGATGTGTCCCAGCCCCCTGGCTACACCAAGGGCAGGAAAGAAAGAATCTGCCTCTTTGGTATTATCTCCCTCTAAGACTGCTCCCAGTGGGGAAAGATGATTCCTGAAAGGAAATTGGGGTAGAGGGGGAAAATGTTGGAAAGGGGAGTGGAGTCCATAAATGTCCAACCCAGGGGTCACTGCATGGTGTTACAGACATCAAGAGAAAGACATCAAATATTATTGAACCAAACCAAATGCAGACAGTGGGCTGAGTGCTTTATATTCATGGTCTCGTTCATCCTCACAACAGTCTTTCAAGGAGGGTGTTGTTATCCCCATCATCCAGACAGGGAGATGGAACCTCACACACATCAAGTAACTTGCCCAGGTCTTCATGAAAAGTGATAGAGCTGATTTTTAAGTTCAAGTCTGTGGAGTTTCAGGGCCCTTACTTTGTCCCACGTTACCAGGCTGCCAAGACTGAGCCTCCAAGGAATACAATTACATTCTGCTTTGATGAAATCAAATTAGTTAAAAAGAGTTTATTAAGGGAAAGAGACAAAAGCTGAAGAGGGTAACCTGATGTGCTCCCACAGGGAAATGTACCAGTCATATCTGACCAGTCTGGTCCAGAAAGAAGTGGGTAGACACAGGCAAAAAGGACAACACAAACACACAAAGAAAGAGAGTTTCCAGAAGCAGGAGCTTCCCAGGGGCTAAGACAACGTGCACTGAAAGTTGTCTACTTCTGCCACCTAGCCATGGATGGCCTCTTCAGCCCCAGCTCAAGAAGCCCAACTTTGGGGAAGCCTGTGGGTGAGTATACAACAGGCACAAGCAGGATGTGAAGCTTCCCTTCATAGACATCCAAGACGACCAATGACACTGTGTCGCCTTCTCTGTCACACTGCATCTTATGTTTTTCTGAGATTCCCAGGGACAGGGTGGCCAGCTCCTCCCCAGATTAGGTGTTAGGTCCTTCCCCATCCCCATCTCTACTCTCCACCCCACTAAGGAATTTTTCTAAAATCCCATATTCACCCACTTCAGCATTTCCTAAATATTATTCTTAATTTTATGATTGCATCTTTCCTAGCTTTTTTGCAAAACAAATCTACTCCCACCTGAAGGCTGCTAGTTAATATAAAGCATATTCCTGTCCTCAGGGTAATGTCTTTATGACACTAACCAGCTAGTATTGATGTTAGCTTTTTGTTGGCCAAGAGGAAACTAGCATAGACTAGAATTAAGACAGCATGAGAAAGATTGCCTAAAGATAAGAAAGTAAATGAGGGACACCATGATTCTAAGCACATAATAAATATTCAAATATGTGCTGAGTAGATGAATAAACATACTTCTGTAAGGCTTTAAAAAGGATGAGTAAGGATAAAAGTTCTCATAAAAGAGTATTTATTCTCAAGCTTTTGTATTTTTTTACATTTATTTATGTATTTATTTATTTATTTATTTTTTAGAGAGAGAGGAAGGGAGGGAGAAAGAGAGGGAGAGAAACATCAATGTGTGGTTGCATCTCACACACTCCCTCCAGGGGACCTGGCCCGCAACCCAGGCATGTGGCCTTCCTGGGAATCAAACCAGTGACACTTAGGTTTGCAGTCCAGTACTCAATCCACTGAGTCACACCAGCCAGGGCCTAGGCTTTTGTATTAAAATACCAATCTTTGGTTTGGTTTGGTTTGTTTTTTTAATTTGGAGAGGGGAAAATCAACACAAAATCACTAACTTTTTATTTTGCCAAGGCAAATAGTTTAATAAAACTATCATCTCTATCAATATATATTCATAAAATAATAGCCCCTTTGGCACCAACAAAGAAGGAAGGTTATAATCACAGAATAAGGGACAGTCTTTCCAAAGAATCCTGAGCATATTGGATAGGGATCATAGTTGTGCATTATAGAATCGCCTTCTAGCTAGTTTAAGCACAAAACACTATAATATGGAATCTAGATAGTTCACAGAAACATTGGAAGGGCTGAAGGAACAGACTCTAAGCAAAACTTCCCCAAACCACAGAACCAGGGCACTGAGGAAGCTGCCAAGTCAGGAAGGTGCTGCCACAGCTGCTGGCGCCTGGACTGCAGTTCCTCAAAAATAAAGGAGTCTCATGCCCTGTTCGACTCCCCAGACTACTTGCTGAATATCAAGATCCTACATGAGTTCAGCTGATTCGCAGAAACTAAACATATCTAGATCCCCATCTGCCAAGGGATCTAGGAGATATGGGTTTCCTTTTCAGCCTCTGCAGTACAGGAATGTATGTGGGGCTGGAGAAGGAACTTAGTAAATCAGTTCACTTCTGTTGGTGAGCTTTTGTTCTATTCTCACAAAATATGTGAAGGTCTGACCCTGGATTGTGCAGGGATCAGAGGGATATCCTGAGGGATGTGTGAAGTCATACTTTACTGAGTTGATTTGGAAAGTCAGGGAATAACACCAACACTTGCTGAGATCACGACTCTTTTTGGGAAGAGACTTTGCTGCCTGGGGCCATAGCATTAACTACACCTGGCTGTAATGGAAATCTGTCATGTTCATGGCTCTCAATCAACTTCTGAATATTTTTCCATATTTGGGGATATTTGCATGTAATGAATCCTACCTCCCCAATATTCAAGTCAGAGTTCAACTTTGCAGACTCCTTTCCAGCCAGGATTCAGCATGCAATCAGAGTGCTGCCAATCTGATTGATGCCCATACTTGAGATTCATCCAGAAATGGGTAGCATGAAGAAGCAGGCAGTACAGTGCATGGAGCTTCCATGTTGGTTGATGTGGATGGTAGCAGAGGCCTCAGCTTTCAGAACCAGTGGTGAGATCTGCAGTGGTGGGCAGGAGCACCTGCAGTTCCTGAGACCTAGTGTTCACTAGTGCAGCTGTAGTAATACCAGTTTCTCCTACTTGGGTTAGTCCTACAGCACAGTTTAGGGCATCATTGCTGGAAACATTACCTCAGTTATACTTCTCAGCCTTCCAAGTTATTATTTATCTTTCAGAGTAAAATCCTCTAATTGCCTCAACCAACCAGAGCGAATTCTGTTGTCCGCAGCCGGGAACCCACCAAATGTGCTGGATGACGAGGAACACCTGACTGAATCCCTGGCCCCTCTATCACACTGCCGTGCGAGCCATTTCTACAGCAGAGAGGGTCTACCTGAGCCTCCTCCATTTCCTTCTTGCATTGGGTAGAGTGTGGAAAGGGATGGAAGAAAAGAGCCCTTCTCTCCATTGCCACCATTCCAGAAGCTCCTACAGAACAAATATGCTTTTCTTTGTTGAACTTTTATCACCAACACTTTGTGCATGGTGGGTGCTCAGCTAATGTTTGATGGATGAATGAATAAAGGTCAAGCACACTATGAAGTTATGCCCAACTGGATCCATAACCAATACCTGTACTGTCCATTACAGGACCCACTAGCCACACAGCTACTGACCACTTGACATGTAGCTAGTACAACTGAGGAACTGCATTTTTATTTTATTTCAATTGATTTAAATTTTTAAATTTATACCTAATTTCATTTTTGGAACACTTTTCGCTTAACTTGTGTATGTAAATGTATTTTTATGCTATAAATTTTATAAAAGCTAAATACTGATCAAATATTTCTAATAAAAATTTAGCACATTTTCAGTATAAATTGAGATGTGCTCTAACTGTACACTACATACCAAATTCCAAATACTTTAAGGAAAAAAGAATGTAAAATATGACATTAATAATTTTTTATTGATCACATATGGAAATTATAATACTTTGAATATTTCTGTTAAATAAGATATATTATTAAAAGTGTCTTGACCTGTTTCTCTTTACATTTTTTGAGGTGACTACTAGAAAATATAAAATTGAATGTGTGACTTTCATTCTATTTCTGTTGGACACCACGAATCTGGACACTGGCATGAATGTCACTCAGAAGGGAAACAGGGTGCCAAGCACATGTTACCTCTGAGCTCTGGAGTGTCTAACCCCAAAGACCTGACCTCTCCTGCTCATTCTCCTCCCAGCTCTAAACCCAACATGAAGAATTTTAGGCATGGGCTTCTACAACATGCATAAAAGCAGAAGTCACAAATTTACTATTTTTAGGAACTAGGCAGATAACTGTGGAGAGCAGGATGAATAAAATGGCATTGGTCCAATCAAGACAGCATAAAGTATATAAAACAAAATGGAGTCACTCATGTCAACCACGATGGCTGTCAGTCACCCATTGGTTCAAAGTGTCAGGACACTTTGGTTCAAGAGAGAAACTACCTAAGTCATGCTAGACACATCTGGCAAGGAGACACACCCAAGATATTTGCACATGTGATCAGAATAGCCACGTCTGCAGAGCGGGACCACCCATGGATAGGCTCCTGGACAAATTCCACACTTGCCAGCAGGTGTCAAGCAGAACAGCCAGGTACCACCCATAGGCTCCTGGGCCAATTCCACATTTGACATCAAGGGTGCCAAGACATTTATCAAAAAGACCCAGAAAAGTGGAGTCCACCACTTTCAAGGTGTAACAGACAAGTTCCAGGCCACTGCTGAGACAGCCAAGCTCCACACACCAGAGTGCTGCCCCACACCACGCTGATCTCCGGTGGCATCGGCCCCTGAAGGCTCTGCCCTGCTGGACTGAGGACTTCGTCTGCCCTGCTGCCCACCTGGCTCTGGAGAACCTTCCTTGCAAGACACTGATCACTCCTTTGCCCACCGTGCTGTCTCCTACACCTGCAGACTGAGGCTCTGGGACTCGGATTCATTATCCCCTATTGATTGCTGTGTGTGTTATATTTCTCTTAGATTGCTAGAGTGTGAGTAGGATATTAATGTGTGTTGATGTTCTACTTTGAGTGAACCTGCATTCAATAAAAACTGAGTGAATAGCAGTTACTGTGTGTGACTCTTGTCTATTCTTTGGTGCTGGGCTGCTCAGCAGGCAGCTAGCCCAGCAGTTCCCAGCTGACTTATAGAAAAAACTATGTCACCAACATATGCTGGTGACACTAACCTATCAAGAAAGGGCTGGAGGTAAGGCAACAGGCAGTGACCAATTGCTCTATTTAAAGGCCATATGCAAAGAAAAATCCCCAAGTGTATGTCCCCTGGGTCACCACTGTGCCATCTCTGCACAACCCTATGAATTCAAAAGAAGACCCGTGGAGAGCCTGGAACATAGTTGATTCATTCTAAGGGTAAAGAGACTGAAGCCAGAGAAATGAGAGCTGTTCTGATTAATGCTATGGCCAGGGCTGAGCGCCAAGTCTCCTAATGTCCCTAGAACATGTCTCAACTGTAGGTGACAGCAGATACATGCAAATCAGGTTTGATTTGGGAAAGGCAAAACCCAGCATACAGGCATCAGGCAGCCTGCCACTTACCCCAAGAATTCCAAGCCTCCCTTTCCTGGCACTTCCACTTCCAGTCCCATCTGAGGAATTAGGGCAGGGAGGAGCCAGGGGCATTTGTCCCATCACAGAAACCCTCCTGGCCTTTATTCACATTTCCAGAAGACTTGAAACTCTTAAAATGATTTCTTCATGGTCAGGAAAGAACACAAAATAAAGATGCCTTTTGCTGGTGTGGAAAGCAAGGAAGAGATGATGGGAGAAAGGGGGGAAACTGTGTTGGGATTCCAGGGGGGAAATGCTCTTAGCAGACCAATCCTGAGCCAAGTGCAGGGGGAGGAGGCTGAGGTATCAACCTGGAGTGGCTGGAAGCCCCTGGTGGGATGGGAGGGCTAATGACAAGGGTGGGGGAAGATGGATGGAGCTGAGGGAAGAGGGAGATGGTGGAAGGGCCTCACTTGCTTCCAACAGAAAGAAAAGTGACCCTCTCTGATTTACCATGCTGGACCCTGACAATTTTCAAACTGGAAGAACAATCTACAAAATGCTCCCTCCAACCTGCCCCTCTCAGTACAATTTTACCAAATAAAATCATTTATACCCACAACCAAATGTATCAATCTGAGCAAAATACAGCTAGTAACAAAGAAAGGCAATTTCCATATTTTATTATACAACATTGTTCGTCATGGAAAAAGGCTTAATGTTGTTAAATTAAATACAGAAGCAAATTGTTAATGTTGCCAAAGAGATTGTTCACCTGCCCTTGAAAAAGTTAACACCTGTTTGCAAACAAAAGAATTGCTAGAGTTGAGTCAAACCCTTTGTTCCCTATTCAGGACCCAGCTATCAACTTCTTTTCTATATAGTGTCTAACACATAGTAGGTGCTGAATAAAATATTTGTTTGACTGGGGGCAGGGGGTTGTTCTTTAATCTCTTTATTTCCTGACCCTAAACTGGATCTTGATTCATAAGGTAAAATCCCCACCCATTCATTCCTAGGGTAGCTCAATGTCTTTCACTTGCCCTTGATATATAACATTGGTTTAGAGACACTTGCTTGAGGGGAATGACAGAGTGTTTCAGAGAATGAAACACACAAAGGCAGGTGCAGTAACAAAGTAGAGAAAAAAAGATGCTAAGACATAGAGTAACAGAGAGACAGATTCAGGGATGAAGGACTGCAGAAGATTGTGACAGCAAAATGAAGTCACAGAGACTTAAAACTCACAGTTTGAAATAAAGACATAAAAGGTTGGGCAAGAATGATAATCTTGAAGTTTCCTTTCAGCTTTGATGTTTTATAACAGACATAATGGCAGAGAGAGAAAGACAAGGCAAGGATAAAAAGACAAAGAAAGGCAAAGGAGACAGGTAGACAGCCAGGTATGATAGATCTGGCCTTGAGCCCCTGTGGACCCTCATGTCACACACCAGGAGACCAAACTCCTTAATGTCTCAGCCTTCCATGCTCACTCTTGGCTCCTACCCTCAGTATAGTCACCATCTCCCCCTACCCCCGCCTAAAGGTCTCTGAATCACTTTCACATGTCCAGCATCCTCACTGCTCCAGCCCATACTCAGCTCCCTCTCTTCTCAACTCCTGAAGCAGTACAGTTCATTCCACTCCCACATCCCCTAACCACAGGATACACAGGGTAGGGCAAAAGAAGGTTTATAGTTGTTCCTATGGAAAATAATACAATACTTAATAAATAATAATACAAGAATAAACTCTTCTGCTACTCACAACTGTAAACCTGCTTTTCCCCCACCCTTCATGCATTGTTTTAGAGTTTGCCCTCAGCTCCTATAAGCCCATCTTGACTCCCACAAGAGAACTGTAGGCTTGTCAAGTCTCCAAATTCTCTCATATATTCCAAGATTCCACATGATACCCAGTCCAATTCTGAGTATCACTAAGCACTCGGTGAGCACTGTGGGCTGACCAGTCCCCAGGGCCTGCCAACATGGCAACCTAACAGTCCATTGGTCTATTAATAGCTTCCCCCAAGTTCTGCGGCCAAGCGGGACCATCTCCCAGCCTCCTGCGCCCCCTGCTGTCCAGTAGGTAATCTGCACGCAGGACAAAGCAGGTCACAAGGGTGGTCCTGATCCTGAGAGGCTAGCGATGGCAGTCCAACCTCACAGTGGCCCTAGACACGGTCTGGGGATTCTGATGAGGTCGGCGGGCACCGCCAGGAACAGCGGCTATGTTCTTCCTAGGTGTCCGGGCACACCCCAGTTCGTAGAGTGCTGCGGACTGCGCCCCACCCCGGGTGGTGAGGCACTCAGAGCTTCTCATCCAGCTGCAGCTCCGGCTCCAGCTCCAGCTCCAGGCCCTGGTTCTCCCAGGCACCCCCGTGGACAGGGGCTGGGCTGTTGACACGCGTCTGGCTCAGGTAGTTCTGGATGATGGAAGCGCAGTCCAGCCTCTCCATGATGGTCATGAGGTAGTGCAGCTCCTGCAGGCTGCCGTTCTGCTCCTCAAAAAGCTCCAGAATGGCCGCCGCGGGGCTTCTTTGGCAGGACAGGAACCTGGCCGCAGGTGTGGGAGGAAAGGAGAGGAGCCAGGGGCACTGCAGTGAGATCCACACCCTGCCCCCAGCTTTGGTGCTCATCCTGCTCTTGCTGACTTCTAGGAGACTCAAGGTGGCGGGAGGAAGGGAGGGCCCAGGACTTGAGATTGCCTTGGCTCAAAGGTCACTCCTCTCTAAGCCTCAGTTTCCTCTTCCTACCCCAGGGCTTGGATGAGAGGACCTGAGGTGGTTTCCAGCTCTGATCTCCTGTAGTTGTCCTCTATACCTCCAACTTCAACCCCCCGCAACACACTCTGCTCTCCTCCTTCCTCTCTCCCAGGCCACAACATTCTGCCCACCACTGGGGAAACAGTTGTTCTAAACCATGGCTTTTACCAACACCCTCCCCTGCTCAAAAACCTTCCAGAGCCTCTTTTGCCTACTTACCAAGCTCACACCCCTGATTTTCCCACTCATCCACCACCTGGCCTCGCCCTGTTTTTTTTTTTTTTCTGACCTTTCCTTCCTGCTCCCCTCCTGAACCTTCCTTCTTCAGGCTAACCATTTACCACTTTGCACACAGCCCGCCCACAAATTCTTGCTGCTCCCCCCAAATAGAATGGGCAACCTCCCTTCCCATCTCCCAGGGGAAGAAGACCATTCTGCTCTCACAACTTCCTTGAACTATTTTGTGCCTCTGTTTTCATCTTGCTCTGCAATATAGGATACATGCAATAAGGCACAAGGAACACTTGCCTTTATTCTGTTAAGCAATTTGTATCCCTTATTAGAATGTGAGCTCCTGGGGGCTAGGACCATTCATCTTGTGTCCTAAAGCATAGTTCTCCAGGACATTGTAGGTACTTGATAAATGTTTAGTAAATGAGTGATTTTAAAATCCACCCTGTTTTCAGCTGGACCCAGCTCTAGTCCCATCTCCTGAGTGAATTCTTCCCTGAGCACTGCACTCACAGTCTGGGTTCTGGGGCTTAGCTCAGAATTGTTCTACTGATCCCTCTTGACAGAGACCATGGCTGCATTGCCACCATTATTGCCAACATTTATTAACATGTGCCAGGCACTCAACTACATGCCTTATACACATTATCTTATAGTCTGCCAGTCTACACCTCAGGGTACAGCATGTTAAGCACTCATATGTAACTTACATGTTAATTGATTCATGTTTAAGTTTTCATTGAGCACCTATTAGGAGCTAGGCATCACTCTAGGCTGAAAATATAGTGGTGAAGGGAAAGAGCTGCCCTTTTATGGGCACTACGGTGGGAGTAGCCATTCTCTGCCTTTTAAGTTTCTCCCTTATCTGGTGTCCTAAGAAACCCCCTTCTCTCTCATCCATAGAACTCGCCCTTCTTACCGAATCTTCATGCCACAGAGCCCCAGGTGAGTAGCCAGTTTCCTCCAGTCATTGCCTGTGATGCTGTTTGGCTCCAATAACATCTGCAGCTGCTCAAAGAGCTCAGGAGGCAACCTGAGGCCGCAGGAAAGGGTGTTCTCAGAGGGGAGGGTCAAAGACTCCCAGTCTGGTTCCACGCATTCCCAAATGCCATAGGCACTGGGGAGGGAATCCCAAACACCCTGAAGGCAGCAGCCCAAGCAACCCCTACCTCACCTATTGCATGGAGGTGGCTGGATGACAGGAGGTGACGCTGCCCAGGATTCCTCCTCTGATGCCTGGAATCTGAGGATTTCCATGTACTTGGTCTCCAAGCCCTGCGCCAGCAGAAGTGCCAGGGACACACTTAGGGATCAGAAGACATCTAAGCAAGAAGCTGGGGAACCTACCTCCATTTCTCATGTCGTCCCTCAGTCTGTCACTCAGAGCTACTTTATCAGTAGATGCAGCCCTACCCACACAGGACCCCCACCCTCTGCTTCTCTGACCCCAGAACCTTTAGCCATAAGTTTGTGTGCTGAGGTTTTTGGGACCTGGGATATGAAGACCAAATAGAGTGCATCCTAAGATGCCAGGAGAAGTCCTGGGTGGGGTCCTGAGACACTGAACTCAGGCATACATGTCCCCTTCCCTCCACTCCTCCTTTCCTTGATTCCTCCTCCCCAGCTGACACCCCTGAAGGGTATCCGCCTGCTCTCCACTAAGATGCCACCATGGTTCCCCAAAGATTCTCAACCCTGATTTCTTCATATCTTCCCTTGAGAGAGTGGGATGTCTAACTCCAGTCTCACCTACTGAAGACCCCTTCCTGGTCACTCTCCACACTGAAGATATACATCATCTCTCAGGTGAAGACAATCAGCTTAGAAAGAAACCACATCTCTTTGATGCCCAGATTCCCCTGGGTTGAGAAGAGGTTTGGTTCTTTTACCCTCCTACTGGATTCATCCATGAACAGACAAGAGTCAAGGATGGGGAGTAACTTGGAGGCCAGGTACCATCTTCACCTGCTCGATTATGTGATTAGGGCCATACTTACTGGGCACCAGACTCCTCTCTCACCTTGTCCAGCACTCCCCCCAGGCCCTAACCTTCCATTGCCCTCAGCTCCAACTCACATCTTGGAAGGTGTGCATGGTGACGATGATCTCATTGGTTAGTGCTGAGCAGTCCTCGTTCTCATTGGCTACAAAAAGGAGAGGATGTGGCAAAGGCAAAGTCCTGGCATAAGAGCAGGAGACCTGAAAGGGGCTCTACAGTGAGGCTTTGGAAAGCTGAAGAAGCCAGACACTCTATATTCCCTTGAGAAGACCTGCTGTGGCTCCTCTCCTTGAACAGGTATGTGTGCATGGCCCAATGCAGAGCTGCAGAGCTCCAGGGTGCCCAGGTAGGGAGAGGAAAGGAGATGTTAGGAAGTGGGCTCAGGTGCCTAGACTACCTGCTTTTCTCCGGAAGCAGAAGGAGCGGAAAGGGCACTTTCCATGCCAGATGTGGAGATGGGGAACCAGCTGGCAACTGCTGTCATCCACATTCTCCCAACCTGGGAAGGTGACAGAGAACAGAAGGTCTCAGAGGGCAGGGCCTTACAGAGTTTAAAGAAGCCTGCTCTGTGGCAGGTACTATGCAGGGTGCTGGGCTGAGGGATGAGGAGGGAGCAAAGTCAAGAGGGGGTTCTCTGGTGAATGGGAGTCTGCAGAGCCTGGGCAGGAGACCCTGTGAGTGGTCTTCCTTCTACCCCTACACACTTCCTACACATACACAACATGCAGACCCCCCACCCTTGCACCCTCCCCTCCAAACCGCCCCCCTCATCCACCAGCCGCAGAAACTCCATGCATGTGTGCCCATTCAGATGCCCTAGGTCCCAGGGGCAGTTCCCACAGCCCATGCCACATAGGAAAGGGCCCAAGCAGGGAAGACTGGGACTCTTCCTCCACATGACTTCCACCCAGGTGGAACAATAAAAGCATCCTCCTCCCTCCTGATGGCGCCATACCTCTCCTCCCCTCCACCCATTCTGCATCACCTTATCCTCCCATGGAGGAGGCAGGGCTGAGTGAGCCACAGAAAGGTGGAGGAAGTGGGGCCCCTGGAAGAGCCTGGGGCCCCTGGAGGCAGCAGCAGAAGCCAGAGGGCTCCCCTTGGAGTCTGCCCAGTGGTCTCTGAAAGGAACCTGGGGCTCCTATATTTCCACCCCAGTGGGAGGCCCAGAACCCTCCCTCACCCTCGGAGATGTACTTGAGCTTTAGATACTGGTCCCCTCGGGCCCCAGTGAAGTCGAAGAGCTGGCACGGTCCACGTAGGCGGCCACCATGGGGCTGCTCATTGGTCAGGGCCCACTGCAGGGCGCAGGGCGTGTTGTTGAGGAAGTAGACACGCAGCTGCAGGTGGGTCTGCCCTGGTGCCAGTGGTGAGCAGAACACCGCCAGCTGTAGCCACTTTCGAGCTTCTCGGCCTGCCGGTGCCTCCAGCACACAGGTGTAGAGGCTGCAGAGTCGATGGAAGAGAGTGACAGAGACAAGCACATCAGCACCCAGCTCCTGCTGTGCCAGAGGCCTCTGTGTGGCGCTTCAAGGAGCCTGGGAGAGCAGGCCAGGGTGTATATAGGGAGGAAGTAGAGGTGGGGAGTTGGTAAGGGGAAAAAAAGGGGGTCACATTCGGTGACGATCACAGAGTATAGGAAAAGAGCCAGTAAGTATCCTCCAGCATGGGACAGTGGGAAGGAGGGCTCAGGGCTGCCATGCTTCGGAAGGGTCCCACAGATGGCTGGTCCTGCTCTGGTTAATGAGTGGCAAGGAAGTGAGAGGAAGAAGGGCCTAAGGTCCTAGAAAGACAGAGCTAAAGACAGACAAGAGATGGGATCGCTTCTTAGAGCACTAGAGGAGAAAAACTGCCCTAGACAGTTGGGGGATAATCCTGAACAAGGGCACAGGGCATAGACAGACAACCTTAGAGAGACAAAGGTGGGGATAGGACAGGGCCCCTCCAGAAAAAGGGCCGGGGGTAAGTCAGGCCCTTCTAGAAGGGCAGAGACCATGGGGGGTGTGCAGTCCTGGACAGGATTGGAGAGACACAAGCTGTCAGAGACTCTAGGAGAGAGGGATCAAGAAGGGACACAGCAGGACAAGGGATTTGCAGGCCATCTGGGACAGATAAAGGGGCAAATCCATACAGAGAAATAAGGATGGAGCAAACAGAAAAAAAGGGGGGGCAGAAGGGACAGGCCAATAGGCTCTTGCCTACCTGAAGTGGGAGAGGTTGATGCGACACTCATCCAGGGAGTTGTGGACCCCTGACTGTCCCAGGGGCTTCCAGGCCTTCGCTTCGAGCAGGTTCGTGTCGCTGCTGTAGGTGCGGGTGTGGCTGGGCTGCTGCGCGCAGTGCTTGAAGGTGAGGGTGCAGGGCTTCAGGAAGGAGGCCCCGTGGGGTCCACATGCCACCACAGGGCTCACCAGCGCCTGGGCTGGGGACAATGATGGGGCATCCGACAGGTCCCACACCAGGATCAGTGACACCCGCTCCTGGCGGCCCACAGCCACAGCACCTGGGAAGACGGACACCTGAGAGGGGCCTGACAAGCAGGCACACCCATGCCCCAGGGGAGGCCAGGCCAGAGTTGGAGAGGAGGAGGGGTGGGAGCCCAGGGTAGAGGGTGCCCACTCGGGAAGGCAGTACAGGTGGAAATCAAGAGCTGTGAGCTGTGAGCTGACAAGTCACCTGCCCTTCTTACAGGGCTGCCCCTAGCCCATCCAGGGCTTGTGTGAATTTGCAAAAAATGCTCTTCCTCCACTTTATTTTCCTTTATTGGAGGATTGTCATAACATACTGTTCATTAGAACAAAGTACTTTACTTCCACCTGCCAGGAAGTTGTCACAAAAATATATAACATATTCATCTTTGGAATCAATAAAGTCATACTAAAAATATAAATAGTTTTCAAAATTAGGAAGATGTCTGTGAATGATGCACCCTCCAATGTACAACGTTCAATCTAAACAGCTACATAGTGAGAAGTGAGCTGCAGCCTGTTACCTGGCGGGATGAGCAGAGAGATGCCTGTGTCCTTGAGTATCAAGCAGCCACCACGGTGATCCACCTCTCGAGCCGAAAATACCAACAGCTTGTGCATCAGCTGACGGATGACAGTGTGGCCCTTGGTGGGCATGTGCAGTTCCTGGTAGAAGGCAGCCATCTCCGACAGGGTGGCTGGTGGGCATGGCCTTGAGGACTCATTTTCTGATAGGGGCGGGGGTTCAGACACTGGCTCCTCTTGCCTATCCAGCTTCCAGAAGGCCTGCAGCATCCAGCAAGGACAGTGCCGTCGAAGGCACTGGACCAGAAGGAGGACACTTGCCACCAGAACCCCCACCAGCAGTAGGAACTGGGCAGGTTGGAAGGAACTTTGCTGCAAGCACATCTGCCTGGTCACTGGAAGCAGCCACCTCCCCTGTAACAGCCAAGGCCAAGGGCAGGATGGGGAAGGAGGTCAGGGCCAGGCTAAGACTTTTCAATGGCATAGAGGCTAAGACTTTTCAATGGCATAGAGGCCAAGACTTGGCTTCCAAATGACTGCAATGAGAGAGCGAATTGCCTTTATTCCAGTGCACCCCCAACACCCAGTCAGATGAATTCCTTTAATGGAACTTAACTCTTACTCAAGAACCTACCATAGCTCTTCATTACCTAAACATCAAATTAAACTCCCCTGAGGCAGAAACAGCTTGGGTTTAGAGGATATGACTTCAAATGCCACCTTGGTCACTGGCTGAATGTGCTTGTCATGTTCGTTAATGTACCTTGGTTTCCTCATCTGTCAAACTATCTACCTTGATCTACACGTGCCGATATAGAAAAAAATCTTTAAGTGGAAAAGCAATTCACAGGGAGCTAGAATCCTCTGATCTCATTAATGTAAATAACAAAACTATATATGTATAGATACATATTCATAGGTGTATATATGGGGGTGGCAAAAGTAAGTTTACATAATACAAATAAATCATACAATAATTAATAAATAAATAATACAAGAATAACTTTTGCATACTCACAGATGTAAACCGACTTTTATCAACCCCAGAGAATAAATTACAAAGAAAGGTCTGGAGTAGTGCTGTGTGATGCAACTATAATGTGAGCCATATATGTAAGTTTAAACTTCCTAGCAGCCAATTTAAAAAGGTTAAAAAAGGAGAAATTAATTTTAATAATATATTTTACTCAATATATTCAAAATAGTATTACTGTGACAAGCAATCAATATAGAACTATTCATGAGATATTTTACACCCTTTTTTCACAGTAAGTTTTTGAGCGCCGTGTGCGTTTCACACTTACAGCACATCACAGTTGGGACGTGCTCTGTTTCAAGTGCTCAGTAGCCACATGTGCTAGTGATTCCCGTCTGACATACAGATCTGAGAGGACAGACCCCAACCTATTCCCAGTGTGGTCCTTACCAAAAGAGTCAAGAAACTGAGAGGGTGGGAGGTGTAAACCAGCTTTTTTAAACTCTCTTTTATCTGTATCCTTTGAATTTTTAACACTAGACATATATTTTATATTAACTTTGCAATTCTTTTCAAAAGCTGTTACAAGTGGAAAAAATTTACCTTTCAGAGTGATTCCGAGGATGGCGTGAGATCATGTGAAAAGCATGTGTAGGTGATAAAGCCCTACCCAAATATGCTTGTTCATTTATGCCCCTCCTTCTGCAGAAAGGCCGGAAGGGAGCCCATAGGGGAAAATATAGGAGTAACAAAAGTTAAAAAGTGAAAGCAAAAAGAGAAAAACAAAGGTGGGGGCCTCCAGTGAGGCTGGAATGAGGCAGAGCTAAAGTGTAAACTGACCACCTGCTCACCTGGCTACCTGGCTACCCAGCCACCCACCGGCAGTGGGGGGCCTAAACTGGGACCTGGGCCTTCCAGCAGCCTCCTACACACCTGTCAGCTCTTCCTGAAGCCCTCCAGAAGCTACTGCCTCTCTCTCCCTTGATTTCCAATACACTCCACTCCAGCCAGACTGTGCTCCTCACATCTCATTAATTCTTGCTTCTGGCTTTTGTTCATACTGCTCTCTGTCACCCCTCACCTGTGTTCCCCACCACCTGCCTTTTCTCCTCACCTGGACCCCTCCTGCTTAATAAAGCCCCAGCCCCACCCCCACCCCTACCCCTGGCTCAGCAACCCTAGACAGCCTCGTGCCTCCAAAATCTCTCTCTGTTGCCCTCCCATCATACTCAGTAACTCTTGATTAAACTTGGTCGGTCGCATGTGTTTTTCCCCCTCAAATGAACATTTTCTGAGGACCAGCTGCATACCAGGCACTGTGAGTTTAGTCTCACGGAAGATGGCATCCTTTTCAGCTCTAAAGAAGCTTCTGGGGAAATGGGACTCATTCACTCCATGGCAGATTCACAAGGGTCTGGCATCTGTTGCTCCCCACCCCTTCACTCAAACCACCCACGGGGAGCTGAGGCCTTGCCCCAGCCTCCTGCTCCTGCACTGCCCATCTGCTTCCTTCCTTCCTTCCTTGGGACCCATAGAGCCTAAGCCCCCTTCCTAGCTCCTCCCAGACAGGGGCAGAAGCTCCTTGTATCCTGAGGATTGAGGACTGGGGCGGCATCTGTCTCCCTGTGTCCTCCCTGAAAATGAAGACAGGAAGGAAAGGTTGGGCATTGTTCCCTTTGTCATAGGACCCAGCTGTGCAGATGGTGCTGCCGGCCTTTTTCAGGCACACAAGTGAAGTGGGTGAGTTGGCAATGCCCCACATCTGGTGGGAATGGGGCTGAAAGAGATGAGAAACTTCCCTTTACATCCCATCCATGCCTTTGAGTTCTTCCACATTAAAGATAATTGAAATTATAACTAATAATAAGAGCTAACATTCACGGGGCTTTCCTCTGCACCACAGTGTTGAAGCATTCTATGTGGCCTCTCTCATTCGATCCTTATGAGCTAGATGTTACTCATATTTCCATTTCACAGACAAGGAAGCCAACTTCTCTCCCCACAGTGAGGACGGATGGGAGATTATAAACCACAACTGAAGACGGGAGAATGAGCAGGGATGACAAGGACTTCTAGGAAACACTCCCTTTCTCTTCCTGCCCCTTGTTTTTCCCCAGGTCTCTACTTTTCCACTTTTAGTAGAAATGAAGTTAGAAGAGAAAGAAACAAAAATAAAATAAAAATAAATAGGAGAAACTAAAGGCACATCCCTGGTTCCACAGTGAGAGACAACCTCCACCCCCGCCCACCGAGGTAACAGCTGCAGGGATGGGCCAGCCCAAGTAAAAGAAAGGTACAGCTCTGCTCTGGCTTTATAGCAACCACCTTCCTTGGGCTCCAGAGACCAGAATCCAAATCCCTTCCACCCCATTATGTGGCACAGCAGAATCCCTTTGCCCAGCCTCCCACCCTGGAGCAGTTGGTATGTACTGGTCCCCAAAGTCTCACTGGGCTTTTCAAAAGGATCCCACTCACTACCTGGCCTGGAGCAGGTCAACTCCTCCCCCAGCTCAGCCCCCATTCTCCCACACTGACAGTTGTTCTCTCCAGGCTGCCTTGGCCCTTGCTCCATCCTCCCCCGTGCCCCAGAAGGGTCCTGAATTGACAGCATGGCCACAAGTTCAATGTAGACTGGAGCTTCCCAACCCCATGCCTGACTCCTTATTACCCACGTGTCCAGTGTGTCAGACCCCAGTTCCCAAGACAAGGGTCCTTTGGAATGCTGCTATTACCTGTCCCTAGGGAGTCACCTCCTCTAGCACAAAGATTTAGGCTCCTGCTGCAAAGTTCTGCTCATCTTCTTTGAGGAAATTCTCAACCCATCTCCCACATCACTGGCTCTTACCATGTCTACTCAGCCCTAATAGATCTCCACTGAATGAAGGACATGAAAAGTACCAAGATGGAGGAGCCCAAACCTCAGTCATGGGCAGCATTCATCAGCATGGCATACATGTCCACAGTGCATAGATTTACACCCCTGGTCCTCACACCCACTGGGCAGTGGCCGTCTCCCAAGCCCCTCTGCCTCCCCTCCAGCACAGGGTCTCCACTCTCTGGCAGCCTTGGCTGAGCTGGCCTGACTCCTCCTGTAAGCACCAGGTGGTCCCAACACAATGCCCACCCCAAGTTCAGCTGACCTAGGGGCATGCTCACCTTACCATGCAGGTGCTCCCAGAGGCTGCCTGCTTATTTGGGAACAGTAGTTTCTTCTCTGAGAAAAAGAAAGGTCAGCCAGCCCCGTCACCAGGCCAGCAGACCAGTGCAGGTGGGCGGAGAATCAGACAGGAGTGGCCCAGGGCTTCCTGGCAGAGTCCTCCTTCCAGCCTACCCACATTGGTGTAGGGAAGCCAGTCCCTGTCTGTTGGCAAAGTCCAACCAAGGTGGGGGAGTAGCTGAGGATCCCAGAAGTCAGTGAGCTTGCCAGTGTAGATTTGGAAGGGCAGGGACAGAGAGGAGACAACCTGGGTACAGGTGCAGCCCCAGGTACAGGAGAATGCCCTCCCTACAGTGCCCTCTGCTGGTGAATGACTTTCCCCCACCAAAGGCTATTGAAATGGCAGAATGTAAAAAGAGGGAAACTTAACCAAAGCCTCTCAAACTATAATGTGCACAGGAACCACCTAGGCATCTTGTCAAAATGTGGGTTCTGGCCTTATAGGTAGGGGGTCAGGCCTGAGCTTCTGCATCTCTAAGAAGCTCCCAGGTGCTGCCAATGGGGCAAAGGCCAGGGAGCTTAGTGTCCAGTTCTACCCCATTCCTGCACAGAGATGACAGAGAGGCGCTGAGAGGGCATATCTGCTCCCCACCCAGTGTTCTTTCCACTGCCCATACTCTGAACTGGCAGGGACACTGAGGAAGAGCTGAACTTCAGGCCATTTGCCAGCCCTAGTCCTTCTTTAGAAACTCTGTCTAGGAAAGATACTGCCACTGGAATGAAAGCTTCTAATGAAAAAGGATTATTTTTTAGCTGTTTGCCGCTGTATCCTCAGCCTCTGATACAGCCTGGTCCAGAGTAGGTGTTCCACAAAGACTTGTTGAACGAACGCGTGGACCAGCTAAGACAAAAGATGCATTTTGGATTCAGACTGCCAACACTGAACCCAGGTGATCCACCTGTCAGCTCGGTACTCTTAGGTGGGTAACTCAACCTTTCTGAGCCTCATTTCCCTTGTCTGTCAAATGCAGATAATATCTACCTTGTGAGGGATAATCATTGTCATTATTCAGCTAATAAATATAAAGTGCTCACTGCAAAATGGTGCACAGTAAGTGGTTATCTCCATGGTCTGGCCTCCTGCAGTTGAGAAACCACGGTGAACTCTCCCATCCCCCCAGTTATATCTCCCCTAAAACACAAGGAACTGAGGAACTGCCACTGCTTTCATCTCAGTTAATGATTCTCTAGCCTCTTGTGCCTGACTGCAACTCCTCCCTCTTGCTGCCTTCCCCGAAGTAGAGGCAAGAGGGTGGGATAAACATCTCCCAGGGTCCACAAAATGAAGAGGTGGGCAAAGGGATGGTGGAGAGCAGCCAACCTGGAAGGGGATCTCATGCCTAAAGTACAAGTAAGGGAGAGTACTCAGAACTTTGATGGGGACCAGGATGGGAAAGGTTCGTCTTTCCTGGGGAAAGTTCTGTCTGAGTCACACAGAAGGCTATGTTTTCCTCTGAGTCATAAAGTTCTAGGGGTTTGTAAAAGATGTCAAGCTTGAGTTCCAAGCCAGAAAAGGCCATGCTGACTAGCAAGCTATAACCAGGGGCCATGTCCATGTATTATGAACTCATTTTTAAAGCTGGTACTTGGGGAAAATCCCAGTTACAGGAAAGGTCTACAGAAATCTGAGGGTCCCTCACCACCCCTGTAGACACAAAGCTAACTCACAGGATGCAGAGACCAAAACTATGAGTGGCCATGAACCTGGGGCTGAGCTGTCTCAGGACATCTAGGTCTCACAATGCTGAAGTCTCAACCATCCATCAAGGGGCTCCTGCAAGGGTCACACCCAGCAGACCAGGGATTCTGGTCTGAGAGAGCCCCTCAGGGCCATGCAGGCAACAACCTGGGCCCTCAAGCTAATACCGCCCTCGTCACTGGAGAAGGGCAGGCCAGCTGGGAGTTCCACTCCACCCTTTTCTCCTCCCCAACCCGCCTCTGCCTTTCACACATCATATGTCCTCAGGTACCCAGTCTGGGAGGTGTGCTGTCTGAGGTAAGGGGAACACAGGCCAGGGAATAAGGAGGCACTGGGAATGGTGGAGAATAGGAGAAAAGAGGATGGGGGTGGGAGGGTGAGGCGGAACTCCAACACTGGATAGAATAATAGAAAAAGCAGAGATAGAGAGACAGGAAGACAGAAGATGAACCAATGAACAGTGAAGAGCAGAAAAAAATCAATAGAAGGACACACAGGCAGGCAGGTGGATCAGCACTGTCCCCGGAACTTCCAAGACATGGTCAGGGGCCCTTGACAGGCAAACATGCAGTAGGTAGTCAGTCACTTAAAAACCCTGAAAATAACTACCTTTTTTTTCTTTCCAATCCCGTCAATCATGAGGAGGAGGCTGACCTATCATGTGCAAATGAGAAGAATGATATGGGTTGGGGGCCTTGGGTGGAGGAGGGGCTGTACATTGACCCACATGGGAATGGCATGCACAGCAACATGCAAATGAGCATGCAGCTTCTTAATCAAAGATCAGGCATTTGTTTCCTTGAAAAATCAGGCCATGAGAAATCTGGGCCTGTGTGTTTGTGGCACCTAACTTCTGGAAGTGAATAGGCATAGGAAGAACTTGCCACAGTCCCTGAGGAGTAGATGGAGGAGTAGAAGTCTTCAGAGAAAAGAACCCACAGTGTCACTGAGCTGAGTTTGAATTCAGGCAGGAGCTCAGGCAGGCTGGGCCCCTGGGGTTTGCCAGCCTGGTGTAGTAAGATAAGCCCTGGGCAGATGGGCTGGCCCACTGTTGACAAGAAAAGACCCTCAGGGATCTCAGGCTCCCACCTTTTGAACATGGTCTTTCCAGGTGAGTAATGTCACCTTGTTGAGTTCAGCCTTAGACACATCGCTGTTGAGTGCCTGCCAAGTGCCACCTGCTGTGGGAGGTGAAAAAAAAAGATGGTCATATGTGGATCTGAGCTGCAGGATTCGTATATTCGTTGGGGGAGAGGAGCCTTTACTTCAGAAGTACTTATCAATACCAGACAGTATCCTCTAAGTGCCAAATGAGAAGTGTGGGAAAAATAAGTCCATAGAAACCAGAAAAGGGGCAAGGAGTGGGACAGGAGTGGCCCAAGTAGGGAGAGGGCCTATATGCCCAGACCATCTATGTGGGGGGACGGGGTGCTCAGACCAGGGCATAGGGTCAGACAGCAGGAGACAGACAAGGAGACACAGGAAAGGATGAAGGGGAAAGCTCACCATGAGCATGTTCTCTGCCCTCCACCCAGATTTTGCCTCCTTGAGGAGAATGTGGCCTCAAGGGGTCATATTTGTGGCCCTGCCCCAGCTGGGACCCATCCTGGTTGGGCTCCTTGTCCCGCATAGGCTATCTGATTGGTGTGACAGCCTGAGGAAGCTGCCCTGGTGCCCACCCTACAAAACTTTGTTGCTTGTGTGGACAACCATCTACTCTGTCATGGGGTGAGCACCTGTTTCCCATGCCATGGCCTTGCTACTCACTGGAGTGGGAATAAGTCCCCCATACCTGAACTACTGCTACATACTGACCTCCAAAGGGGTGGCACCACATCTTGCCTTGTATGGTGGGTTCCTTCTGTGTCTGCCTAGGCTTCCAGCTAGTCTTCTCCAAGTTTTCCCACCCCTCCCCCACTTCACCATGCCCAACTGCTCCCACCATCTCCTCTCAGCCCTCAAATGCTGCCTAGACACATTTGCCCTCATTTCAGCCCACAAGGGTTCTCTCTTTGTAACCAGGAGTCCTTATGCCAAAGGGCTTCCTCCATTTGCCATGGAACATCCTCCTTCTGAGCATTTCCACCACCATCTCTTCACAGCTATGCCTCCTACCTGGTGTGGAAGGACATGGGAGGGGGTTTCGGGCGGCCCCTGGCCCTTCCTCTCGGCCTCTACATTGTGCAGCTCGCTATCAGCTGGACCGCCCTGATTCTCTTTTTCGCAGCCCACACCCCTGGTCTGGTAAGGTACAGTGCTCAGCAGTGGAGGTAATGTTGGGGCCGGTGAGACCACCAGGCCTCAGAAGCAGATAGCACAGCAGCTCAATCAGGGGCAGTCAGTTGTTGGGTGGGTGGACTTCTTCTGAGCTCCAGTGGAGTGCACAGGGTCCCAGGAACTTGGCTCATGGGGTCTAGGGTGCTGCAGAAAGGTCGGGGGTCTGGTTCTCAGGCCAGCCTGCCCGACTGCCCTGCCCCTGGCCCAGGCCCTGCTGCACCTGCTGCTGCTCTACGGGCTGGTCGTGAGCATGGCGTTGATCTGGCACCCCATCAACAAGCTGGCCGCCCTTCTTCTGCTGCCCTACCTGGCCTGGCTCACCATCACCGCCTCCATCGCCTACCGCCTGTGGAGGGACAGCCTTTGTCCAGAGCACCAGCTGCAGCCCACGGGGGAGAAGAGCGGCTGAGGCACCAGGGCACAGTAAAAGGAGGAGGAAGGCCAGGGAAGGGTGGAAGAGACTGCAGGCAGGCTGTGAAGCTCTGTGGGGAGGAGGAGAGGGCTGGGGATTGACAAGTCATGAGGGTGACTCACCCCAATGTGGCCACTGTCCTGGGTCCCCTGGTGCCACTCTTCATTAGAATATAGAGAAATGGGAAAGAGGAAAGAAAATTATTTTACACTTAATGCAAGTTAATAAATTCTGTTAATAAATAATTAATTTAGTAACATCAATTAATAAAACCCTGAGAATAATTTTGAGGATGTGATATGAAGGATATGTCTGAGTTTAAGTGTATGATGTCCAGGGCCACAGAGTGGGGACATAAGTACATGTGCATGTGTGTAAGTGTGCATGGATGTGAGTGTGTGTGCGTGAGTGTACATGTGTGAGTGTGTGTGGATGTGCATGTGTGTAAGTGTGCATGGGTGTGCGTGTGAATGTGCACATGTGTAAGTGTGTGTGGGTGTAAGTGTGTGTGCGTAAGTGTACGTGTGTGTGAGTGTGCATGTGTGTAAGTGTGCACACGAGGAGGAATGTGTGAACACATATGTGAGGAGAGTCATGCACCATCTCCTCTCCATTCACATGCCCTCTCAAATCTCGCCCCAATTAATATTATATTAATTATATTAATGACCATATTTAACATATAATATGGTTATAAGATATATTATACATTATATATGCCATACTAAGGCTTTATGTAATAATTATAAGTAATATTATAGATCTTTTTTGTTTTCATATACTTATACTATTAATTCTTTACATCAATTAATAACTATTATAATGGGGGAAAATGCTGTGAATAAGGGAGATGCAAGGTTCAGTGCTGACAAGTGAATTCAACAGGAGCTTCCCGTCCAGCCACCTCTCTTGCTTCATTCTTTGTAAGCCTGCTCATTGGCATTTTCATTTCAGTCTTTCCTGCCTCTTGTTTTCATCTCCTCTTGTTTCAAAACCCTAATGGTAGCTAGCGGTGACTGCCCCTCTGGCTGCCTACCCAAAGCCTAAACAAGGCCAGCTGGAAGGCCCAAACACCTTGCCCTGGGAGCTTTTAAAAATACTGACCAGGCCCTGGCCAGGTGGCTCAGTTGGTTGAAGCATCATCCTGTACCCCAAAAGGTTGCAGGTTTGGTCCCTGCTTAGGGTACATACAAGAGGCAACTAATGATGTCTGTCTGTCTCTCTCTCTCTCTCTCTCCCTCACTCTGTCTCTCTGAAATCAATAAATATATCCTCAGGTGAGGATTAAGATGTATATATAAAATAAAAATAAAAATACTGACCAGGCTCTCCAAGGGTGGGCCCCCTGAGAACCACTGCTGAGCATGAATCAGAGCCTGTAGGGAGCTTATTAAAAATTTGTATTCCTCATACCCCACCCAAGACCTAGGAGTGAGAACTTTGGGGATGGGCTCCAGGTATCTTTAGATTTAACAAGCTCCCAGCATTTCAGTCAGCTGCTCACTGAAATTTGAGAGCTCCAGGCATGGAGGGTCTCTTGGAGCCCTTTTTGCTTTGACAACCTGTTTCTGTAACCTGAGTTCTGGGGTTGGACCCAACTATGTCTTCTCAGGTGGGGGCCAAGGACCTCACAGAGGGAGAAGTCAGAAGGACGTCATCATCTGGAGAGCCTGGCTCTTTCTGGAGCTTGCCAAGGAAGAACAGCTGGAAAGAATCTGCACCCACCCTGCCTCCACACTTAGGGCATGCTCTGCCCAGTGGGCAGGTTGGCCACCTGCATTCCTAGGGCACACACACACAGTACCCCTCCCACCTTTGTATCTTCAGCCCCAGTGTGGCACAGGGCACAGAGAAGGTTTTCACACATCTTTGCTGATTCATTTAGTGATTGGTTGGTTGGTGGGTTGGTTGATTAAATGAAGACCTTGTCCCATTAAAAGAAAATGCTGACCTGCACCCCACTCTGGACCAATTAAAAAAGCCTCTCTTTGGGGAAGGGAAGGGCATCAATAGTTTTTGAAACTTCTCAGGTGGTCCTAAAGTGCAGCCAGATTGAGAATAGCTGCCACAGGATGTTGCTTCTCAAAGTGTGGCCCAGTGACCTCCTAGGACCCTTGTTGAGACCTGGACTGCAGAGCCAGGGAATCAGATCATCTGGGGTAATGAGGCCCCTGGGGTGCAGTGGTTTTCAGTCCTGGCCCTGGAGACAGAAAAATCCGGACTTGGAGTTAATACTGTCATTTATCAACCAGTAACCTGGTGCAACTTACTTCACTGTCCGTGCTTTATTCTCCTCATCTGTAAAATGGGAACCTCATAAAATTGTTGGGAAAAATAAATGAGATAATGAGTAAAAAGATGTCTGGCACAGAGAAAGTGCTTAACAAATGTTAGCTCTTCTAGGAGGGGAGCCCAGGAGGCCACCCATTTGTAAAGCACACATGGTTCTGATTCATGCGACACTTGGAGACCCACCCTGCTTCAAGACCCCGAAGTACTTCCAAACTTCTCAGAGCCAGTAGAGTGAGTAAGCTGCCCTCAGATCTGGAGACTAGCCTGACCAGTGCCAAACATACAACATCACTGGCTCTTTATCTTACATGTTCACCTCAGTTAGTTTTAGTTGAATTTATAAGTCCATGTATACATGTAATCTATAAATATTGAGTGAGGGTGGTTTGTGAGCCACACTGAATGGGTTCTTATCCTGGCTCTACTATTGCTGTGTGACCTTAGACAAGTGAACACGCTAGAGGTATTTGTCATTATTCTTATCATCATCATCTCATATAGGTATCATAAATATGTGCTACCAATTTTATTTATGTTACCAACTAAGTCCAGAAGTTAAACTGACCCTCCAAGAAGATGCACCATGCTTATCATGTGACTTTGACCTCTACAGGGTGAGCTCATGTCACAAAGCCAGGGTGCTGGAGGCCTCCAGTTTCAGAAAGTTGGCCCTAGAAGGAAGCTTGATTTGGGCCATGTCCCAAGCCCTGGGATAGCATGACTACCTGACATGGCTTGAGCCAAACTAAAGGACTTCCTGACTTTGTGCAGAAACAGCTGGAAAGGGCAGGATTTCAACCCCAAACTCTCAACATCTGACCCCAAAGTCATTGTTAAAATCCTCCTCTGCACCAGTGCCTTGTTTCCTGGGTGGGAGGCTTTAATCCCCCAGCATTCCGGCCTGCCTGGGCTTCCTCCTCTACCCCACCTCCCAGTCCTGAACCTGGCCTGGAGCACACACTGTCCTCGGCCCCTCCTCTCTTGTTACCTCGAGTTGTGCCTAAATAGAGTCAGAGCTGCCTCCTGTCTTTGCCAAATGTGTCCCAGGACTCCACAATCCAAATCATGTGTGTGTGCTTCTCTGTCCTTGGGCAGTGTTTTCCATTTGCCCCTGAGTGGGCACATGTGTCTGAAGATGATTTACTGGGTGGGTAGGGAAGAGGCAGCTCTTCTCCCACCATGCAGCTGTCCCACCCAATGTCTGGAGAGGAGGGGAGCAGCACCAGGTAAAATAGCAGTCCTGGAGGTGGTATGTCTCATTCTACTATCTTCTAGTTTCTTTTCCTTCCCTGAACCCTTCATTCTTCATCCCTTTGCCAACATCTGCAGGATAGAGCTGCCCACAGGCGAGGTGAAGAGAGCAAACTGATGGGGATATGTCCAGTGGACAAAGGCCGGTGGAGCTAAGAGTGGGGCAAAGTGCAGGAAGGGTTTTCTCTGTGCATCTCTGGCCCCAAGTCCCTACAGGTCCATTGAGTGATGCTATGGTGGAAGGTAAGCCCCCCCACCCCATCTTGTATTATTAGTCCCAGCCAGGGCTCCAAAGTCTATCTTCCTCTGTGGTGGCCACCATCCATTCTATCACCTAGGGTTCCCCTGCACACCAAGCCCAATTTCAGTCTTTCCAGAGGTCCCCTTTCTTGTAGCTCCAAAAAGCAAGCACAAGGCCTTTTTAAGGGTTTATTGCTGATCCTCCATAGTGTCTCACAGTTGCCCATCCAAACAAAGCCTAGCTTTGGATGGGAGCCCCTGTGGTTTGGATGCCCTCTTTCATCTTAAAGTAGAGTCCACAGAGACCCCTGACCCTTCCTGGCTCACAAGGACCCTTCACACACTTAGGGCTCTCTCCTAACATACAAGCAAGGAGCAGCCTCTCTCATACCAGGGGCTTCGGTCATGTCTATTCAGCCTCATTTGTCCCTCTAGTGTCTATATCTCAGAGGTCCCCAGCACACCCTAGAAATTCTCTGCTCAGGGGAGTACCAGAAAAACCCTTCTCCCCGACACCTGCACCTACTCCAACACATCTCTAAGGACGGAAATTCTCTGAGTCAAAAGTTGATTGTTAAGTTTCTCGCTTTCTCCCAGCAGGTTCTTGGACTCTGCAAACACCCCTTCAAAGAGGAACACTATTAGTCACCATAATGTGTATGATTCTTATCAGGTTACTTTCTTGAAAGACACCGAGAAGGGAGCCAGGCAGTTCTGGGAGTTGCTACCAGAATGGAGAACCAAGGTAACCAGGACTAAAGTCCCAGGTGTCACCATTTGGCTCAGAGTAATGTGTTCTGCATGGCAAGCCAAGCGGTGTGTCCTTCGTAAGAGGATAATGAAAATCCTGACGTCCCATGTAATTCTAGTGCTTTCTCTGATCCCTACCTCAGACTCTGGGAGACCCTTGGCCCCTCCTCCTACCCAGCCAAAGCTTTGGACACTCCCATGTTTATGTCAACAGAGCGGTTGCTGGAAGCGGCAGGCTCCTGTCCACCAGGAGGTGTCCAGCCTTGTTTGTGTACCTCGTCTCAGTAGTGACCAAGGAATTGGCATTCTCGAGCTGGGTTTCTGGGGCAACGTGCTGTTGGGGTCCCAGCTGTTCCTGCACATAAAGCGCCCACTCCATCAGCATGCTCCCAAGGTATCTTGTTTCACAGGGTGAGAATTTAAACCTTCCCTTGGTGAGGATACTATTTTCCACCAGCCCCCTCCTGGCCTCTCTACTGCCTTCCCCATGAGGGCAGCTCGGCATCCAGCCGAGACCCAAGAAATAGCTGTGCCTGGCCCTGTTCCCTCCTCCTCCACCCCCTCCAAGCACCTCCAAATATTTCCTGAAATGACCATGGGAAATGGGACAGGGAGAGGCAGGTTGTGGCTTCTTCTTGGCCTAACCAAGCCCCTTCCAGCCACTGCCACCTAGACAGAGGGGACTAGGGCCCACAGGGACAGATTGGGAGAATTCCCTTTTTGGTTTCCATCCCCACTCACCAGCTGTCTGGTGTCTCTATGCCTATACCCCCTATACACACCCCCTCCCTCATATACCAACTGCTTCCAGAGCCCAACTGCTTGCAAGAACTTCTCTCCAAGCCCCCTTCTTGCCCCTCTTCCCTCAGAGCTTGGCCTCCCTGAGTCCTGGTAGCAGTAGGGACTAAATGGTGAGGGGGTTAGCATGACTATGGAAACACAAAGCTTTTACTAGCTACGTGACCTTGGGCAAGTCTCTTAACCTCTCTGGTCTCAATATCCTCACACACACACACACACACACACACACACACACACACACACACACAAATGAGGATAATACTACTACCTACCCGGACATCCTTGTGAGGATGAAATGAGTTAATCTGTGTGACCTGCTTCGACCAGTGTCAGGTTCTCAGTCATGGTTGTGCTAGTGACAGCTCTCATGGTGACTGAATTCCAGGCAGGATAACACAGTGGCAAAAGCATGGAACTTGGAGGTTGACCTGGGTTCAAATCCCAGCATCCCACTGACTCTTTGTAAGCTCTTAAACTAGATACTTTATTTCCCAGTTTCCTCCTTTGCAGGAAGGTGATATTGATAGAAATTTACTCAGTAGTGCTACCATAGCAGGGGTTTAGGGCGGGGGGGTCGGGATTGCCTGCCCTAAAAAGAGTCTGGTGGCAGCTGCAGGAGGAGGAGTCTGGCTCCTGGCATCTGATCCCCCAGATTAGCTGCTGCATTCTGGGGCCAGCAAGGGAAACTGGTCTTACTTGGAAAGAAGAGACAAGGACCAGCCAGGAATTCAGGTCCCCTGGAGGTGCCATAAATAGCCAGAGCTGTCAGAGGGCCTCCAGAGATGGGGGGAGGGGGATGGAAAGGAGCAGTGGAAAAAGGAAGCTGTCAGTCATCAGTCCAGGGGAAGGTCTAGGGCACCCACTCAAGTGTCAAAGGAAAAACTATATACAGGTATGGTGGGAGTGAGAGGTCACCTCTTCAGAGAGGACCAACCTGGGACCACCTCTGCA
Organism: Trachops cirrhosus; assembly: GCA_028533065.1. NCBI lineage: Eukaryota > Metazoa > Chordata > Mammalia > Chiroptera > Phyllostomidae > Trachops > Trachops cirrhosus. The sequence continues at coordinate 101,907,482 of CM052541.1, forward strand.
CCACCTCCCAACACCACACAGTCAGAACATTTTCACCATACTATTCATCTCCTCCCTGCAGGTCCCCAGGAGCCAGCCCTGCTTTCTCATTTCCACCCCTTTGACTATGCTGGGATAGAGAGCAATAGCTCGGCCTGTGTCACAGGTGCAAATACTGAGGCCCAGAGGTGCTAACTGATTTGGCCAAAATCACTCAGTGAATCAAGTACTGAGATAGAGATAGAAACACGGAATTTTCTTCTTTTCTTCCAATCCAGAGTTACACGTGACAGCCCAGGGAAGAAGTCTTTCCCATAGGGGAACAGCAAACTGAAAGGACCCCTCCCCACCACCCAGACATTTTACTCTTCCTCTCTTGAACTGAGAATATCACTGTAGCTGCGACACTGATAATGGTATACAGATAATTCATCAGAGCTAGCTGGGTACAGCTCTGGAAATAAGAACTTAGGCTCAGAAGACCTGGACTTACCTCCTTGTGTAATCTTGCACAAATCCCTTCACCTTTCTGAGCTTCAGGTCCCTAACTTGCAAAACAAGGCCCATAATACACACTGGTGTGAGACAAGTGTGAGGACTAGATGAAATAATGCACATGGACTGCTTGATGGTGCTGCAAACATCACAAAGACTGGGAGCTCCTGGTGAGGCAGTGTCTTCTTCATGTCTGTATTCTTGGTATTTACTATAGTGCCTGGCACATCGGAGCACTCAGTAAATGTGGATCAAGTAAAAGAATGAAGCCAACTTTTGCATTTAAATGCTGGGTGTTTGTGTGATGATAATAATAATGTATGCTTGCTGTTTATCAGCTAACGCTGCCTTTTCTTTGTGGACACAGGCTTTCCTACCACTATTCTGTGCTTTATGCCACTGGAAATATGCTTGAAAAAAAATCTCTGGATAAAAATGTTTTTAGTAATAAATCCAATAGGTAGGGTGGGTGACCATATAGTTTTTGTCTATACTGGGACAAATTCAGGGTGTGAGGGGCAGTAGTAGTAATGATGCCTGGACAACAGGTATAAACTATGACCATTTCAGGCAAACAAAAATACCTGGGCATCTTTGGGCACCAGCCTGCTCGGAATTCTCTGGAGAAGAGAGCCCAAAATCCTCCAAACCGTCCTGACTCCTACTCTCTAGCTAGGCCATGGAAAGGTCTCCTACCTTCTTATCTCCCCCAGCCAATCCCATTGGGAGCTGTGTTCAGCCCAGTCCCCCACTGTTCTTCCATTCCTGTTTTCAACCTCTGGGTGACCCTGACCCCACCCTTCTGTAGCCCTGAGAGTATTCTAGAGTGTTTGCACTGCCCCCAACATGAAAACCTGTGTCCCTACTAAGGACCTCTCATGTGAACTACAAAAACCATCCATCCATCTTCTGACTCTGTGCCAGCTCAGGGATTTCTCTAGGGACCCCATCTGTCATTAGTTTTAATAGGCTTATAACTAGTGCCTCTGCTTCTGCTCTTTCTCACCTTTGGTCTGTTCTCAACCAAGCAGCCTGAGCAATTCTGTAAAAACTTAAATCACATTGTGTGTCTCATCTGTTCAAAGACAGTGGCTTCCCATCTCACTCAGAGAAAAAGAGCCCATAAGGCCCCAGACTATTTAGCCCTTATTTATCTTCTGGCCTCATCTCTTAGGACTCTGCAGACACATAGGTGTCCTTGCTTGCTCCCACCTCAGGGCCTTTGCATCCGCTATTCTCCTACTTGAAACACTTTCCCCTTAGATATCCATATTATTTTTTCCTTCACCTCCTTCAGATCTTTTCTCAGTTGTCTCCTATTCAAAGTCCTTCCCTGACTCTCCTACAAAAATTGAACACCCCTCCCTCATCACTCTGTCCCCCTTCCCTACCTTTTTCCTTAGCACGTAGCTCCACCAAAAAGATCATATTTGGTGATATGATCTTATCCTGTTTATTGTCCAACCCCTTCAATATCTGTAAGAGTAGATTTTAATTTGTTTTTGTTCTTTGCTATGTCCCTGGTATCTGAAACAGCATCTGGCACACAGTAGATGCTCAATAAATATTTGTCAAATGAATTTAAAAACTGACTAAGAGGAAACATAGCATTGTAGTTGCATGTTTGGCCTCTGGAATAAAAAGCTGGGGTTTTAATAAAATACATAGGAGAAACTATAGGTACTAAACTTATCAACCTTGGTCTCATAGAGGGTTTTATGAATTTGACCCCAAAGGCAAGGGAAGTAAAAGCAAAAATAAATGAATAAGACTGCATCAAACTAAAAAGCTTCTGCACGGCAAAAGAAACTTTCAACAAACAAAAAAGTAACCAACTAAATGGGAAAAGATATTTGCAAATAATGCCTCTGATAAAGAGCTCACATCCAAATTATAGAAATAACTCATACAACTCAACAACAAAAACGAACCCAACCAATCCAATTAAAAAATGGGCAGAGGACCTGATCAGACACTTTTCCCAAGAAGACATACAAATATATGAAAAGACGCTCAACTGCACTAGCTATCAGGGAAATGCAAATCAAAACTACAATGAAATACCACCTGACACCTTTTAGAATGGCTGTTATCAATAAGAAAAGAAGTAAGTGTTGCAGAAGATGTAGAGAAAAGGGAACCCTCATATACTCCTACAGGGAATGTAAATTGATACAGCCACTAGTGAAAACAGTATGGAGATTTCTCAAAAAAATAAGAATAGAGCTACCATATGAGCAGCAGTTCCTCTTCTGGGTATCTACCCAAAAAATTTGAAAACATTTGTTTGTAAGGGTATATGTACCCCTATGTTCACTGCAGCATTATTCACGGTGGCCAAGACATGGAAACAACCTAAGTGTCCTCCAGTGGATGATCAGATGAAGATGTGGAACGTGTACACCATGGAATACTATTCAGCCACGAGAAAGGATGAAGTACTGTCATTTTTGACAACATGGATGGATCTTAAGGCTATCATGCTAAGTGAAATAAGTCAATTGGAAAAGGACCAGAACCATATAATTTCACTCATATGTGGGATATAAAACAGAAAGCAACAAAAGAAAAGAAAACAAACAAGCAAAAACAGCAACAACAACAAACACCCTCATAGGCACAGACAACAGTATGGTGGTTCCCAAAGGGCAGGGGAGAGGGAGGTTAAAGAGGGTAAATAAATACATGGCGGCAGGAGACGAGGCTTTGGGCGGTGAGCACATAATGCAATATACAGGGTGAGGCAAAAGTAGGTTTCCAGTTGTATGTGAAACAGATTTTTATTCTTGTATTATTATTTTAATTATTGCATTATTTCCACATGAACAAGTATAGACCTACTTTTGCCCCACCCTGTACAGATAATGTATTATAGAATTATATACTTGAAATTTAAATAATCATATTAACCAATGTCACCCCAATAAATTTAATAATAAAAATAAAGCCTATGTTTTAATCCTGGCTCTGCCACTTATGGGCCTATGACTTCAAGCAAGGCCCTTAAAATTTTATGCCTCTTAGATTCCTCATGTATAACATGGGGATAATACACATTGCCTCCCAGGGCCACTGAGAACATTAAGTCCAATTTCACATGTAAACCATTAAACCCATGGTCTGGCCTGTTTCAAAAACTCTAAGTTTAGTTAATGGCAGGCAGCATTATTACTACTGGAGACTCCCAAATTTGTCATTGCATTGTGTGTCCATAACAGGCAAATTTGCATCTAATCCTTTTGGGTATTGGTTCACATTTTCTTTCCACATTGGCAGTCCTTATCCCACCCTGAGCCCAACTTTCCTCAAGCACACTGGCCTGGATGTCTGCAACCACCTCAGCACAAGCCTCATCCTGCTTAAACCTCTGACAGAGCTTCCCTCTTAAATCTCAGGGTGCCTACCCTGAGGCCCCTTCCACAACAACCGCCCCCAACAAGGAGCTGGGGAAATTGGGTGGGAAACAAAGGGAAGAATATAAGGTGAGGGAAGAGGAGTGAGAGAATATAAATATGTGTGGGGAGGGAGAGCAGGTCAAGCCATCCCCACCTGCCAGCTTCCTGTCTTTGCCTACTGATAAATAGGGGATACTCATGGCCAGATTTTCCATTCCCCCATCCTGGCGCCCGCTGTCACTCAATTATAAAAAGAGGGAGGGAGAGGGCCTGGGGGAGGGGCGGGAGGCCTTTGCTTATAAAGCCTGTGGTGAAGGGTAAGCACACTCAGCCTGGCCTGCCCAGTCCTCTGCCTGCCATTCCCCAGCAGATTTAGCTGCTGACAGCTGCTTGGGACTTTGCTGCCAAGTCCTGGCCCAGACTGCTGTCTCTTCTCTCTTTCAGTGACTCCCCAGCCACAGCCCCTCCATGGCCCAGAAAAAAGAGGACGCTGAGGCTTCTGCGCCTGCCTCCCAGAATGGCGAGGATCTGGAGAACCTGGATGACCCAGAGAAGCTGAAGGAGCTGATTGAATTGCCACCCTTTGAGATCGTCACAGGGTGAGAGCCAGTGTGGCCTGGGGTCATCCTCCCTAGAAGAGCACAGGCTGGGGACAGGCTGGGGGAATTTAGTATGGTAATAGCAGGAGTCAGGGTCAAACTGTAAGAATGCACAGGGACACAGCAAATCTCGCTTGGCTTCTTGGGGTGACACCACATACCCTCTAATCAGGGGAGGTAGGAGTAGCTCCTTGGAGGCAATGAAACCACCCCTGAGGCCTTTTGGTCTTGGGACATCACCTGCCTCTCTGGGTAGAGATTCTTTAGTCCCAGGGAACCTGGTAAGGACATAGGATGACACTGGCACATTTAAATATGGCCCCAAAGGACCTCCTCTCTCCACTTCTCTCTCTGCTCCTGAGTGGGCCTCTCCTCTATCTGCATGTCTCTCATCCTTTCTTTTAGAGCCTCTCAGGAGAAGATCCTAAAGCAGGGAAGACAGACTCATTCTTTTCTAAGCCTGAGTGAGGAGCAGTTTTGTCCTTGTTCAATCTTTTCTGAGTGTCCCCAGGGATGGTCCACATCCACCCCCAGGGAAAAAGGGAGGTCACAGCACAGGTAACAGGCCAGGACCAGGAGCTTCTGGACAGAGGAGGTGTTCTAACCCCTGCAGCCACAGCCCAGGGGAACCAGAACCCAGAGCAAAGGGTCTCAAGGCCACAAGGAGGGGGCTGCATACAGAGTCCCTCTGTCTTGTCCACATCGTGCTGTCTCCAGGAATAACACCAAGTGGTTTTTGTCCTCTTCCCTCTGTGTCCCTTCCAGAGAAGACCCTGCTAAGATCCTAAGCAAAAAGAACAAAAAAGGGATATGTGGGGCCACATTTCCTCCTGAGCCCCAAGGTTTCCTTCCCAGGAGCCCAGCAGTGCCCACAGGCAGAGTAAGGGCCACACTGAAAACTCCAGAAAGAATGGAGGAGTGCTGCCTTCAAGAGGCAGGAGGAGCCCTGGGGGGCGCAATTTGGACCTGCTGCCCTAAGCTTGGCAAGTGGCTTTCCAGTCCTGGCCTCCTTTTTCTCATTAGTAACATAAGCCATTTACACTAACTGATTCCTAAGATCCCTTCCAGCTCAGATATTTTCCAATATCTAAGAGAACCTGAGGGAAAATGTTCCCGAATTCTGGAAGCAAGAGTTCAGGATAAAGCCTCTGAACTTGTGTTCTCCCAAGTCCAACCAACTAATGTCACCCTCAACTTAGGATCAAAAAACTACGGGCACAGATTAATAGAAACATAGGGAGAGCCTGGAGCCACCAGGCCCGAGAGTCCTTGATTCCAGGAGCTCTCTGTGGAAGGAAATTCTGTTTCTAACACCTGAGCACACTGGTGCATGCTGTCCGGGTCACAGACACACTCACGCACGCCCACTCTGTCCAGTGTTGTGATCTCCTCAGCACAGGGGCAGTGTAGGTCCATAACAGAATTAGATTGTTGAGTCGAATAGGCCTTGGAGTCCCAGTGTGGTGAGTACTAAAGGGTTACATCATCCAGGTCTTTGTAATCATGGCATACTTTCACATGCCTGAACTCACTCAACCCTCAGCACGCTGCTGGGAGAGGGAGACATCGTATTGCCACTCTCGGGTGGGGAAACTGAGAGTCAGGGAGATTGAGTGACTTGTCCAAGACCTCAGAACCAGTAAATGGCAGGTCTTCTGACTCCAGCCAAGTACCCTTTCCACTGTTCTCTTCTTCATTCTGGTTCCCAGGTTTACCAGACAGAGCTCCATCTGTCTCTGTCTGCGGGGTAGTGTGGTTCAGAGGCTTTCCCTGACCCAAGGCTCAGAAAAGAGGCCCAGGGGGCAGCTTTCTGTGCACTCTGAGAACAGATCAGGAGGGAGGTGGGGCCCTGAGTGTTCCCTGGCCACAAGTAACAGTCATGTAGATCTGTCTCCTGGGCCCCTTGGGGTAAACAGATGGCTTAAAATAGCTCAGAGGTGCGGCTGTGTCTGTGCAGGGACAGGATGAGGAAAGGCTTTCCTCTCCTTCCCTCTCCAGATGCCCTGGAGTCAAAGGAGTCAGTCCCAAGCAGGTCTCCTGGCCTGGACTTCACAGGGATGGGTCTGTCCATACTGCTCTTTAGACCTGAGCCACAAACTAGCAGAAAAGCAGGTGGCTTTTCAGCAGTCTGAAGGAAGGAGAGAGTACCAGCTAGGAATAAAGGGAGACACATATCCTGCTTGTCATGATTCACATTTGGATAGGCACTCGGGATAGACACAGACCTAAGAACATTAATAGACAACATGGTGGACAGTGTTAAAGAAGGGTCTCAAGCTGCAGTTGGTGTGCCCAAGCCAGCTCATGTTGGGGAGGAGTCTGTTATCCATGTCTCTTCCCGGCTCTTGTTCTTGAAGTCTCCATAATGAGAGTGTTTACAGAAGTCAGCAAAGTTAGAAATCAGGGGGCTTTTTTTCTCTTTCTTTCAACTTGCTGGGTGCTAAACTAGCACACCACTGAGAGGACCCTCAAATGAGAAAGAGTAGAGAAGGGATGAGTTTCAGTAGTACCTAAGAGGGTGCTCTGAGGGATAAGATTTGGAGCCCCAAAGGACACCATCCATCAATACTAGGTTTAATTTCTTGAGTGTCAACAATTGTTCAAAATCTGAGGGACTGGATTACCCAACCTATATTTCAGATGAGGAAACCAAATCTTGGAAGGATGAATAATTTATCCAAAGCTAGTGGATGGAGCAGAGCATGAACCCCCACGACTGTCTGACTCCATATCATCACACTGTATCTAAAACAACATAAGGAGGAGTATTTTATAGTCAACCAATATTTACTGAATAGGAATCATTTCTTTACTGCCAATTTCCTCTATTAGTATTTAACTTCCACAAGGATAGGGATTTTGCCTTTTAACTCCTTTATCCCTATTACCAAGAATAGTACCCAGCTCCTAAGAGGTACTCAATAAATATTTTTGCATAAAGGAATGAACTAATGATGAGCACCTGTTGCATGTTGGGCTCTCTGCCAGGTGTTGGGATAGGGAATCCATTGCAGGGAGAACTTCACGAGGAGAGAAATTCAGGATGTATGAAATCTGTCTGTATATGTTCGTGTGTGTGTGTATACATACACACACAGATTTATTCACATCCCTTCCCCTCCACCAAGCAGACCATCGTCCCAATTTTTTCTAGATATTTGGAGTCTCAGTTTCCTGCCTACAGAATTGCAATGTCCAGTAACCTGGGTCGAAGCAGATGAAGTGTGAGTGCCTTGTTTGCATAAAGTATGAGGAAGTGGTGCTTAAAGTGGTGTTGTCTGAGGCTGGGAGTAGGAATAATGCTGTTGGTTTCGGTGCCTGAAGAAGTGTCTGAGCCCAGGCAGAAAAATCGGTCATCCTCATCTCTGTCCTGTCTACCACTTCAACATCCACACTTCCGCTTTGGCTGTTAAATATCTGCTGAGGTTGAGATTATAAGGGAATATGGTCCTCACACATATCATGTAACGTGCTACTAGGAAAAAAATGTGATTATTTAAGAAGTGTCACTATTCCCTTCCTTCTACTAGTGGGCATAATAGCATTGACTTATTTTGTGATTCTGTAATATCACCAGAGACGACCATGTTGGCTTAGCTCCCTGGGGAATCTTCAGGCCTCTACCAACGCTGTTCCCCTGCTTTCCCTGAAGGGCCTAGCTGTTTCAGTCTGTAGGAATTCCCAAAGAACTTCATTCAATATTTCTGCTCCTTCCAGAAGACCAAAAAGGAGAAGCCAAGCAAACTCAGTCCCTGAGGAAGCCCAAAGGAAAGATGAGAGCCAAGACCTTCCCTGACTTTCCTTTGCCCCTTTGAAAGCACTGCCCTTCCTGAGGCATCTCTTTTGTCTTACTCTGCTGTCTCTGCTGAGGGACAGGGTAGACCATGTGGCTGCTGGCAAGAGGGGTTGGAAAACAGCATTTATAGAGGTGCAATTTCTTCCTCTCCCTTGGGTTTCACATTTCTCTGGGTCCTCCCAGGGGAGAGGAGGAAGGAAAACATCATAGCATAAGAGGGGCAGAGAAAAGCAGCAGCCTCAGACCATCCAGCCAACTTGCAATTGCACACTGGGCCAAATTCATACTCTATGGGGCTGTACTTGGTCAAGTCGGAGCAGTAGTTTGGGGGGTTCCAGGAGGAAACCTGAGGGACGACAGATAGCCCTTGCTGAAGCCCCCAAGCCAATCATGCAATCATGAATATAGCAGGTTCTCCAATAACCACATTTCTTTCAATGACATTTTATTATAATGCCGATGAGATGCCATAGGAATTTAAGTTTTGTCTATATCTATTAGCCTATGGTAAAATTGGTTTCCTTATACATTGTTTTATTTAAAGCCATAGAACTTATCAACGTTAGTGAAGACTTTTGAGAATCCATCATACAAGTGACTCTGGGTTAGACTTGGGGTGAGGTGGGGTGGTCTGGCCAGTCTTGAAAGCAAAAAAGGGTTTGGGCAAGAAAGATAAGCTCTGTGCTTCCTGGGAAGAAAAAAAAAAAAAAAACTCCAGGGAAATAAGGGATCATTTAGCAACCAGGAAAGTTCAGGAGTGGTCTGGGGTGGGGAGATTGCGGGGAGGCAAGATTAATTAGAGAGAGCTAATCTCAGCAGGGATTGAAAGAGGAGAGGGGAATCATCAGGAATCCATTCTCCCAAAATGTTAAGTAAATAATAAACACATCCAACCAGAGAGAGAGGGGGCTTAGAGAGCTAAGTATAGTACCTGATGGAATCCTTGGGACTGGATCCTCAAACACATCCATCTCTGCAGTGGAAACTTAACTTGTCAGCAAGGGACATGGGAACTTGGGTAAAGAAGAATTGGTGATGGGGGAAGGGAACACTGCAGGCAAACAGCTCAAGTTTACTCAGCTCTTTGGCACCTGCTGCTTACTACGAAGAAGTCATGGCCCTGGGATACCAGGGACTCCCCTGCAACCCTGGGAGTTAGGTGACCTCTTTGACATTTTGGGGAAAACAGAAAGCAAGGAGAGAAGAAACAGTGAAGTTAATGGTTGCCACAGGGTATCTTCTGGTGCAGCCACAAAGATTACATTTTTATTTTCATAAGAGCTTATTTGAACTAAATGGATGACATATGCTGAGGAGCAAGATCTCAAATGCTCCCCAGAAATTACATTTTTTAAAAAGAACATTCAGCCTGTCCAGCTGGTACTCATCCCCTGCTCTCCTTCCAGCATTTTCTTTTTTAATCCTTACCAGAGGATATGATGGAGTTATTACTTCATTTTAGAAAGAAAGAAAGGAAAAGAGAGAAAGAAAAACAACATGAGAGAGAAACATCAATCCGTTACCTCCCTTACGTGCTCCCAGCAGAGATTGAATCCACAGCCTAAGTATGTGTCCTGACGAGGAATCAACCTGCACCCTTTTGGTATACAGGACAATGCTCCAACTGAGCCACGTAGCCAGGGCTCCTTCCAGCATTTTCAGTCTCTCCTGTTAAGGCCTCCCTATTCTCCTTGACCTTCAAACCTGCACATATCCTCCTACTTTAGAAAAACACATGCATATACATAAAGATAAAAACAATCTTTAACTCTGATGCTCTCTCTAGTCCCTCTGCTTTTCTGTTCCCTTCTTCTTACTACTAAAAACCTTCTTACTACTTTTCAAAAAAAAAAACCTGGCCTTTTTCTTCTGCTTTCATTTTCTCATCATGCAACTTCTCCTCGAAAGCACTGGATGTACTCATCACCAAGTCTGGTTTCCTCAGACACCAAATGGGCTGTCTTCATTTCAGGCTTTCCCCAGCTTCACTGCCTACCCAAAACACCACAGTCCTCTTCTGTGGACATGACTTTTATGTTTTTTACTCAAGAACCTGTAGTGATTCTCCATTGCCTCCTGAATCAAGGCTAAATTTTCAAGAGCCTTCATATATCCTTCACTCTACCTACTCGTCTTTAGAAGTTTTCTATTGTTTTCAGCCATCTTATTTATATCATCTCTGTCCAGCTAGAATCCAGCTAGATTATAAGCATCTGGAGGGCAGAAGCCAAATCTTTCATGACTTTGAAATGGTTCAATACTATATGTAAGCTCTATCACATCAAGATACCTTTAGGTAGTGTGGCCTCAAAGATAAAAAAAATTTTTATTTTTTCGTGACCACTTATGTGACCACCCTTCTTTCACATGAGGGAAAAAACAGGCTTGAGAAAGTCACCAGGAGAGCATGGCACTGCAAACTGCAGGCTATTTCATGCCAAAGATGCAACATAAGTGAGTGACAAGAAGGAATGAAAGCATGAAATGTTCTATGAAATCTTTGTCTTGGTCTGTCATGAGAAATTTTACATGCTTGCCACTTTGTAAAGTTACTGTTTAAACACTGCTTTTCAAACCTGACCACAGATTAGAATCATTTGGAGAGCAATGCTCATGCCTGGGCCCCCACTAGATGTGATTTAATTGGTTTCGTGTGGGGCTCAGGCATTGTTTGTAGGGTCTTCTAGGTGATTCTAACGTAGAGCCAGGTTAGAGTCATTGATTTAGAAATGTAGGTATGCGTTGTGCATTGGGATGGTGGAGTGCTTGGAGACCCCTCCTAGTGGGGTGACTAAAATGCACGCCTCACTCCAAATTCTCTTTCCTACAGATAAACCTTTTGGGATCTTTTGTGCCCTTTTGTCACTGATGCTGAGATCTTGGATAGCTACCTACTCCAGGCTGGCCCTAGAAACAACTCATCATTGTCCCTTTGTCTCTTGACACACAGGGAGCGGCTGCCTGTCAACTACTTCAAGTTCCAGTTTCGGAATGTGGAGTACAGTTCTGGCCGGAACAAGACCTTCCTCTGCTATGTGATTGAAGTGCAGGACAAGGGAGGCCAAGTGCAGGCATCCCGGGGATACCTAGAGGACGAGCATGCAACTGCCCATGCAGAGGAAGCCTTCTTCAACACCGTCATGCCAACCTTCGACCCGGCCCTGCGGTACAACGTCACCTGGTACGTGTCCTCCAGCCCCTGTGCAGCTTGTGCTGACCGCATCATCAAAACCCTTAACAAGACCAAGAACCTGCGCCTGCTCATTCTGGTGGGGCGCCTCTTCATGTGGGAGGAGCCCGAGATCCAAGCTGCTCTGAAGAAGCTGAAGGAGGCTGGCTGCAAACTGCGCATCATGAAGCCCCAGGACTTCGAGTACATCTGGCAGAATTTTGTAGAGCAGGAAGAGGGCGAATCCAAGGCCTTTGAGCCCTGGGAGGACATTCAGGAGAACTTCCTGTACTACGAGGAAAAGTTGGCTGACATCCTGAAGTAGGCAATTGGGCACAGCCTCACGTGAGTCATGGTACCATTACTCCATTAATTGGGTAGTTTGGGGTCAGGTGGAACCAATGGTGTCAGGTTTTCCTGGGGAAGGATTTCATTTTTCTGCTTTGGGTTAACTGTAAAAACGTTAGAAGATCCTGTCTCCTTTTATTTCCTCAAAATTCCTCTCCCTAAATCCTTTCCCTCCTACACTTTCATATCAGACTAACTTCCCCCATAACATGCAATACTTAAGGTTAACAGGAATCTGAAAGCCTTGATTCGATAGGACTTTCTGTAGTGAAATATTTAGATGGTGCGAGAGCCTGCTATTGAACAACAGCCTCGAATATATTCCAATCCCCTAACCATGCCCCCATGTATGTTTCCAGAATCACTAATTCTGGACACCTTGGTGATGCCTTGCTCCCACCCCTATTTGCAACCCTACTTCTCCATTTTTCCTCTAAATCAGGTGTTTCATTCCTGGGGGTGGGCTTTTTTCACTTTTGAAACAGCTTTTTTTTTTGGCCAGAGAAGCTTTCATGTTTTAAAACAAATGATTCCTCTTTGAGGGAGACTAGTAATTGCTGCGTGGATGTATAGTGTAAGAACATTTTTCTTATGTTGAGGAGACCTCCGAACTCATAGAACAATGCTGAGTGCGGGAATGGGGATAACACAGCAACAAGTTCTTCTATGAAGGGATGTTTAAAGGGTTAAAAAGATGTTTGTAAATTAGGCAGCAGCTCAGAAGTAGCCTCCTGCAGATATCAAGATGGGATAGGAGAACTGGAAGTAAAAAATTAGCTATTTAAGCAAATAATTAGGGCACAATTAAGGCCAATTTGGCCTCTTGCTGAGGGTAAATTAGATTCTTACAGAAACAGGCCGATCACCCTCAGGAAAGAGGGTAAAGAATCCTTTACTACCTTTTTTTGAGTTTGGTCTAATCTACTTTGCTCCCCTAACAATGCTATGACGAAGTCCCTTTACAAGGTCTGAGTTGCTGTTCAAAGTCCTCCAGTAACAGAGAAAGGCTCTTCACCATCTTCTTAAACCACCTTCATTCTGGAATAACTCAACATATTACTAAAACACAAAAGTAGCATGCTTCTGTGAAATTCAATTTGTTTGGTGTCTCTCACTATTATTCTTGAGATGTCACTTCATGTTTTGAAAATATCAATGTTCTGGAGCTTGATGTTGGCAGGTGTTTGACATGCTCTCAGGGAGCCTGATAATTCTCTAGCTGAGCATTTGCCACTCCATGAAGGCAGGATTCTCAGTCATTTCTTACAAATAGCAGGACCTATTCATTGACTTCAGTGACTATGGTCAGGTAATGTCTCGTGGTACTCTGCTCCTGTAAAATAAAATGCCACTCTGAGTGGTGGTGAGTGGTAATAAAAACGGATTTCTCAAGGTGACCTCTGAAGATTCAAAATTAGCTTTTAAATTCCTTGAAGATTTTATTGGTGTCGGTACTATCACTGTAATTATAAACCCTATACAGATTCTACAGAGTGATGACTAGTAGCTTAATTGTAACCCTAGAGTACTTGCTTCTTAAACATCTTTCAGAGTCATGGGCCACTTCTCCTAGCTGCCTAACTAGCAAGTCCTCAGGGATTTGTGCTGTTTTCATTTTTTTTCCCCATTAAATCAAATTAGATAGCTAAATCTGCTATAAAAATAAACATTTCAAGGAGAATTAAAAGAGCTTTCAATTTTGGATAATTGAGGGTTGTACCTTATGCTAATCTAAACAGAAATAAAATAGATAAATTGGTTTGATAGAAAAGTCCATTTCTAAGTCAAATTATTCTTAATGAAATATCATTGGACATGTTCCACATTATAAACCTCTTTCCATTAGTGTGCACAACTATATTTTCTGGACCCATTATTAACATACTTCCTGTACTCTGAGTTGCTCATGTTACTGAAGGAAAAGGTTAAAATCTACCAAGTTAAAAAAAAACTGGCATGAAAAAGAGCTGTTATCTAAAAGCCCAAAAGAACAACTCTGTTTAATTAAATACTCCCAAGAAATGGGCATTTGTTAGAGAAAGATTTCCTATTTCTTATTCCATCTCTTTAAAAACACAACAGACAAGGATTTAACCATGTATTCAACTCCAACAGTCAAGCAGATCTGTTCTGGGGATTTCTCTGGGCAAACCATACCAAAACATAAATGGAACAAATCCAATTCTGGGTAAACCAGTACTCACACACTATGGAGAAATTCAGGAACTTGTTGGAGAGGGCACACAGAAACCCTAATTCAACAAGAGTACTCTTCATTGTTTGGGGCCAGCAGGGCTCTCAGTAATATGTCTTCTGTTTTCTCATCAAGGTTTGCCTGCTGCCAGGAAACAGCAGTGACAGGTATGGCCATCTGGGACATGCCTGACTTCCTAATACCACTTGGAGCTGGACACCATTCGACACCAACCAATCCCACTGCCCAAGACCCTATGAGGATTCAAAATACACTTCTCATGCTGTAAATCATCTTAGCTGTGCATCTTTCTCTAAGGCTGCTCTCAGGAAAAAAAGTGAGTTGCAAGGAGAAACAGCAAATATGGGCACCAAATATGGGCACCAGGCATCATGAGGCTGAGGGTTCTAGCCATTCCCCAAAATGGGCTGCTTAAGACAGAGCCTCAGACCCAAGATCTGTGATCTTTGAAATATGTCCAGAAATGCATTTGTTTTTTCTAAAAAAAAAAAATAAGCAGCAACAATAAAAGAAATGGTGTGGTTTTTCTGTGACCAGGTTTTTTAAGGAACTTTGAAATTTAGAAGTTAACTATGGACAGTGATCAAGTCCCAAGAATAGGGTTTCCCAAGCCACATATAAAATGGAGAGATTGAAACCAGGACTTGTCAAGGCAACCCAAGATACTCTCTCATGTAGACTTCTCATCCTGGTCTTGACCTCCATAAAATATTTTCTTCTAAGATTCCTTGAGTGCCTTTTTGCCTTCTCTAAAGACAAAGTATATGATAGAGGGTAAAACAAAAGGTGTGGAAAATCTGTATATAAAATATCCATGTCCCAACAGCCAATTAATTAGCAATTAGCCTCTTGATTAATCAGAGGTGAGAAATAGGAGCATTTCAATGTTCAGATACACAATTTAAGGGCAGACAACATGTGGTACTTGATGGTGATGGCAGGCTGATGTAAAAGTCTCATTTCTTAAAAGGTTTCAGTCCTATAGAAATAAAATTTCACATGTGAATTTCTGGGTGTTTGCCAAACTCTAACTAGGTTTCCAGGAATAATGTGTTCATTCTGATTATCAAGGCAGTGCCTTTCCCCAGGCTTTGAGTGTGATAAGTCATCGGAATTTGACCCCAAGACTATCTGCAAATGACAAAGCATGTTATCACATCCCTGCTGAATCCCAGAATTCCACTTACAGCCAGTCCTCCACAAGACTAAGCTCTGTTAGAAGAATCATCAAGGTTCATACTCCATATAAAAATTCACTCTAATCCCTTTCAGTGTAGGAGCCTGCCATACCCATGTTTTACATAATTAGTAAAATACTTTAATTCTAAGTTTTCTCTCATCATTCACTCTCATTTTCAGTTTGGTGTATTCAGACATTCTTTTCCCTTCAATTTTATTAATAATACACAGAAGCAAAGCTTCAAGAAAAGCTTTAATCTCTAAGTTTGAAAATGAACTTGCTCCTGCACTACCCCACCCCAATAACATGAAGAACCTGTCTGTTCCACACAGAGACACAAAATACATGAAATACTTTTTGAAACTGCTGCCTCATATCAGGCTGTAATGTGATAAGAACATAAGTCTAAAGTACAAAGGTTATATTTAACCACTGCTCTCCTAGTGTTTCAACAAGCCCATTCTAAAATCTAGTTCTTTCACACTGGGAAAAGCAAGTCCTATGAAGGCCCAGAATTCACTCAAGGGAGAAAAATCAGTATTAGA
Organism: Trachops cirrhosus; assembly: GCA_028533065.1. Taxonomy (NCBI): domain Eukaryota; kingdom Metazoa; phylum Chordata; class Mammalia; order Chiroptera; family Phyllostomidae; genus Trachops; species Trachops cirrhosus. The sequence continues at coordinate 101,923,203 of CM052541.1, forward strand.
TCTGGCTGTTTTAACTTGTAACACCACAGTAAGAGGGTTAGGGGTAGGGGAGAAAAATACCACTACCCTTCCCAATACCTCTGCTACTGAACCACTGGATAAATCCATGAACCTGTTTCTCTCACTGCAAAAACACAAGCAAAGCGTTGCTCTCTTAGCTGGTTACACTTCAGCATACCCCCCGAGCTTAAAAACACAAAGAAACCTACTCATCTTCCCTAACCCCTCAATTACCAAAGTAAAATTTGGGGGGAAGTGGGTCTTTTTTTTTTTTTTTAGAAGATTCATATGAATTTTGTTGAGAACTGAGTCATCTCAACTTTGCCAGGCATTAACATGTATTATTTGTTTCATGATTAAATTCAGACATGTTCAATCACAGACACTGTGTAGTGGACAGAAGAGTTTACCATGAGGAGATTCTAAAAACCTGCCTTTTCAGAATGTTGACCCATCGCTGCTGTCCATTCTTCTCACCTGGCCACTCTTCCCACTGGACCCCCTCTCTGACTTTTCCAAATTAAGTTATGGGTAAATTCTCCATTATCCCAGCCCAGAACAAGACAGACATGTGTACAAAACCTCACTGTAGCCCAAGAAAAAAATATTTATTTTCCAATTTTTTGCTCTCTACAAATTCCTTAACAGTGTTGAAACAGTCCACTTTCGTAATTTAAACAAAAAAAAAACCTCAAAATTCTCTCCTAGAATAAATTTGATGACATAAGGATAATACTAAGTAAATGCACAAATGCCAAAAGATGCAAAATTAACTGAAATGTTCATCCTTCCTGAAATTTGTCTGAAAATAGCAGAGTAGAATCAATGCTGCCACCTACTGACAAGCCAAACAAATCAGGTAGCATCCTGGAACAAAACAGGGGTCCTCTGGCCCAACATCTGGTTCCCCAACTATTATCAGGCTATTTATTACCTACCTTCCTAAAAAGAAAAAAAGAAAAAAAAAAGGAAAGAAATATCACAGCAACATTTCCCAAGCAATCTCTCCTCCAGAGCCCCAGTCCAATCGTGGGAATACAGAAACCTAACCATGGCCTATGTCACATGAAACTCCTCTGACAACTTTTTAACGTCAGTTTGCCCCATCGTATAGCCCAGTAGGGATGATACATGAAAACAGACACATTCAAAACGCTCATCTCTTCAGAGTGTATACACAGTGATTCTGATGTCTGTTGCGTCAAATACCTCTTCAATTATTGCAGATACATTTTCCCATTTCAGACGATCAAGACCACACCCAATCCTGAAAAAGACAAAACATCTCCATTGGTTGTGATGAAGGTATCTAGGAAATCACTCTTTCCCTCTTCCTTTAGACTGCATTTACCCAAAGCATCAGAACACATTATCTGATTTCACACTTATCAGCCACCATGGTGGGAATTTGGAAGTTAATTCCTACTGAGTCACCCAAGGCTGTTCCTAAACAGCCCTAACACTCCAAAGCTGTCACTTCTTTTTTGACTACTGCTTACCACTTCCCAATTATTTCAAGCAGCATTTACAAATGTATAACTGCCATGACAAGGGAGACTCACTATCCTTCTATGTCCACTTATAAAAACTAGTTGTGGACAGGCAGGAAAAGACTGGCATTTAAAAAACACACTTATAATGGAAATTTATGGAAGATAAGAAAATAGTCAAAGAGCTGAAACTCTGCAAAAAAAAAAGAAGATGGAATGTTGAGAAATGCCAAGATTATTGCAATTCAGGGCTTTGCAATACCCTGGTGAAAAAAAAACCTTACTTATTTGACCCAAAAAACTCTACTACCTAGCACCTTTCTCTAAGATATTACTTTATTGATCCTCAACATCCCTAGGGGAAAAAGAGACTTAAAACTGCTAACTGCATATAATGTGGTAAGTCCCTGAAAAAAACTGTAATCAAAAAAAGTTTCTGATACATAATCCGTAAGTACATAAAGGACCAATGTAAGATGAGGGACCCTGTAGCCACATAAGTAACTTGGAGCTTGGAATAAACCTGTATGTATGGTCAGCACTGACTCAAAACTAGACTGACAGGGAAAGGTAAGCCCAAACCTATTTCCTAAGACACAGCAAAGGGGATATTGAAACCCCATCATTCTTTAAGTTCCGGACAGAGTCTAAGACATTACATCAGCGACATATCCTCTAGCTACTGCCCAAGGTGACCACCAACAAGCATGAAGTTAAAAAGGTAGTGATCATTTACAACTTTCTTTGCACAAAATTAACAGGTTTGGGACACCTGAAGTGGCCCAGAGGGAAATCACACTTGCTTGGTCTTGGTTCTTAAGCTTACATTGCTTCAGGAAAAAAGGCTAAGCTTCAAGCAGAGGATACTAGAAATTTAACAAATGTGATTAAACAACGGTTCCCCTCTCTACATAGGTTGAGGCAGGTGTGTATTTTAAGTTAGTTATCCTTATTCATTCAACCCAGGCTAAGAACCAGGGTATGCCTTGGCCTAAAGTCTGACAACTTGTTCACTGGTAACTTTTTAAAAATTTTAATTTATTGATTTTTAGAGAGAGAAGAAGGAGGGAGAGAGGGGGGAGAGAGAGAGGGAGGAAGGAGGGAGGGAGGGAGAGAGAAAGAAACATCATTTTCTTGTTCCACTTACTTACGCATTTATAGGTGATTCTTTCATGGGCCATTACCAGGAATCAAACCTGCAACCTTGGTGTATTGAGACACTGCTCTAACCAAATGAGCTACCCAACCAGGACTCACTGGTGATTTTTTAAAGTTCTGAAATTTGTCTACCTTTCAGTCTGTATTTTAGATTAAGCTTTTAAGTCATTTGTCTTTGAGTAAGACAATAAGCCCCACCAATCACTTAAATCTTCATTTAGGGCCCTGTATTTCCTTGCCTGGGCATGGAGAGGTCCGTGACTCCATTCTTCAGACAATGGGACTTCATGGCCTCTAAACTCTTCTGTAAGTTTTCATAAGTTGGCTTGTGTGAAGCCCTTTTCTTTGTAATCTGAGTACAAAGAAAAAAATTCAAACTTCTATTAGTCCAAAATGATAGCCCAAGAAATGTCATCACATTGTCTCAACATCCTAAGTAGAACAAGAAGTGTATTTTTACAGAATAGTCTACAGCAGTGATGACAAATGTCATTTTAATGTTCCTTCCAGTTATGGGAGGCCCTCAGAAAAATCAACTAAATAGGGTCGGAGAAACCCAGATACTGCCACGTACATAATCTTTCCTTTTCTCAAGACCAGCAGGCTTACAGACTGTGCCTACTGTGTGTTGTTTGTAAGCAAAGTAAGTGAAAGTCTTTATGCCTCTTCCAAGAGATAAGCTGCTGCATATCTGTAGTAAGAACTCAAACCCCGTGAAAATTTCCTGTTAAGCCTATTTATTTAGAAATTATGCTTGCTTGGTTGCTGCTTCTCAACAGAGATACACTGGTAGCATTACAAATAATACTGGAAGTCACATCAGCCTTAAAGACAGCATTCAAATGACCCCACTTAGTCTGCTATCCCAATCCTTGTAGTGGGTTGTCTGTAAACCACCCAGCACCATCACCAACTAAACCACACTGTTTCTGGGGCTGAAGACCATTTGGACGGTAGAAGAATCCCACATTGAGGCTGTAGTCAGGAAAGCAATGGAGTGCATTTGATAGGGAAGAATGAGAAAAACTCCTTTGGGCAATCTGTCTCTTGACACATTATTGTTTTTCTATCTCACTATGTCAAGGAAGGAATTAAAGTATGGAAGACATCCCTAACTTTTGCAAGTCTTAGAACAAAGGCCTTTAGTAGATGTCACAGCACTCCTTCCCAAGGAGATAGGATGGAATTTCCTTTCTAACCCAGAGGTCCAAAGAGCCATCAACACTGGACCTAAGTTGGTATGAGATCAGAAGCTTTTCAACATCTTTGGTTGTCTAGAATGGAATATTATAACCAACACAAATTCAGCGCAGCCTATCTGTTCACCAATCCTTAAAACTTATTGAGAATTGGTCCCATCTTACCAAGTAATATATATATCGCCCATCTCTCTCCAGAACAGCCACTTCTCCAGATTTCTTTTCTAAGAAAAAGTTATTTAATAGTAGAAAGAAAAAAGAAAATCAAAACACCGATCTCCATTCTTAGATTTTAAAAAATCTTTACAGATGTTTACCTCAGAACATTTTCAACTCTAAAGAAATCTATGTCTCCTCTGAACACTTTCCTCTTTATCAGCCTTCCTAAATGCTGTATTCCTTAGTTTCCCACTTTCTTAATCATTTTCTCAACCATGTTTCCCTCACATTTTTCCTTTGCCAGTTGTGTTCATTCAACAATGACCTTTGTCCATACAAAGAGCTAATGTTTAAGCATAATTATGGGGGACATAGGTATAGAGAGAGGTTCCTAATCATACGCGTTTCCAATCAAGAGAAGGTGTTATGTTCACATATAACTACTAACTACAATAAAAAATAGAGAGAAATTGTTTTTTAAAGGGTGGAATCAAAATCACCAGTGGAGATCCTGATTCAGCCTGGACTGTGGTCTCAGCAACTGTTTCAGAAGTTCCACGTGATTCTGATACACACCTCTGGTTTAAAATCATTGGTAGAAAGTGATGGAAGAGGGTCTGTAGCAAAGGATTCTTAACTCCTAAATACAATACGGGTGAACAAAGGCTCCTGAATGCCAAGCTAATACCTGTGGATTTGGAAAGCACTTCAGAGTTATTAAGGTTTTCAGAGAAGTGGAGAATTATCAATAGGGCTTTATGGTAGAGGAAGAAATGGGAAGCACTTACGAGAAGTCAAGCTTAGTGTGTTAGGGACCCAAACTATAGGCTATTTTTGTGGAGAAAAAAAAATCTGATGAATTAAAAGTACTCAGTGGTTAAGAACACCCTCTTTACATGTAAATCTTGTTTAATAATTGAAGTATTACAGGAGGTCAAAAGATGCTCTAAAGGCATAAAAGTTAAGCTGTTTTCAGAACTCACGTTGATTTAACAGTTCCTGCAACCCTCCAAATTTCTTCTTAAAGAGTACAGCTATCCCAGCGCCCATTCGACAATCCTCACTGATACAGTGGGCCAAAGAGTCTGTTTTGGGGCATGCAAAAAGGTCTCCTTTCACATAAGTGATCTAAAATGTGCAAAGGAAAGAAATGTTTTATTAAGTACAGAAAAATACTAAACTATTTCTTTGTTTTCCTTTACGGTCTGCCACCCCTCCCCACCTTCTTTATTTGAAGCCAAACCGTCAAAATTTAAGGAGTTAACCACTACAAATTAAAGCATGTGTAAAAGGAAAATGATGGCTGGTGTCTGCCTAGGTTGTATTATAAAACAGCTAGAGAAAAGAAAAACAATTCAATTATTGGCTTAATTAAAAAGTGTTTATGCGTTTGACCTCAATTACTCTTATTTCAGTTCACCGTAAGTTAATAGTTATTACGCACTCTGCTTCCTTCTGCATCTTCACTAGGGCTGCCGGCCATGATATCGAGTTGCTACCTCCAAAATTTAAATGTTTCCTCAGCTAGAAGGGAAAAGGAGGGAAAAATGCTTAGGCAGCCTGAACACATTACATTCAGATCGCCCTGACCACCCACTTTATTTTTCCTCCCAACGTTTATCAATACATGTGAGTTCATCCAGCCTGTAAGCAGTAATACAAAACTCTACTGAGGCAAGGAAGAGAAAAAAAGCCTTAGGTTCACAAAGGACCCTGCCCCGCTCGTATTTCGCGCTCTCCCGGAGCGCTAACTCCACCGGCGAACTAAAGGAGGCCCTAAAACACGCCTCCACTTTTCTTCGCGCCCAGCGGGTTTAGGACAGTTCTTAAACTCGGTGGGTTTGGCCTAGAAGAAAAAAAGGAGGGACTTGAGGCCGCAACTAGGGAGTGTGCTGCCCAGCGCAGGAAGGAGGTGGACCCTCAAGAAAAGCTTCCTCCCCTCTTTTTAGGAGGGAGGGGGGTGGGTAAGGGAAGAGTCCAGAGAAGCCTCCCACTCTGTCTCCTACCCTAGGGCGGGTCTGCGAGGGTGTAGAGCCTGTCCCGCCGTCCCGTGGGAAGGAGCGGGGAAGCTCGCTCAAAGCCCCACTGTTCCGGGGTTACCCTTCACCTGAGGTCGGCCGTTAAGAGAACCCACCCGCGGGGAAGGGCTCCAAGTCCCGCCCTGGTAGGTAGGGAGCATCCGACGAGACCAGACGCGGAGCCAATCCCGCCATAGCCCTTATACACACGCACCTAACATGGCCGCCCACGACCCCGAGACGACGAGGAAACAAGCCTCTCTAGCTAGCTAGCGGAACCTGCACTCTTTGGTGACGGCCGCCGAGCTTCCGGCGGTAAATACCGAGGAGTCTCCCGCCGCCACCCCAGCTTGCGTAACGAGATAGCCAACCACGAGCGAGGAGGGACGGCGCCGGCGCATTAGCCCAGGGGTGTGCCTCCAGTAGCCGCATAGAAGTGGGTGGGAAGTTGCCAAAAAAAAAAAAACTAGTTAGCGCCTGCGTAGTAAAATGATCAGGGAGGTGTTTGAACCGAAGCGTCCAATGGGTCAAGAAGGCGCCTGCGTATTCTTTCCTTCGGGAGTGCTAGCTAATCCAGGCAGTGGGCGTGGCTTTACGGGACGCCTGCGCAGTGCTCCTCCAACGAGAGAGGGGCAAGCCCGGAGCGCAGGCGGCGGGGGGGGGGGGATTAGGGGGCGTGGTCGCAGAGACGCCTGCGCGGAGGCGGTTGGAGGGAGGCCCGATTCCCCTTTGTTCAGGTTCGCCATTTTGCGAGGCAGCGGCAGTGGCGGCGGCAGCGGCGGCTGGAGCCTCTGATTGGGTTTCGGAGTCCGGTACTGGAGCCAATCAGCGCGGGCAGCGAACCGGGGGAGCGAGGCACGGTGAGTGTGAGGAGCCAATATCCAGCGGCCCAGAGCCGGCCCCAGCGCCCCGATTGGCGGGTCTCGCTGACCACTCAGGAGAGGCCCAGATGCCCGTCGAGCCCGGGGAGTCGAGCTGAGCCTAGCCGAGTGGGGTGGCAGGCGGCCCCGGCTGAGAGCCTGCGAGCTTCGCGGGGCACTGCCGGCCAAGGCCTGTAGGGGGCTGCCCCGCGCGAGAATGGTTCCCCCAGGGGCAGGCACCTTGGGGTCCAGATTCCTACAGGGTGCCAGTGCCAGTTGGGGATGTGTCCTGGTTCCCCTGACCCTTAGACGAAGGTTCTCAGGCTTCAGACTCGGGAACGATTGGCCTGCGTGCCACGAATACCCCTACACTGAGGTACACACACGCGCCCCCCTCGGTAGTTTCCTCCTGGTCGTTCCAGCCTCGTATTTAAGCCCAAAAGTCTGCGCCTGCATTCTCCATGCTCCAACCCTCGGGACTGGAAACCTCCCCCCCGGGGGGGCCCGCGTCCCCCAGCCTTCCGAGAGCCGTGTCGGTCTGTCCGCAGCCCTCCTGGGTCTGCAGGGAGGCCTGGAAAAGATGCGGTCCTCGGTTACAGGGCCCCAAGTGCAGTGAGGAGAGGGGGTGGCCGGTCCCCGCTTCGGCGCACTGCTGGGCCGTCCCCGCCGTCTCCCTGGAGGGGGAACTGGGAGTGAGCTAGTGTGCCCACTCCCCCTTGCTCCGCCGGGCCCCTCCTTACATCTGGCTCAGCCCGGGTTCCCGGGCCGGCGCCGTTACCACCCCCTTTTGGCTCGTCATTTCCTCTCCTCCCCGCCCAGCTTCCCAGGCAGAACCGCACACCTCAGTCTTGGAGTCCAAGCAAGCGGTCTCCCCTTTCTTTCCCGGGCGCTAAGGCCAGTCCACTCGTGTCTAGAATCTCACTCGTAGAAGCTTGCAAGGTTTTTTCGATCCTTTTCCTGGAGGGTGCACGATTTGCTTTTTCATGTTATTCTATCCATTGCTCATCTTGTGAACTCTCCCTCCCTTGAAAATGTACAATTCGTTTTTCTTTGACATTTCTGTGTTAACTTTGAACGTGTCAAGCTTGATTCATTGGCTCAGTTCACAACTATTTCTTGGTTTATATTTTTCTAGTACACGTTCTAATTCCATATTAACTTTTTTATTGTGGGGTCTTCCCTTAGGGTGATAAGAAATCTGTTGACAACCAGGTATAGAGCAGTTAGCATGTACCAGGCTATCAATCTATGTGATGGGAGGGAGTGGGTAGATACAAATAAGAACCTTTCCTGCCTGGGGGAGATTGACAGGTGAACAGCTAATCAATACCTAATGGTTAGTGCTATAATGGGGCCAAGTTCAGTTTTGTGAAGTATGGTACTGATACATGAGTTACCAACAGCCCGGTGGGAGGCTTAATAATGCAGCCATGCTTTTGATTGACCGCAGGATGATAGGATTTCCTTTTAACAGGAAAGAGCATTGCTTGGAGAGAAGAACTTGGACAGAGGCACCAGATTGTGCTGAGTCCGTGAGAGGGAAGATAGAATAAAGACAGTGGGCAGTAGGGGTAAGAGTTTAGGCTGGACAGCCTAGTTGATAAAAGCACTTGTACATCTTAAAGAATATTTTGTAAGATTGGAAAAACAAGTTTCTGTCTGGTGGGGTTTTGTCCTGTAACAGTGGCTTTTTGTGGGGGGAGAAAGAGAGATATCCCTAGGACTTGAAATTTTTTTAATGGGCTCTTTGGAGCATGCCCTCGCTTTCCTTCCCTCTCAGATGTGCATCTTTACTTTTCTTTCCTAAACTCCAAGGGTTCCCCATGAGATGAAACAGGCAGCCTCTCATCCCACACTTACCCCCTGAATCTGTCTCCAAGGCTCCCTTTTTTCTGACTTTGCAGTGAGCTAACAGCAGCCCAGCATGGCTTGCTTCTTTCCTATAATGTTTCTAGGGAGCCAAAGCAGAACACTACCCAGGCTCTCTCCTGTTGCTTCTTCTATCCCAAGCCCACCCTTTGCCCTTCATTGTCCCAAGCTTTAACAAACATACTCTCAAAATAAAAAAATAATGACAAAAAAATAAAGTTTTTACTTATGTGAAACACCTAGCATAGAGAGTAGGTCTTTAGTGTATATGGTGCCTGTGTTTCTAATCACATTTACTAAGGTCATACGACTGGTAGGTTTCAGTAAACTCCTAATCCAGTGTCTTTTAATTCTTATTATCCACATTTATAGATGGGGCAAACACTTTTGCTAGACTTTCTAAAAGACAGTTATAGTCTGGTTACTTTTTTGTCAAACACCTAGAGCTTCCATCTGTCTGCAGAAGAACTTTGCTTGGAATTTTGAGACAGGAGTCTAGCCTCTTACCTTTGACTTGACATATGGAGTCTTTTGGTCTGCTGTTCATATGCTGAAATGTTTGTGCCTTATTTTTTTAATCTTTATTGATTTTTAAAGAAAGAAACCATCAATTTGTTGTCCCACTTATTTATGCATTCATTGGTTGATCCTTGTATGTACCCTGACTGGGGATCAAACCCACCACATTGATGTATCTGGATCATACACTGACCAACTGAGCTGCTACCCAGCCACGGCCTGTGTCCTTGTTTCTATGCTGGTTCTTTGTTGGGAGTACTCCACCCCCTCACTCATCATCACATATAAACCTTTCTTGCCACCTTTTCCTAGCTGGAAGAAATCTCTGTTCTCCAGATTTCCTTATTACTTTGTTTTTCATAAGTTCCAGTACAAATTTTTACTCCTATACTAAACTCAAAGACTCTGAAGTTAGGATCTTTGTCAGAGTTTTCTTTTTATTTGTAAAACCTTCAGAACAATGTCTGGGACATGGTACATCATTAGTGGAGAAAAGGAGTAAATTAGGAACTCTAATCCAGAAACCCCTTGGACAGTGAGGAAGCTGGACAGCTCTAGTCTTTAATCAAAGATCAGGACCCATTTGTTAAGTTGTAGAGTGGACTTAGTGGGCTAATGATGGTGATTTTTTGTAATACATTGGAAAATGTCAAAGTATACATCTTATAAAAGATAAGTGTTCATGAAACTTTTGTTTCAGTTACTTTTTTAATGTTATGTGTATAGTGACTTGTAATAAAATGTGTTTCTTACTATTAATTGTGGTCAAAGTTCAAAGGCCACTATTCTAGGCTTTACCTGGTAGTGATTATCAAATGTAGATATTTTGAGGGCTTTTCACATGCTTATAGTTGACTTTCTGGAAGTTTTAGCTCTAAAATGTATGTGAGTCCACATAAAATGGATTCCTAGTAATTAGCTACATTTCAGGACCTATGCCTTGAAGTGGAAAGAAGCAAATTTTCCTGCTAGCCAGAATAAACACACACTGTGGGGCGGGGGAGTTCAAAACTTTGAGTTAGAAGCAAGAACTAGACAGACTAAATCTGGAGGCTTAATTTTGTCAGAATCTTAGGCAGAGAAGCACTTGAGGAAAGACAATGTCCGGTTTTACTGCAGTTGTGCTAGCTGAAGCTCACTGTAGTAGGAATATAGGGCTTCACTGAAGCCAGTCGTGTCACAGCATTCACCATTAGCAGTATCACGTTCCAGACAGAATCCCTTTCACATTAATGTGAGAGAGAACTGCTGCTAGATTTGAAACTGCCTTCTTTTTTTGCCCTGCAAAGTATAGTGGGTTTAAATGTTTTTCATTTGGAGCATTTGTGTTATGGGATAAATTAGTTAAAATCTGCATAACCTGTATATTAGTAATTCCTATGCTATTTGAGTAAGATATAAATATCTGGAAATTAATGATCAAGGAGAAAATCTTATACAGTAAAGGGGTTTGGCGTGGAGGAGGTATTGAAATATAAAAGACATTTCCTTCATGATCCTGATTTCCAAATCAGCTTTATTTAGATATAATTTAGATACAAAGGGTAATTATTTTTAAGTTTACGTTTTGATGAACTTTGACAAATTTATACACCTATGGAATCACCACCACAGTGAAGATCCAAAACATTGCCATCACTCCAGAAAGGTCCAGGGTCTCTATCCCAGTCAACCTCCCACTTTCCCTCCCCTCACCTGCCCCCCCCCCACTCCAGTCTCAGGGAACAATGATCTGCTTCCTGTCTCTAGATTACTATTGTCCTTTCAGAGTTTTATATAAATGAAATCACATATACTCTTTTGTATCATGACGCTTAGTTGTTTAGTTGTACATATCGTGTGTACCGCGGTTAGAGACAAGATAGAATTTGGGGAAGACTTTTTACTTCCCTGGTAGTCACTTAGTCTGGTTGAAAACCTGTTTATCTATCCTGTTTCTGCTATCTCCTAGAACTGATTCAGTCAATCAATTCAGAAGAGGCTGACGTAAAGATCAGAGTGTCACTTTGTCAGTGTGCGATGAGACAGTAACTAGAATTTATTTGTTTTCCTGATTATGTATGCTGCTTATTGGCTGACCTATATGTAAATCCAAATGAAAACTAGATATTTGTTTGGTATTTCCACTAGAGCAAAGGTAGTGAATTGGAGAACCGTATGACCAGATGCACGATGCTGTGATGACATAGTCATCCTGTCACTCATTTATGACTTATACATCACATACCATTTTAGTTGTAAATGATAAGCTTAGTTAATTTTTGTTCAATTTTTTGCTTCCAACATTTTAGTTTTAAAATTTTTCAGACCTACGGTAAAGTTAAAGTAATTTTACAATAAACATCAGTGTACCCACCACCTAGAGTCTACCATTTAACATGGTACAATAATATACTTGCCTTTTCAGATATCTGTTCATTCTTACACCCATTCATTCATCAGTCTATCTTACTTTTTTATGTATTTTCAAGTAAGTTTTCTACATCAGTACACTTCCTCCTAAGTATTTGGACATGCACTTGAATATATTTTGTCTTCTTTCACACAATATTGAGACACCTTATAAGTGGTTAACCTCATTCACTATGTGTGGATTTATGGAGAGGGGTGCCATGCTTTGCTGCTATAATGTACAGCTTAGTTAGCTCACATAATTTTATCATTCAAATTTTAGAGTTTATAAAGTTCTAGAGAAAAATTGAGGAAAAATATTTATCTACATTTTATTTATATACCTATGCCTCCCCCATATTTCCAAGGTGATTGCCCTTACATTTTTTTAATCAATTTATTATTCAAGGTTCTCAAATACCACTTCAATTTACCTAATTGTGTCCTTATTTCAAAAAGGAGTATTAAATTGTTAAAGTGTGTAAGAATGGTAAATTTGGACGTTGACTATTTGATCTTAACTTAATAAGTCCTTAATATTATCAGTGATATTGTAGAGACACAATATCATTATGGTAGAACGATAAAGACAAAAGAGTCTTTACTCTTTAGAGATAGATGCTAAAGTATTTGTGGACTTGGCAGGGATAATATGGTGCCTGGGATTTGCTTCAAAGAAATCCAGGGAAGGGTGTAAAGTGGTTGAGATACATGTGAAACACGATTGACTGTGGTTGAGAACAGTTGAAGATGGATGATGGCTCTGGAGGTTCATTATAATGATCATTACTTTGGTATATATTTGAAAATTGCTATAATAAAAAGTTAAAAGTGTACAGTAAAGGGTGGCATATTATTAAGCATTCAGATTTAAGACTGGGGAAAACTAGTTCTTTTTAGAGAAAATTGTAGCCATTTAAAATGTTTCATTTTATCTAATCTGTAAATAATTATTGTTGCCATTAGTATATGGCAATTCCTTTTTATTTCTAGCTCTGGATTAAAATGCAGACCCTAAATCTATACTAGGGCTTTCTTTCTTAGCTCCACTTAATGGAGATTTTGGTAAACAAAATAAACATTTGGCTTCAGATTGGGTAATTTACTTACTAAATAATAAACCCTGGAGTTTTAAATTGCTTACTGTAGTAGGGAACTAGAGTAACATGTGGCAGGCAACAAATTTGCGTTATAAATTAAACTGTTCTCTAAAGACCTGCAACCTTAAAAATCTGTGAGCCTTGCAACAAAGTGACATCACAACATAATGAGTATTTCTAAGGTGCAAGTGTTGCTCTCTTAGTATTGAAAGGTTAGGTTGCCAATGAAGTGACTAAAAGCATTTTTAAAACATGGGAAATAGCAAAGCACAATGATAAGTTATCAAGGTTAATCATCTGGCAAGGCCTTTATTGACAAATCCCACTCTTGTTATTTTCTCAACATGTCTAATAGGAGTGCATCTCACAGTCTTCTATACTCTCCAGAGTGAAACTCACTGTGTATCGGATTTCAACTTGGAGGGACCATGGAGCAGTATACAACGAACAGCAATAGTTCAACAGAGCAGATTGTTGTACAGACTGGACAGATTCAGCAGCAGGTATGAAAGTAAGATTGCTTTAAACATCACAGCAGTGGAGCTGATAACAGCACTACTCAGTTGGGATATTATTTGAGAGGAACCAGATCTTATAAATAGTGGCTCTGATGACTTGTGCTAAAGTGCTTTTTGAAGATTGAATTTGTTGTGATTTCTCTCCTGTTTTCTGTGTTCAGAACTTTGTATCCAGTTCATGACTACTGAGAATTTGCTCTTCATGGGAGCCTGGTTTAATAGTAAATTGCCCCTTTGATCCTTTTTAAAAGTTAAAACACCTAGTCTGTTTTCAGATGGAAATTTGGAGTTTTTGGTTTTTTTCTGGGTTCAATTTGGTTGTTTCTCTTCTTGATCAAGCTAGTGTGTGATCTAGTAAGGTTTTGGCCACAGTATACAAACCAAGAAGTCAGCTTCTAAGAAATTCACTGTTCTTTGATTTGATCCACCACAGTGCTTACTCTGAAAAGTTCTGGTTTACCATAAGGATGATATTTAGACAGCCACTCTTCTGGATAAGTACATATTAGAAAGAAATTCCCTGGTGCTGGTTTACTACTAATTAAATGGGTTGCTTTTTTAATTTATATAGAGCTTACATTTTCAGGTGCTTATATCTGATTTTAGTGAAACTTCACTTGTTTTTCTACCTAGAATAAAAGAAATTGTTAGGCATCAATTTAATCTTAGGCCAAGATTGGGAATATTTTGTTTCTAAATGGAGTTTAGATAGTATAGAAAAGTAGTTAGCTCATATAGAAAAGGAGTCAGAGGAAGTTTCGATGGTGAGTTGTTTTATCTAATGATCAAGGGAAGGAGCTACTCTTGATAAAGAGAGTAATTAAACTCCTTTGCTCAACTTTCCTTCCATACATCTGCTGTGGCTCTGGCAGCTTCCTTCAACTACTGTCATTGTAAAGGGGATCCCACAAAGGGCCCTCCATTTACACCAATGCCCTGGTGGGTGAATTTTTGTCCTGTTAGAACTTAACCATTATAGGACATAAAAATTAGGTTGAAAATTGCTTCTAAGTTAGTCCAACTAAGTATAAGTAATCTTAGTTTTGGGACATGGAAGCAGTGGCCTCATGAAAATGATTTTGGTTCACAGTGATTGCTTTGTTCTTCCTTTGTGGTGATTGCATTTGAGCCTCAGAAATTCTTTATTGTAGCTTCAAAGCTGTTAAAACCTTTGTTCTTATGAACTCATTTGAGGAAATAAAAAGAGCATTAAAATAACTTTGTAGGCAAAAGGACCAAATGCCTATTTCTGGATGGAAGGTCTGCATTAAAAAATTTGTGTTAATGATGACAACTGTTTTTGATGTTTTTGAGTTGTGGAAGTGTGTTTTGAATTCCACTCTGGGGACAAATATCTTTATCGAATATCTTTAATTAATCCTGCTACCTTCTACAAAACAGCTTCAGGTAGGGAGTCTGTACAATTTGAAAGTCCTGTGTAGGGTGGGGCTGTTGAAAGAAACTCCTTCTACTCGAAGAGGTAAGGCGATCTCCTGTCTTGAACCATACATTTCCTTCCTGACACATTTCAAGCTCTTCCTGTTCCTGTTCTCAGCAGCAGGGTGGTGTCACTGCTGTCCAGTTGCAGACTGAGGCCCAGGTGGCATCCGCCTCAGGCCAGCAAGTCCAGACCCTCCAGGTAGTGGTGCCCTCTCTGATTCTCTGTAAGCACTGCATGAACTTTTCCTTTCCTCATGTCTGGTGCTGCTCGTGGTAGGATCTCAAGGAGGAATGGCAAAGTCAGCTGCATGTCTTTGATGCTAACTTGTCTTTGAGGCTTATAACATGCCAATTTTCTAACATTTCATGCCAAGTCATGTAGTGATTCTAGTATGAATTTTCTGGAAACGGCATTTGGCTAGTGTGTTTCTTTGGGAATGCCTTGGAAAGAATTGTTACAAGTGACATTAGAATTTATTTAGAGCTCAAACTGTATCAAATTGCATGGTGAAATTTCATGAATTATAATAGTAGAGAAGAAAATATGTGCATATTAGCTAAGTTAGATTGTGCTTCATTTCACTAAAAGAACAAGTCAGCTGCAAAATAATCATTGTACTTGGCAAGTTTTATCTAATGACTAAATCCTGTTAATCTCCTAACTCTGCTGCCTTTTACTGTTTCCTGGGGAGATGACCTGTCTTTATTAGATCTGCAAAGATTATACTGTCCCTCCAGGTTGTACACTAGTAGGGTCTGCTTTCCATAGGTCTTAGGTGTTAGAGCCACCGTTAAGAATTCTTACTTAAACAAGGCAGTCCCCTAACATTATGTTGTCCAAGTTAAATGTCTTAAATTGGGCTGATATTTTGACCAGCTCCTACATAAAATTAGAGGTAGAAGCATTAGTCTCTTTTGTGTCTCCAGGTTACTTTTACTAAAATTACCATATTTTTGAGAAACTGGCAAGACTTGAGTGCTTTATATTTTTTCCTCCATTTAAAGAAAATGTTTCAAAGTCAGACGTAGAATGCAAAACCGGCATCTCACTTGATTACTAGTACTGCTAAACATTCTGTAGTTAACCACCCCTTATTGTAATTGTTTTACTTTACCTTTTGGGCCCACCCCCACATCTGCCACCCATTCTGTGTACTGATGATATACAGCCAATTCTGAACATAAATTAGCTGAAAGAACCTGAACTTGTAAGTTCTCCCTACCTATATTTGTATCTCAGAGTTCAGCAGCTTGTAATTCATGTTTTTCATGCTTGCTTCACCTTATTGATATATAAAATATTGTCATTAACCACTTGTGGAATGGGAATGTAACATGCTCTTAACTGTATGGCTTTTTGTTGATGCATGTGTCTTTGTAATCATTTATATGTTGTAAATACAGTGGGTTCCTCGGAGTCTCAAATGGTTTATTATGTGCACTTACAGCATGTCAACAAGGGGACAAGTGATGAATAGCCAGAAAATTATTAGTAGTTGTGCCCTAAAATTTGTATTCCCTACCTGTATAGATTTTATTTAAAAGAAATGGAAATACTTACGAAATAATGGAAACCATTCCTTAAGGGTCTTATTATTTTGGAGAATTTTAAGTAGTCCTTTCAGTTATTCATGCAATAAATATTCTGGAAAAAACCTTTCCTGATAGAGCACATGCAGACATTGGTGTAGCAAAGGGGATTTGATTTGGGGTGGAGAAGTAAGGGAAGGAGAAAGCATGAGAATCAGATTGTAAAATCCTTAATACTGAAGTGGAATTCCTCAAGGAATGGCTTAACAAAAGCTAGGAGTTTGAATATGTCCAAAGATTCTGGTACACTTGGGAGGAGCTCCTTAATATCTATATTCCTCTATAACTGATTGATCTTGTGATTAACTTTATTTGAACATTCTTTTACTAGCATTAAGAATGAGTATTTTAGTCTTATAAATATTTTTTGTAATATTACAAGTAATTTCTCAAAACAAAGATAGAATCTGAAAATGAAAGTTTTTGACTTTTAGCTATTCTATTGAACATTCCATTTCACTTTTAAAATGGCCTGGGGTTTTTTTGGCTTCTAGAAATCATTCTGTTATTAGGTACTTTTTTATTGGGACTCAAGGTGTTACAGAGCACTTACAATGTCCTGGCTTCTAGAGTATTCTGTTTATGGGAACTTGAAAGTTGGGAGTTTTTTGGTGTATTTGAGTGTTCTGTGTAATTTCCATATTTGTCATTGCTTCTGTTAAAGTTAAAATAACTGCAGGCATTGCAGGGTCCAGTGTGGAGAATTCCACCAGATACTGCAAACTGACCCGAAAATATTTGACAGTTTTTACTAGTGGGCTCCTTAAACAACCACCAGACTAGAATTCCCAGAGTAAGGTGAAGAGGGCAAAGGATGTACATTTATTTCACTTATTCTTGAGAAGCTGGGGAGAAAGGGTCTTCTACATAAGATCCTAGAAAAGCTTGCTACCCTGCCTCCTGGAGTCATTGCTGGATACAGTTTGATTTATTCCCTTCAGGTTATTTAGAATTTGTACTTCACCATCATCACTACCATCACCTACCCTTCTCATTGCCTCCTCTTCAGCACTTACTAGATACCATTGCTGCATATTAGTCTAAAAAGGCAAATAGTCTTGACATTTTGATTAAATGTTTCTTGTGGATTTAGCCTGTATTTGGTGATAAATGCCTTATATGTATTGAGACTTAAAAAGACTAGCTGTACTCCATTATATCTGACTTTAAAGCATTCAACTTGGCCTTTAATCAAAGATACCGTAGATGCTTGAAGAAGAATGAATTTGAGGACAAGGACTTGAGACTTATTATCTTAGGATCTCCTGCCTTTTTCCCCTATCCCTCTAGCAAGGCAGCAAAATAGTTCCAGTGATTGTCTTTTAGTAAAACCCATTTTGTGTCTTATGTTATTTCATTGTTCTTATTTTATTTCATTTTAGGTCCAGGGGCAGCCATTAATGGTACAGGTCAGTGGAGGCCAGTTAATCACATCAACTGGCCAACCCATCATGGTCCAGGCTGTCCCTAGTGGGCAAGGTCAAACCATCATGCAAGTACCTGTATCTGGGACACAGGGTTTGCAGCAGGTGAGTGGTATGAAAAAGTGTTCAGACAGAACATTAGTATAGAGGTTTTTAAAGAATAATTTATTACAAACTGTTTGACAGTTGGTACTGTTGCATTTAATTGCTTCCTACCTTCTGTTTGCATTTAGTCGATATTCTACCTGTATAGTACTCTGATAAAGCAGGGCTAGACAGAAGTTGTACATCTCTGGTAAGGACTACATTAGTCATGATTTTGAATCAATGTAAAGAGTATAAAAAGATGGGAATCTAGTTTAATGAAAATAATTCATTGGGTGACTTATGTTGGCATTTCTAGTCAAGGAGTAAGGGAATTTACCGTCTGTTTTAGAGGTTCCTGTTTTTGCTCAGAAATGTTATTCTTTTCTTTCCATGTAATTTATAATTGAGTTATCCAGCAAGTAATGAAAAAGAAAATATTTCCATCCATATCCATCACACACACCTAATACTGTATTTGGAGCAGAATTTGTAACCTTAAATACTTAATTTTCTAAAAAAATTAATGGTATTTCTCATAGGAAGTTAGGAAAAGAAAATGAACAAAAAGTAGGTTAATAAATCAAACATTTAAGTTTTCCATATTCTCTTGTAGTTTTTATGCATACTTTTTTTCAAACTTCTTTATTTTCTATGAAAACTTCAAACAGATACGCAAATAGGTAATACAATTAACTTGCAAAGTACTAGCCAAGACTCCAATAATGTTCACACATGGAAATTGGATGAACTTTCCCTTGAATATTTTTAATTTATAAATTCCTGCCCCACTCTTTTTCCTTGCAGTTTGTTTTTATGCATACTTTTTGAGCCTGGTTGTACCGTGCATGTAGTTGTGTTTTATTTTGTTTTTTTAATTTACTGTATTTCCACCTAATTTTTTAAGTAAGTTTATTTATTTTTTAGATTTTATTTATATGTCTTTAGAGAGGGGGGAAGAGAGAGAGAGAAACATTGGTGTGGGAGAGATACATGGATCCATTGCCTCTTGGCACGCCCCCAACTGGGAACCCAGCCTGCAGCCCAGTTCCCTGACTGAGAATCAAACTGGCAACCTTTGGTTCACAAGCCAGCACTCAGTCCACTGAGCCACACCAGCTAGGGCTAATTTTCTTATTTTAAATTCCTTCATAATGGTCAATCAATTTGAAGAATCAGAATTTGCAACTTAAAAAGTATATTTAAGTATTTTTTCCTTTGTTTTCATTTATGTATTTATTTTTGCTTTTATAGGTAAGGTTACTGCAAATTTATTTGAGCATGATAGTTTTATTTTTCAGTTGAATTAATTCTTAGGGCAGTTTCTTTGAAGTGGAGGGATTGCTTGGATAAGGGGTAGGAGAATTTTTAAAGCTGTTGCCATATTCTTGCCACAATCGAGTTGTGGTTAGGATTAAAATAGTTTCCACATTTTTCCATGAATGAGTGTATGAGGCTTTAAATATATTTTCAGTATGTGTGCTTTACTCTGTTTTACACTGCTGTTTCATTTCTGTTGTTCCTCTCATTGTCTCCTCTTTGGCCCTCCCTTGTCATGCCTGCCTTTTCACTCTTGAATGGAGACAGTGTGATACAGTGCTTGCAACAGTGTGCTCAGGGTACAGTGACCTGACTTTTCATTCCCAGGTCTGCCATTAGACAAGCTTGTGGATCTTGGCCAAGTCATTTGATTGTCAGTTTTCTCATCTGAAAACACAGTTTATATCAGGTGATTTCAAGGGTTTATTTCAGCTCTAAATTCTATGATTTTATGGGATTTGATTAATTAATATATGTATATATTTATTTACTTTACTCTAAGAATCTCTGACAGGGTGATTTATTGTATTCTCCTCCCTCCAAGCAGGACTATAACTAATCAAACCATCTTGGTAAAATTGTTTCCTTGTAACATATATAAGGCTCTAGGTAAGATGCCATAGCCTTTCTTAGAATACTTAAGATACCAATTTTTTTTATAAGAGGTTACTTCTCATTGTTTTTTGAATAACCATTTATTTTAGAAGAATACTTTTTAACCTTTTTAATATTGCATTCTCTATTTTAGAATTCCAGTGAGACCATATGCTCTCTTAGAAAAAGGTGTAGATGTCCAGATACATGGAAAATTTTTGCATACAATTTTAGGTGAAGATCCCTGGCTTGATACAAACAATGGAACCGGAGTACAGAGCCAAGAAATAGATTGAAGAATATTGAAAAATAATATAAAATAATAGTGAAGAAGTGGTTTTAGAATGATATACATGTATAACACGGATGGACTTAGAGGGTATTATGCTAAGTGAAATAAGTCAGAGAAAGACAAATATGATTTCAGTTATGTAGAATCTAAAAAACAGAAAAAGACATAGGTACAGAAAACAAACTGATGGTTGTTAAAAGGAGGGCAGAAGGGGGAGGACAAAAAAGGTGAAGAGGGTTGAGAATTACAAACTTTAAGTTACAAAATAAGTCATGGATACGTAATGTATGGCATGGGAAATACAGTCAGTATCGCGATAACTTTATGGTGACAGATAATTACTAGTTTGATTTGTGGTGATCACTTCATAAGGTACAAAGTCCTGTCGAGTCACTGTGTTGTACACCTGAAACTAATATAATGTATATGAACTCTAATTTTTTCTTTAAAAAAAGAATAATACAGAAAAAGAAAATTAATCTCTACCTCAGACTAGATACAAAAGTATTTGTTAGATTGCCCTGCCTGGGTGGCTCTGTTGGAGCATTGTCCCATACACCAGAAGGTTTGAGGTCCGATCCCTGGTCAGGGCACATACCTGTGTTGCATGTTCAGTTGCTAGTCAGGGTACATGTGTGAGGCAGCCAGTCGATGTTTCTCTCTCTGTGTTTCTCTCTGTTCCTCCTTCCTTCCCTCCCCCAGCTCTACAATCAATAAACGTATCATCAGGTGAGAATTAAAAATAATAATAATAACTTGTTAGTAGGTTAAATACCTAAATGTAAGAAAAACATACTGGGAAACTTAGATTCTTGTTACAGGAGAATTTTCTTTATGCTATGGAATAGAGAAGGGTTTCTTAAAGACACTTTTTTGGAAAACTGATTTAACTATAGTAGTCCACCTTATTCGTGGGGGACATGTTCCAGGATCCCTAGAGGATGCCACACACTACGGATAGCACCAAACCCAAATGTTGACAGGAATGGATGAATGTATTATAGTACATAGTATATGTGTATAGTATTATGTGATTATTTAATGTGATACTTTTCATCAAGTGAAATGAATCAACTACTTCTATTTCAACTGGCTATATCTTGAAAACAATGTTGACTAAAAATAATAAATTATATTTAAAAAATAAATTATAACAAGAAACAGTATGGTGCCATTTATATGAAACTAATATATGATCTGTAAGGAGTGTTAACTAGTTTTAGTATAGTGATTTAATTTATTTTTTTTTCAACATTTTATTATAAAAAACTTAGACAAAAATGAGAATGGTATGATGAATCACCATACCCATCTTCAACAGTTATCAATACATAATCAGTCTTTCTGGTTTCATCTGCATTTACCTACTTTCTCAAGAATTATTTTGAATATATGAAATAGCATTTCACCTGTAAGAAATACTTCAGAATGTATTTTTAAATAAACATGATTTTAAAAAATAACATGCCAGTGCTATCATCTTTAAAAAACTGACATTGATTCCTTAATATCATCCAGACAGTAGTCAAAATTCCCCCATTGTTTCATGAGTGGAAGACATGCTAATCTCTCCAAATAAGAGCAGAACAAGACTTCTGCCCCACTCCCCACCCCCCAGAGCATTTTCCACTCTGTAGAGGGGTTTGAGTAAATAACACTCCGGGGCCAAAAGAGGCCAGTGTCAGCAGAGGACTAATCTTTCTTTGTGTTGTCTTCCACAGATACAGTTGGTTCCTCCTGGACAGATCCAGATCCAGGGTGGGCAGGCTGTGCAGGTACAGGGCCAGCAGGGCCAAACCCAGCAGATCATCATCCAGCAGCCCCAGACAGCCGTCACGGCAGGCCAGACTCAGGTGATTCCACTAGCTCTGTGAACACAGGAGCATAGCTGATTTGTAAGATTCAGACAGCTCAGCCTAGTATTTCACATGTAGTAGAAATGGGGGGGGAACTATTAAAAATATTAAGAAAAGACTACATGGTCTTTTCAGCGTGTAATGTCTTAGAATCTGTTAAATTGTGTCATGATTTATTTCCTACAGACGCAGCAACAGATTGCTGTCCAGGGGCAGCAGGTAGCACAGACTGCTGAGGGGCAGACCATTGTCTATCAGCCAGTTAATGCAGACGGTACCATTCTCCAGCAAGGTAAGTGTGCCCATTCATTTCTGTCTACTTTTGGGGGGGCATCTTTTTCATCCCTTGAGCAAATGATGCTTCATAAATTTTGTGGTGACCTCTACATGACACATTTTTGAACAAGAAAATAAGACTTCAAGTGTCCATTGATTGTTGGTTCCTTGTCACCAATACATGACGAACATCGATTCCATTTGTAGGAGTCCCTACAGTGGTTGTTAAAAAGACTAGTCCTAGGGATTATATAAGCTTTTAATCTTTTCTGGGAAGAAATATTTTTAAATAGGAAGATTGGAAATAGAAGTTTCTGTGTTGATAGAGGGAGACATGGATCAGAAGTCAGCTTGGCATTTGGTGTTTTGTTGCTGCTTAGGTGTATTTCTTCAGGGCCACTTCATTCATAATTTATTCCAAAAAAAAATACTTAACATATGCCTACTATGTATGTAGAACTTTGCTAAGAAAGAAGAGCTTTCTTCTCAAAAGTCTGTAGTCTAATAAAGGAGGCATCCATGTGAACAAATACAGTGCAGAGCCCTGATAGAGGTATGTTCTAGGACTAGATGATGCATAAAGAGGGGAGAGATGAAATATGGCTTGAGAGGATAATGTACTTCAGAGAGAGGAGGAGACGGCTCAAACTGAACTTAAGAGTTTTTGGAAGCATTTGTCATAGTTAAATCTAAAAAGGACATCTCAGATTCCATGACTAAAGGTTTGACTTGTGGTCAAAACTTAGCAATATACAAGATCCAGTGAGTGCAGTGACCATGCGCTCTCATATGACTCAGAAGAGGGCCTGAACTAGGTCGAGCACTGGCAGGACTCAAGAAAAGAATGGTGACTACCTCTTCAGGTGCTGCTGTTGATAGTTTGAGGACTTGGAATGCTTGATTTAATTTTAAGTTTTAGACCTGCAACTGACTGGTTCATTGTCAGTTAGGAGGAACTGTTTATAAGTTTATAAAAGCTTCATCCTGAAGCAGATTGTACATATGTACAAAAACAGTGAGTATAGCTATAGTCAGACTGACCCATGAAAGGGGAGGCCTCCAAACTGCCTCACCACCCATTGAAAACTTACTGAAATGCCCAGGAAAGTATCCATTTTAAGGACAGATTTATTTAGAGCTAGAACCCAGACAGTTAATAGAATTTCAAAGATTGTGATTACATGGGTTTTATATAGTAAACCAGTAAAGAATGAGTGAGTGCTTTTTTCCCCCACCTTGTGCTGTTTAGTATGTTTTTCCAGGGTGAATGAGTGTGTGCCAGATAGAAGAGGGACTAACTGTGTACCCTTCTTTCTGTGTGCCTGTTTTTTGCTTTATTTTCTTAAAGTTACAGTCCCTGTTTCAGGCATGATCACCATCCCAGCAGCAAGTTTGGCAGGAGCACAGATTGTTCAGACAGGAGCCAACACCAATACAACCAGCAGTGGACAAGGGACTGTCACTGTGACACTACCAGTGGCAGGCAATGTGGTCAATTCAGGAGGGATGGTCATGGTAAGAATATTGGTTCTTCAGCTCACTGTTCTCATCTATAATTTATTTTTCTATATATCTCTTTGTCTTTGAGAAATTCTTGAACTGGCATTTTGATGTCTCTTATAAAACTTGTTTATAATGTTGACCTCTTGGAACTGAGATTGATCCTTAAGGCATTTTCGGACATCTACTTTTACAATAAACATTACAGCCAACCATAATTTATTCTGAGGACCTTCCGCATGCCCGGCATTATTCTCAGTGCTGGAGATACAATCGCAGTTAAACAGATGTAAATGTCTGCTTTTATGTGATCTTACTCAGAATTCAAATAATGAAGGGACAGTTAGACTACTGATTTTTGGCAATTAGAAAATACATTGTTCCTAGGATGAAACAAGAAATAAACTAAAAATTAGAAAGATTGTATCAGAGAAACCAAAAAGTGTGTGACATAAATATATTGGGAAGATGGGGGAGGAGAGTTGGGTGGTGTGCGTGAAAGGTAAATCCTCATCTATCAAAATAGGATGTCAGTACATAGTGCCAAAAATGCATAAGTTAAGAGCTGAGTAGTAGAAGCTTACACAGAGGTAGAGGAAACTACTGGAAGAAACAATACAGACACTCAAAGTTATTACAGTTGGGGAGGGAGTGAGGCCAAAGAGACTTGTTTCTTCATACCTATAGTACAGTATTTTGTTTTTGTTTGCTTTGAAAAATTAGAATCATATAGTAACTTAATTAAATTAGCTGTATAATTATAGACATGAGTAGCACGTAATAAACTTGTGCCTATTTTTCTTTGTACTGTTTTATTGTCTTATGATTATTGTTCTGGACATTAGATGGCAGCAGACATTCCTAGAAAATGGAGTCATGCATGGACAAGGTTATATCATTTCTTGGCTCCTGGGTCCCCTATGACAGTCAAGTGTAATGTTTGTTTAAAATGCATTTAGTATAATTCTTCTCCAGGAAATGCATTTAACTGAATGCCATATAAAAGCTACTCTTGGTAGTATACAGAAGGAAATAAATTAATAGGGATGAAGAAACTGTTTCCTATGTCCATATTTCATGAAACTACTTAATAAACTGGTTTTCTCTTCACACAGATGGTGCCTGGTGCTGGCTCTGTGCCTGCTATCCAAAGGATCCCCCTACCTGGAGCAGAGATGCTTGAAGAAGAGCCTCTCTATGTGAATGCCAAACAGTACCACCGCATACTTAAGAGGAGGCAAGCCCGGGCCAAACTAGAGGCAGAAGGGAAAATTCCAAAGGAAAGAAGGGTACATATAACATTGAGAAGGCTGTAGGAAAAGAATACCAGGGTTCTACTTTGGGAATTACCTTTTATATGGTTTGTTTCCTTGAGTACCTTCTAAAATAGTTAAAGGTAGATAGATAGCTAGTTAGCATTTGCTGTTACTATATGCAGCTGCAAATGTAAAAACAAAATAACACTGGCTTAAACAAATTTTTTCTTACATAAAAAAAAGTCCAGAAATAAATTGTCCTGGGCTAGTAGCACATTTCCACAGTCCTCAAGACCCATTCTCCTATTCTATTCTATTCTATTCTGTTCTATTCTATTCTATTCTATTCTAATACTCTTAGTGAGCTCATTGTAGTCCAGGATAGCAGCTTGTGCTCCAGCCTAGGAGCAAATGGAATAAAAAAGGCAGCTCTCTTTCAAGAAAACTTTCAGGAAGCTTTATGTATCTCATTAGCAAATATTTAATTACATGGCCACACTTACCTGTCAATAAGCGTAGGAACTGCAGTGTTTTTACTGAGTAACCATTTGCCAAACTAAAACTTGGTCTGTTAAAGCAAAGGAAAAGGATATGTCTATTGGGAGGGAGGTAGTGATTTCTTTGATACCATTGGGGAGTCTGTTGTTGTTGTTGTTGTTGTTGTTGTTGTTGTTGTATTCATGTAGCATTCACAGTTTCATGGTAGTTACATATGGTTAGCAGCTATCTCTTTTTTCCAAAGCTTTCTTCATAATTCAGAGTCATAATTACCCCTGGTGGCTTTGATCACTGCTTTTCTAAACTATTAAATTTGGAATCTTTATATTAGATAACTATGCTGGTTCCTGTCAGTAGTTAAATGGTTTTATTTCTCTTGTTTTAGAAATACCTGCATGAGTCTCGGCACCGTCATGCCATGGCACGGAAGCGTGGTGAAGGCGGACGATTTTTCTCTCCAAAGGAAAAAGATAGTCCTCATATGCAGGTAAGAAGACTTATATCTTTCATTCTTACTACTTTGTATTTTCTTGGGTGGAAGCCTTGGCACTATCCTCTGCTATTTTGACACTAAGGACTAATCATATTCTCTAAATTGAATGCAACATGGTATACCTTCAACTTAAAGGTCTTTAACCCAGTGGCCTTTTCTCTCCATCTTTGCCAGTTATTAATATTAATTCTTTCTTGAAATTTTCACTTGTCTTGATTTTCAAAGAACAATAGCGGCTAACACTTTACTGTCATGTGCCAGTCATTATGTTAAGTACTTTGATAAGCATTTTTTCTCACTGAATCTTTACAGCAACCTCAAGCCCCATGAGTTAAGAATTACCTTTCCATGTTACAGTTGAATCTGAGGTTTAGACAGGTTAAATAATTTGCCTTAGGTAAAATACGTAGTAGAATGGTACAACTGAAATTCAAACCCAAGCAGTATACAAGGTCTGTCCGGAAAAAGTCCAGCCATCGTTAATATAATGAGAAGTTTGTACAACATTAATGAAACCTGGCAGTCATAGAGAGTGGGCTGGAATGCACATGCATGAACAATGACAACGTCACTGTAGTAGTCAGTGGAGGCGGTAGATGCCATTGAATGAGCATGTGTACTGTGTGGCTGTTGCATTCAAAATGACTGAGTAGAGCAACAAGTGTGGCACAAACACTTCAATGAATGGTTGAGAATCTGTTGAGTGATCCATGTTCTGGAAGGTTTGCAACAAGCAGAACACCTGAGAATGTTGAACGTGTATGAGCTGCAATCAACAAAGATCAGTTAGTGGCTGTGTGAGAACTAGAAGCTGATATGGGGATTCCAAAAACTACTGTGTCTGAGATTTTGGTGCAGGATCTTGGCATGAAATGTATTGTGGCAAAATTCGTTCCACAGCTTCTGGTGCCAGAGCGGAGGGAACGTTGTGCCTCAGTTGCTAATGACTTGATTCAAACCACTGCCAATGAACCAGATCTCCTCAAGAAGGTCATAACTGGTCCGTCAGTTGAGAAATGCAATACAACAAAAATGACCACAGCTATGGGCAACTGGTGATTGGCAGCTTTATCACAACAACATGTCCACTCGTGCATCACATCCTGTACAGAGTTTTTTAGCAAAACATCAAATCACCTATGTGACTCAGCCTCCCTACAAAACAGATTTGGCACTCTGCAACTTCTGGCTTTTCCCAAAATTAAAATCACCTTTGAAAGGGAAGAGATTTCAGACCATCGATGAGATTCAGGAAAATACAACAGGGCAGCTGATGGCGATTCCAACAAAGAATTTTGCAGAGTGTTTTGAACGGTGGAAGAGACGCTGAGAGAACTATGTAAGGTCCTAAGGTACCTGCTTTGAAGGGGACGGAGAAATCATTGTCCTATGTACAGTGTTTCTTGTATCTTATATCTTCTTCATTAAGCATCTGTTTTCATATTACATGGCTAGATACTTTCTGGACAGACCTCATAATTCCAGAACTTAATCTGTAATTGCTGTATTATACTGGTTCTTAATCTAATTCCACTTACTTTATTGTATTGGCATTTCTGAGTCAATATATCCAAAATAAAACTCTTGATTTTTTTTTTAATGCTTCAACCACTCATCTCAACAAGTGACATGTTCATCCACCCAGTCACTAAAGCTAGGATTGTCTTGGTTTTGCCTCAAATAAAATTTGAATCAGTTTACCTTTTTCCTTCCCGTTGCTGTCAGCCTAGTCTAATCCTCTCTCTTTTGGTTTGATTAGTGTAACAGCTGCCTACTGATCTCTCTTCTTCCATTCTTGTGCCCCGCTCGTCCATTATTCACATTTTAGTGTGATCTTTTTTAAATGTGTATCGTATCACATCACTGTATTGTTTAAACCCCTTATACCCCTGCTTTTCCTACTTTCCTTGGCAAACAAGATCTTGCATGATCTAGCTCTGGTTTTATTTTCTCCTACTCTTTGGTCTTTATGCTCTTGCTACACTGTTTAGTGGTCTCTCTCCTGCCATTAGAACCTTTATCTTTAAAATAGCTGATCTCTAAAGCTTTTCACTCTGTACCTTTTTGCATGGCTTTCTCCTCATTATTTAGGTTTTGGTTTAAATCCGAGAGGCTGTCCCTAGCCCATCCTATCCAGAATAGGTCTTCCTTATCCCATTATTTCCCCACATCTTCTTTAGAGTGTAATAATAATTGAAGTGTTTTATTTGTATAATTGTGTAATGGTTGTCTCCTTCACGAGGCTATCAGCTGTGTAAAGAGTAGAGGATTGTTTTGCTTTTAGTCTAATGCCCCATCCAAAACAAGCACTCAGTAAATGTTGAACTAATGGATTCCTCGCATTTACTGACACTTCATTTTGTATGACTATCACATTCCACCTGCACTATTGTCATATTGGTCTTTATAAGATAATGCTTTTGTAACAATGTCAGGCCCCTGCTCAAGGATGCATGCTAGTTTCTCATTTCTTACTGCATCAGATCTCAAACTATTTCTGTGTGACATCTAAGCTATTGCTCTTCATCATGCCTCTCAACAGTCATAGTGGGATTTCTCAGTGTCCCCAACACATGAGCACTGATTCCTTCTGTGCTATTAATTACTACCTGTAGTAATTCCTACTCTCCTTTCTCATTACTTTTTCCTGCAGGATATAGATGGAGAGATGCCAGCTATGGGCATTGTGCCAGGAACTCTCCTAATTCCGTGAATTTAACAATATGACCTCAGTCAAGTTAGCCTCTTTTAGCCTTAATTCACCTTAAAATGGATGCTAATGTTAGTTCACAGGAATGTTGTGGGAATTTCATGCAGTAAGTCACATTAGGCACCTACTTAGCCTAGTGCATGGTGAGAGCTCAGTAAATGCTGTTGTTGTTCTCACTCATTGATCAAGACCATGTTCCTGTCCTCCCACCTACAGAAATCTTTCATCTCCTCCTTGGATCCTGCCAAATCAGGCTTTAGAGCCTTGGTGTGGAAGAACTGAAGATGGGTTATTGTGGACAGTTGCAAAAAGATTCCACAGACAAATCCTTGTCTTAACACTGCAAGTTTTAAGTAAGAGACAGCAGGCAGAGTTTAGTGGCAAGAATATTGAGTGGGTACCAAGAGATTTAGGAATTGGTCCTTGCTGGGCTCCTAACATTTTGACTCTAGTCCTAGTAAATCAGTTTTCCCATCTGGGCATCAGGTTTATCGATAATCTTTAGGCTACACTATAACCTCTTAACAAAGTGAATGTATTAAAGCAAATAAATTCCGATGTCACTTAGCTCTGCTAAATGCTCAGCATTTAAATATGATCAGAAAATAACAACACAAAAATACAGCATGATAATAGCTTCTCTTGGTCTTTTGCTTAGCTACTACCTCTAAGGAACCTTAAACATTATGGTAGAGCACAAACACAGGTGTGCTGTCCACTCTGGAGTGTTTAGTAATGGAGTACCAGGCCACATTTTTAATCCTTTTAAGAGTAAGGTTGCTGTGGCTGGAGTGACCCAGTGGATTGAGTGCTGGCCTGTGAACCAAAGGGTCGCTGGTTTGATTCCCAGTCAGGGCATATACCTGGGTTGCAGGCCAGGTCCCCAGTAGGGAGCATGTGAGAAGCAACTACACATTGGTGTTTTTCTTCCTCTCCTTCCCTTCCTCTCTCTCTAAAAATAAACAAACACAATCTTTAAAAAAAAAAAAGAATAAGATTTATTGTCTCTTTGATTCCTAAAAGGAGCTGCATTTTAATCTATGTATTCAGACTTGTTGTAGGCCTTCGGTTTACTTGGTAAAACTGTATCTATGCCCTTGGTGATAAAGTGGTGAGAGCCTCAAGTTTCTGTTGCTTTTGTAAAGGACTTTCCTCATTATTATGTTTTCTTTGTCTCTAGGATCCAAACCAAGCAGATGAAGAAGCAATGACACAGATCATCCGAGTGTCCTAACCCCAGGCCATGTGATGGGCCTCATTAAGGTCATGTTCCTCGCCGTTGTTCCAGGAAATTGATCAGTTCTTCCAATGGGACACTGATGATCACATTCTGCCCTTTTTATGGGACAGAAACCCACTTAGTTTTTAATAAGTGGCTCAGTATTATAATTGCAGCAATGTCTGGCAAATTGAAGTGGCAAGCCTTTCTCACCCCTTCAGTCAGGACCTATTTTAGACTGTTGATGACACTGACATTTCATGGATTAGGATGATGCAGGGGACTCATGCCAGCCCAGCAGTACCACACACAGCACTTAAGTTGACTGGTGAAGCCAGCCAACTATCTCAACAGAGGAGAATAACCTTCTCAAGCTAAACTGAATTCAGGGAAGCTGGAGCCCACTCCTTCCCATGGAATCTAAACACCATCCATCCCTCTGGTGAGGGATCTCAGGCTAAGTAAATGGACACTTTGTATTCAGAGATGACTTCCAGGCGAGGAAGTTCCATCTCATAATATGGAAATAATAAATTCTGTGAGATACATTCATCTAATCTGTGGTAATAATAAGAATCTCTGTCTGCCCAGGTGATAGCTTGGTGTTTTTGGACTCCAGCCAAGAAAAAGCTAATTCTGGGGATAGAATGATAAAACAATCAAGCACTAAAAATAATAATTGCTGAATCTTTTTTAGCTTTGACCAATTGTTGTCTTCTTGTCCATCTATTGACAGGTCATCTGGACCATAGTTCCTACTATAGCTACTTTTAAGACAATTTAGAAGGTATTGGAACTCAAAACTTCCTTTCCTAACAAAACAATACATCTTGTGCACTGAAGTGCTGAAGACAATGGTCATAACTCCTAAGCAGAGAGCCAAACTAGAGATTTTTCAATCATAGACTTGGTGACAGCATCTAGAAAACAGAAGGGTTTGTGTGTGTTTCAGTCTAGAAGAGAGTAGCATATATACCCGTGTGTTGTCATTTGGCATGATTCTTCACTGGATGGATGCCTGGGATGGATTCATTAAGATGAAGAGAATAATTTACATTGACACTATAGCATTTTAACATTTTACTGAGAACAGAAAGGGAGAAATATGAGATTTGGTCCTTGACAATTTCTGGAAAGCAAGCACTATTCAGTCAAGTTGTCCTGGGTGTTCTCCAGGTTACCTGCTAGAGTTTGAGGTGGATGTTGACTTCACTCCTGTAGCACTTTGTGCTGGCCCCAGAAAACAGACATTCATTCTTCCCATGGCAGCTGACTCTTTGGTTCCAGTTTTTATTTGTTCGCGCCCCCCCACCCCCACCCCTTCACAGGCCTCATGCAGGAAGGTTTT
Source organism: Trachops cirrhosus (assembly GCA_028533065.1). NCBI lineage: Eukaryota > Metazoa > Chordata > Mammalia > Chiroptera > Phyllostomidae > Trachops > Trachops cirrhosus. Next base: position 101,954,384 of record CM052541.1, read on the forward strand.
CACATTGCATCCACATCCTAGGGACAAGTTACATGCTGGAAATAGAGATGCCTGCAGTGTAAGAAACTGGGCCACGGTTTCTGGAATGAGTTGTGCCTCACTTCTTTTCTAGATGTTATACCCTAATAGAAATAAGATGATGTTTCAGAAGAGTTTCTGCCTACTCTGGAGACAAAGAAGGAAAACTTAATTCTTTTGAGGAATATTTGGGTTTGATTTAAATACTAAGAGTAAAGATTGGCTTTTCTATTTTACTCTATATTATAAAAAGAAAAAAAATTAACTCTCTAAAGAAAACATCACAAAGGGAAATCATTGTAATGGTAGAAAAGAGGTACAGAGCTATGCAAAGGAAGCAGGAAGTGAAGTATTTCTAGTTTCTGAATTCAAATTATCTCTTGGCTTCCAGTGGGGGGTGGGGATATGATTCTTTAGTAGGCTCACTAGAAACTTCTGGCTCTTTATATGAGGTTCAGATGTTAACTTTATCCAGTAAGCCCCAAATTTTTCACATGATAGATTACTAACAACGGGGAATTTACTCGCCAGTGTAGCTCAGTGGATTGAGTGGGGCTGCAAACCAAAGGGTTGCCAGTTGGATTCCCAGTGTGAGGGCACATGCCTGGGTTGCAGGACAGGTCTCCAGTAGCGGGGGCTTGAGAGGCAACCACACATTGTTTCTCTCTTCTTCACTTCCCCTCTTTCTAAAAAAATAAATACTAAAAAAAGGGGGATTTGTATACTTTGATTTGTTTAGGAATCTTTAAGATACAGAGTTCAGAAAGAAATTCCTCAGATTTGATTTCTAGTACTTAGACCAATAGCAATTCTAAAATGCTATTTATTTGTGTTTGTAAGTTTGTACATAGTGATACCAACCTCAATGTTGCAGAATTATTTTTTCATGCATTTGAGTTTTGTTTGAAATCAAATGCTTCAGTTGTTATTTTGTCATTGCATTTCAGCTAACTCATGGTCCTTTTATTGTGGTCAATTTAGTGCACCGTAATATCCCACATAGTGGGGGGGTTTGAGCTTTGGGTTTTTTCTTTATTTGTTGCTACAAGTTTTTTTATTCATTTGCCCTTGTGACTGTAGTGATGACTTCTAGATACAGAAAGAGTGAATGGATGTGTGAATAATTGGTTTAATGAATAGTTATCCCACTTGAGTGCTTTTTTCCCCCAGGATAACTGTAAATGAATATATTTTAATTGTACTGGTGCATTGAACATGTCAGTGTCTATACCACTGGACCAACATTTTATGGCTATTGAGTGCCTGATAATAATGTCTTGTTTTTCCTTTGGGACTCCAATTATATATCTTTTACCCTCAGCAGTAGGGTGACTACAGGTGATTTGATCATTGATGTCATTGCAATTGTAATTTTTTAAATAAATTTATAAAAATACTAAAAAGTTAATTTGAATTTTGAGAAGTCTACATCCCCTGGGTTTTAGTTATTTATAATTGTGATCTCTGTAGACAGACATGTGAACTTTGTGTAGTGTCAAACTTGTAGTGCCCAGACCCTAGTTATCTCGCCTCTTAATCTCTTCCTTTCTGTTGGGTCCTCCCACCCGACTAACCAGGTATTTTCTGCCACCTGTGGGCTAATCATGTATTTGGTCTTACTATGGGAAGTGTAAATCAAAAAGCAAAGAAGTAATTGCTTTAGTAAAATTAGCCCACCAAAACGGCACTGACTTACTAAGTGGTGTATACCTACAGACAGTGAAGATAAAGTTTTTATATTTTTTATTTCTTTCTGAATCTGAGGAACAAACTGGCAACCTAAAGTGTGCCGTTATACATAAGTCAGAACCAGGAATTGAGAGAAAACCAGCCACATGGAGCCCTCCCATAAGCGACCCAATAGACCTGTCCTGGCAGACAACAGAAACAAGAAACTCTCCCCTAGCAATTGAAAAGGACTAACGGCAAAATAGCCTTAGTCTAACGGTGTTAAATTTAAAGACCACCCTGAGTTTAGCCGGATGCAAGTAGAATTTGTCCTTAGAAATTCAGAGATGACCCGTTTCTACCCATGATAGGACACAAAAACCGCCCTATTGATACTTATCGCAGATGATCCGTTTTGTCGTGAAAACATCTTCACTATCACATTTCAAGATGAGAAAAACGTGAACTTCACTTCTTTGAACGCCCAGCGCTTCCCTGCCAGGTCTTCTGCCCCCACCCCGGAATCCAGCGCCAGGATGAAGGTGGCCGGAAGCAGGTGGGGCGGGGCCTAAGGCCGCTTTCGATTAGCGATACCACAAGGAAGCCCACACTCATTGGTTTGTGGGAGCCAGGGCCGTCGATGCGGATTGGCTGCTACGCTGAGGGAGCACGGGGCAGGCAATCCCGTCACCGTCATGGCGTCGGGCGATGCGGTCTGGGAACCGCTTTTGTGGCCTGTGGGAGCCCGGTTGGCGGCGCTGCTTCCCGACCTGCTGGTCTTCAGGAGGCCCCGGACAACGGAACCCGAGCTGGCCACGACCCCAGGCGTCCTCCTTAGCGTCCACGTGACGGGTGAGGGCGAGGGGAGGCGCGTCGCTCTCCGCACCTACGGAGGGGGCGGCTGTTGAGCCTCGATCAGCTCCTGGAGGCCATGGCGTTTACCGTCCTGGCCCCGAGCAAGCTAAGACGCTGTTTGACTGCCGGCCTCCGGCCACAGGAATCTTTGAGGGCCGTTTTCAGAGCAGGAGGACGCCTTTAGGAGTAATCTGGCTTAGCCCTCGAATTCCCTCAGAAATGATGAAATTGAGCCTCATAAACGGGAAAGAACTCCCGGGCCACACGGCAGACTTTGAATCCAAGTTTCTCCCCAAACCGAGCATTTTCCAATAAGTATTTTTCCTCATCTGCTTATTGTATTCGCTCAGTTAATTCATTCTTTGGGTCTACAATTATAAGCCCGCCGTTGTTCCAGGAGTTAGAGAACTAGCAGCTATGTGAGAGTCGTTTAACAAATAGTTATGGAGTCTATGTGTCATGGATGTGAAGACAAGTGATACAAGGTGCCTTCCTCAAGGAGCTCAAAATATGTGTTCTCTAAAAAGCATTAATCTGTTCCCCTTGTCAGTTGTGTCTCTATCGCATGGGGATAAATCTTACGGTTCCCTTGGCCAGGGAGCCTCAGAGGGTGGTGGAAAAAAGGTAGCTGGCTTCGGGTGAAAAGGGGCTTGTGGGAAGCTCCACCGCCTGCAGCCCCTGGACACATGGACAGGGTGGCCCTCTGGATTCCGCCAGAGGCAGCAGCAACCAGCCTGGCGCCCCCAACCATGTTAAAGGATAGTGGAATTGCTCACCTCCAGGAGGTGTGCTTCCTTTACACTAGTCAGATTGATACATGGAGGGAATAGGGCCTAAAAGTGGGATTCGCAGCTAATTTAGTAATTTCTGCTTTGTTGGTCAGGGTTTACAGCATTAATGGACAGGTTCAGCCTGACCTGCAAGTCGGAACATGACATGGACAAACTGGCCCACATCTTCAGTTATTACATTAGTGACATCGTGGAGCGTGAGTGACCATTGCAGGGGGACAAGGAAGGTGTGGTCTGGGCTCCTGAGGGTTTGCAGCAGAACAGGGCCTGGGGCACTTTAAAAGGGATACGAAAGGGTCATCCTTTCAATGTTACTCATCTTAGTTCTTCAGGTTGCCACTGACAAGTTCAATCTTTGCCTGTAGCTGCCATTCTACCCAGTCTCACATCCTGTTGACTCAATGTTCAGAAACAGGAAAAAAGCTAATTTTAACTTTGTATGTTTGTATTTCAAAATAAAGTATTCCTCAGGGTGTCTCTTCTAACAAAAATGTAATGTGCCTCATGTGTGTATATTAGATATAATTTACAAAATATCTCTCCACGCTGGTACTGCATTTTGATCCCCTGAGTAGGAATAAGTATTTCCTTTATTTTCTGCCATGCATCAAGCTTGCGCATATTTGTATAATCTGGAAAAGAAACTCCTTTGTGCAGTAAACATGTTTTGAGTACCTACTCTGTGACATGCACTATAATAGTGCAGAGAATGCAAAAACCTACTCTTTGGTACCTTTCAGTCTAGTTAGGCCTACCCAACAGAAATTACTCTGGCCTTATACTCTGTAGTACTTACAGAACATTCCCATTCTTTACTGACAATGCCCCATACAGTTTTGTCCATCATTGTTAGATTCACCAGAATACTTACTTTGTAGCATCCTCCTTTAGAAACAATTATTTGACTCACCCCTTACCCCTGAGGAACAAGTGTAAATGATCTTTCAATTTTTCTCACCAAGTTTAGATGAAAGGGGGAGATAGAAATTATGTACTAGGTAGGAATTGTATCACCAGCAACTGCTATATATTAGAAATGCAGGGAGAAATAAGACATAGTTCCTGCCTTTCTGGAGTTTTCATTTTAGTGGGGAAGACAATAAATGAGATGATTATCAATTACATATTCTACAAAGGAAATAAATAGGATGTGTTGCTAAAGAAAGGAAAATTGTAGGGTGATAGTTTCTATATTAGGGTTGTCCTAGGTGGTATTTAAGCTGAGACGTAAATGATAAGAGGAACACCTTGTGAAGAGCCAAGGGTACAGCATTTCAGATGGAAGTATGCCAAGTACAAAGGTTCTGAGATGAGAGAAAGCTTGACATGCTTTAGGAACTGAGAAGCCAGAGTGGCTAGAGCATAGCTAGTGGAGGAAGAGAGGTTTGAGGCAAGGTTAGAGAATATCAGCTACATAGGCCATAGTAAGGAGTTTGGATTATACATTTTTGTACAGCAGGAAACTGTGGAAGGGTTCTAGCAAGGGAGTGGTGTGATTGACTTACATTTTTTAAAAGCTCATTTTAGCTGCCTCATGGAGATTGAGTTATAGGGAGCTGATGAAGTGTAGGTAGTAAGAATGGAAGCTGGAAGAGATCATTGGAACAGTTGTGGAAAGATGATAGAGATTTGGTCTGGGGTAGTGGTTCTCACCTTGGCAGCACATTAGATAACCACTTGGAGGGCTTTTAAAAATCCTGATGTCCAGACCAATGAGATCAGAATATTTTGAGGTAGGCTCAGGAATCGGATTTTTAACAGTTTTACAAGCAACCCCAGCATGCACTCAAGATTGGAACCATTGGTCTCAAGATATGGCAATGGATCTGTATGGAGATGGATTGATTTGAAATATATTTTTCGGGTTTAACAGACAGGTTTTGCTAATGTATTGAATTTCAGTGGAAAGTGGTAAGGAAAGGGATGCTCAAGTTTTCAGCTTTCATAAATGAATTGATGGTGGCATCACTTACCAAAATGGGAAAGTCTGAGCTTTGAGAACGAAAATCAGATTCTGTTTTGAATATTTTGAGCTTGAGATATCAATAAGCATTCAAATGGAGGAATCAAAGTATGGGCTGCTGGAAAGAGTATAAATAAAGAGAGCTTAAGACTGAGGCTTGAGAAATACCAGGGGAGGATTATGATTAGGGAGAAATAACCTACGAAAGAGACTATAAGACAGCCAGTGAGGTAGGATATTGTGGTATTCATGATACCAAAGGGAAAGTAGTCTGTCTAGAAGAGGGTGGTGGCTTGCTGGGTTGAAAATGAAAGGTGTCATATAGTGAAGTCAGAAAATACTGAAGTTAGCAAGATGAATGCTGTTGATTATCTTGATAATTTTAGTGAAGTGCCAGAGATGGAAGTCAGTAACCTGAGAAGAGAATAGTAGAAAAAATATTTTGAGTGAATAGGTTTTGAGGAGAAAATTGTATATAGTCAACTCTTGAGAATTTTTTTGCTGGGAATGTAGAAAAAATAGCTACAGAAGAAGGTAAAGTCAAGAATAGGTAGGTTAATTTTGTTGTGTTTTGTTTTTGTTTTTTAAAATATTTTATAGGAAGAAGATAAGGGAGGCAGTGAAGTTCTTGACAGGGTGGGTAGGCCTAGGATCCAGAGCACAAGTAAGGGGGTGGCTTTGATGAGAACAGATTCTGCCATTTTAGAGATGATCTAAGTACAAACTGATCTGAGGAGAAGCTAGAAGGAAGGAAGAAGGAACCTAAGCCTTAGAGTGCACAAACAGACCAGAAAAGATATGAGGAAAACTCAGTAGGTCACTTTTTTTTATCATCTATAATTCTTCTGTGATCTAGTATCCTTCTTATTTTGACTTATTTTCCTCTCTCTCCCTTACTCAATTTCAGATGTACTCTGTTTTGGAGGGGATATCCTAAATATTACAGGTATGTTTCAGTTTTTCTGAATATTTAAAGGCCCATAAGTGAGAAAAACTATATTAGGTGGAGTTTGACATACTTGTTTAATCAGCATTGTTTGGTTATTAATATGTTCTGGGCCTGAGGAAACAAAGATGAGGAAGATCAATCTCTGTCTCAAAAGGTCTCCTGGTCTAATGGAAAAGCATTGCCCATATTAAGCTCACATTGATTTACATTTTGTTTAGATTGAACGACAGAAATACAAGTGCCTATAAAACATTCATGAGAAAACTAATGAGAGACTTGGTCATTAGTAGCAGAAGCTAAATATAAGATAAGGAGGAATCAAAAGTCTCCTATCTGGAGAACTCTGAGGATCATTAACAGCTTTATGCCACAGAGTTGGCCCATATTTTTATTTAAACTTAAACCAGCCATAAAATTAGATTTGAACATGAACCTCTTTGCTGGTATCCCTGCCCTTCTTTTAGTATACTGGTGGAGTATACTGGAAGATTACCAAAACAATTCTTAAACCTTAGTAATATGTCAGCTTCTACCTAGTCATGTTTTTTTTACTTTTTAAAAATATTTTATTTACTTATTTTTAGAGAGGGGGGAGGGAAAAAGAGAGGGAGAAAAACAAAGTGCAAGAGAATGTATTGATGTGCAAGAGAATGAGCTCAGTTACCTGTCACATGCCCCCAACTGGGGAACTGCGGCCCAGGCACATGCCCTGACTGGGAATCGAACCAGTGACCTTTCGGTCCAAAGACCAGTGCTCAATCCACTGAGCCACACCAACAGGGCTACCTAGTCATGTTTTTATATGCTCAATAGTTTTGAGAATCAAAAGCAATATTTTAACCTATGATAATGTATAAGGCCAAGAAACCTTGCCTGACACCTTGTATTATATCTTCTGCGTTATTGCGAACCTCACACTGGCCAAGTGATTCCAGATATTTGACCTCTGTTGGCCTGTCTTGTGTCTCTGCAGGGAATGTGCTCCTGGCACTCTGGACAGTAGAACAGAATCAACTGAGGGACATCATTACCCTGGTGGCAAAATGCAGTCTGGAGATACAGGAGAAATTTAGGATCTACCATACCAGAGAAGGCCAAGACCTCCAGCTAAAGATAGGTAGTAACTACTAAAAGAGATCCAATTTAATAAAAAAACAAAAACCACTATAACAATTTTCAAAAGATAAATAACAAATTGGGTAAAAAATTTGCAACTCATATCACGTAGACAAAGGGTGAATTTTTCTAATATAGAAAGAATATACAGAAATTTTTAAAAAACACAAAGAAATCAAGAAAAGACTAACATTCTAAGAGAAAAATGGGCAAAGGACATGAATAAATAGTACACAAAGAAATATATCAGATGGTCAACTTCATAATAAGAAAAATGACAACTGAGATAATTTCTTACCTATAGATAGCCCAAAAATTCAGTTGCTAAACATACTGAAGATGTTGAGGCTGTGAAGAGTAAGCCTTCTCATGGGGTACTGGTGAGAATCAATAATGATACAACTTCTATGGAGGGTAATTCAGTAATTTCTATGAAGATTACAAAAGCATTTATTCTTTATCCCAGCAACCCCACTTCTGAACATTTATCCTATCGCTATACCTGAGGATATATGAAATGTCATATGTACAAGATTATGTTTTAAATATATTTTATTGATTATGCTATTACAGTTGTCCCATTGTCCCCCCTTTATTCTTCTCCACGTGCACACCCCCTCCTACCTGCATTACCCCCCTTTAGTTCATGTCCATGGGTTGTTCATATAAGTTCTTTGGCTTCTATATTTCCTATACTATTCTTAACCCCCCCACCCCTCTCCATTTTATAACTACTTATTCTCTGTACTGTTCCCTCTCTCTCCGCCTCTCACTCCCCACTGATAAACCTCCATGTGATCTCCATTTCTGTGATTCTGTTCCTGTTCTAGTTGTTTGCTTAGTTTGTTTTTATTTTTGGTTTGGGTTTTTTTTTTTTTTTAGCTTCAGTTTTTAATACCTGTGAGTTTGTTGTCATTTTACTGTTCCTAGTTTTGATCTTCTTTTTCTTAGATAAGTCCCTTTAATATTTCATATAATAAGGGCTTGGTGATGATGAACTCTTTTAACTTGACCTTATCTGGGAAGCACTTTATCTGCCCTCCCATTCTAAATGATAGCTTTGTTGGATAGAATAATCTTGGATGTAGGTCCTTGCCTTTCATGACTTGGAATACTTCTTTCCAGCCCCTTCTTGCCTGCAAGGTTTCTTTTGAGAAATCAGCTGATAGTCTTATGGGAACTCCTTTATAGGTAACTCTCTCCTTGTCTCTTGCTGCTTTTAGGATTCTCTCCTTATCTTTCATCTTGGGTATTGTAATTATGCTGTGCCTTGGTGTGTTCCTCCTTGGGTCCAACTTCTTTGGGATTCTCTGAGCTTCCTGGACTTCCTGGAAGTCTATTTCCTTTGCCAGATTGGGGAAGTTCTCCTTCATTATTTTTCAAATAAGTTTTCAATTTCTTGCTCTTCCTCTTCTCCTTCTGGAACCCCTATGATTCAGATGTTGAAACATTTAAAGAAGTCCTGGAGGTTCCTAAGCCTCTCCTCGTTTTTTTGAATTCTTGTTTTTCCATTCTATTCTGGTCCAATGTTTCTTTCTTCTTTCTGCTCCAAATTGTTGATTTAAGTCCTGGTTTCCTTCCCTTCACTGTTGGTTCCCTTTATTTCACTTTGCATTGCCTTCACTTTTTCCTCTGCTTTGCAACCATACTCAATCAAATCTGTGAGCATCCTGATTACCAGTGTTTTGAACTGCACATCTGATAGGTTGGCTATCTCTTCATCACTTAGTTGTATTTTTTCTGGAGCTTTGATCTGTTCTTTCATTTGGGCCATTTTTTTGTGTCTCAGTGTGCCTATTACATAGTAAGAAGAGGAGCCCTGGGCATTCGCCAGGATAGGGCAACCCACAATTACATCCCTGAGATAAATCCCACTTAATCGTGGTGTATTATCTTTTTAATGTATTGCTGGATGCAGATTGCCAATATTTTGTTGAGGATTTTAACATCTGTGTTTATCAGATATTGGTCTGTAATTTTCTTTCTTTCTTGTGTCTTTATTTGGTTTTAGAATTAGGATAATTCTGGCCTCATAAAAAGAGTTTGTGAGTCTTCCCTCCTGTTGAATTTTTGGAATAGTTAGAAGAGAATAGGAGTTAGTTCTTTGAATGTTTGGTAAAATTCACCTGTGAAGCCATCCTGTCCAGGGCTTTTGTGTGCTGGGAGTTTTTTTATTAAGTTTTTTTTCTTTATTACTGGTTTTAGGTCATCTGTTTATGATGTGCCTAGGTACAGTTTGGGGGATTTTTTGGTTTGGGTTTTTTTTTTTAATTTTTTCTTGTGCTTAGGGATCTTCTTTGATCTCTAGGTTTCTAGTTTTTTAATCAAATTTAGGAAATGTTCTCCCATTACTTCTTCAAACAATTGTTTTTATATTCCTCTTCCTCTGTCCAATTACACACATTAGGCTGCTTGAAATTGTCCCATAACTGACTGGTGCAATATTCACTGTTTTTTTTTCTCCCTGTTTTTCATTTTGGATAGTTTCTCTTACTGTATTTTTTCATGTTTACAAACCTTTTCTTTTACAATTACCTTCATTCCTGTTTAGTGTATTTTTCACCTCAAGCCTTGTGATTTTTACCCTTGGAAAGTTGATTTGGGTCTTTTTTTTAATCTTCCATGTCTCTATCTGTTCAGTGTTTTCTCTAGGTTCTTAAATATATAGAATGTAGTTACTACTTTTTTAACGTTCTTGTCTACTAATTTTATCATTTGTATTATTCTGGGTTGGTTTGATTGATTGTTTTTCTCCTCACTGTGGATCACATTTTCTTTTTTCTTTACATGCCTGGTAACTTTTGGTGGGTGCTAGGCATTATGAATTCTATGTTGCTGAGTGCCAGATTTATAAAGTATTGTCATAATACTCTTGAACTTCATTCTGAGATCTGGGCATCTTGATCCTTTCAGGTTTTGCTTTTAAACTTTCTTGTATGAGACAAGAGTTGTGTTTAATCTAAGGCTAATTCTGACCCATCCCTAAGGCAAACCCCTTCAAAGTCCTGTGAATTATTAAGTTTGACACTCTGGCCAGTGGGAACAGGAACAATTCCCAGCCTTATGTGATATCGGGGATTGTCCCTTCTAATCTTTTCACGTGTTTTTTTCCCCTAGCCTGAGGTGGTTTCCTCACATCGATGCACTTATCAGTATTCAGCTAAAAACTTGAGGGGGGTCTTGTACAGATTGCTGGAGTTCTGTCTGTGTACACTTCTCTTCAGTATTCACAGTTCCTGTGATCTCCAGCCACATTGGCCTCCTCAGACTCACTCCTAGCTTTGTGTTTTTAACTCAGGAAGTCTTCTGGGTTGTGCCTGGGTGTCTACTCCCTGAGATGTGTCCTGGAAGCTCTCCATACAGTAGCTGGGGTATCAGAGGGTTCACCTTGTTTTTCCATCTCTCGGGCATCCTTGTGCTCTATTACTAGACATGCCAATATCTTGAAAATGATTTTGTGTATTTATCAGTTTATTAATTGTTCCAAGCATTATGGAAAATTCATTATCTGTTTTCTATCTTGGCCAAGAGATGTCTCTGCCATTCTCTTAAAACTTTTTTCTCTTGTTTTTAGCTTGGATTGAGTGACTTAGACCATGTCCATTAAAATACTGATTTTCTACTCATCAGCCCTGGTTACATGTAAGGAGGGATGGTGTGATCACCATGATGACAGTTTATGAGCATAACCATTAGGTCTCTGCCAGCAGGACCTAGCTGTCCATTAAAAGAGCAGCTTAGAGACAAGACTCTTAGAAGCCTAGAATCTCTTGTTTCTTCCTCTGTACAACCCAGACTTGTTTGAATATCTATCTCTAGGTGTGTTTGAGACAGAAGGAAATCTGAGGCAAGATATTACTTTTCAAGGTGAGTTCACCAAATACTTCTGCAACTATGGGCAATAACAACATTGGCGTAATACAGAGAGCAATATGAAGATTCCAGACCCCTTCCTTTGCATAGTTAATTGAGTTTGGCTATTCACCACTTCTCCCCTTTTTTCTGGATAGGTCTGTCTGCAGGTCTGATTTCCCAGGTTATTGTTGGAGATGAGCAACGACAGTACCTCTTGGTGATTGGGCGGGATGTAGATGATGTCCGGTTAGCTCAGCGTTTGGCTCAGGCAAATGAGATTGTCTTGTCCTGGCACTGTTGGATGCTCTGTGAGCAGTACATGTTTGAAGTGGAAATCATGAAGGAGGATGAAGCTGTGAAGGTAGGAGTCTGGTCCCATCCATTGCCCATTCTGAAAAGGCCATTCTATTACACACGGCAGCCAGTGCTCTGGTGGTGGTCACATATTGCCTGACCAAAACAACAACCATTGGAACTCTATTTTGGAAGGAGGTGGGGGATATTCTCCCAGAAAGACAGACAAGGCAGAATAGTAAGGCTGGAAAGATAAATTATAATCAGAGATGGCATCCTCAGCCCCTATGTTAAAAAAACCAAAGGTAATCCTGTTGGTGGGTAGGCACAGAATTGAGTAGTTTTCTTTTCATAGTTAAGATATATGCGGATCATTGACCCATTTGATTTTGATGAGCATTTTGACAAGTGCCTCGATTATCTACCACATTACCAGACAAATGCTGGTAAGTTACTTTGTCCTTTCTACCCAAGCTCAAAATTTAAAGATTAATTTTCAGCATGACTGGAGACATTTTGTTTGTTTTCCTTTTCTCAGACACTCTAAGAACTGCCCTGGAACTGGATCCAGACTCTGCACTTGAGCAAACTCTGCGGAAGCACATAATGAAAACTCTTTTGAAGAAGGTTACTTCCTAGTTCTTGAGTCATTGTGTAAACTGCATGTATTTATGTAAACAGGTGTATGTTTATATGTGATGACCTTTTTTGCATTGATCCAGTTTGTCTTCTGCACCTCAGTGTATACGAGATTTCCCCATCTGTACCAATTACTGTGATGACATCTCTCATAACTTTAGTTAGATTCCTCAATCCTAGAAAGTAAAAGCTGTATTTGTTTTTCAGTTTGTCCCTCAAGAAACTAGTACACTGTATAGTAGGGTATAGAGTAAGTATATGCTTGGTAAATATGTGTTGATTGATTATTTATATATAAACATGTGAATCCCTTTGTAGGTGATGTAATGACAGAGGAGACTCTTTTCTAAGAGTTATCAAACTAACTCTTAGAAAATATAAAATATTGACAAGTTTCCTCAGTGAATTAGGTTTAAAGTCAAACAATTTTCATTCTGTGCACTGATTTGTATATCTTCTATATCTCTCAAACCTGAATTTTATTTTAAGATTTGGTCTGACACCCCTAACTTATTTTTTCATACTCACCATGGAATATAGAATTAAAATTCCTAAACACAATACTGATAGTTGAAGATACAGGCAAGGTAACTTACTGTCTTTGTAGATTGATGAAGGCCAACCTGTGGAGTATATATCCGAATTTCGTACTGTGACTATGGTTTTGGTCAGCCTACAGTTCCACAAGACAGCACAGATGTTGTATTTGTGTCATCTTATCCAGAAGGCTACATTATACATCTCCAAAGTCATAGAAAAAGGGGGTGGCCAGCTGTGCCGGATCTTTATGTTTGAGAAAGTAAGTGTAAGGGAACCTGACCCATCAACAGTAATGGTGAGTGAAGAATAATAGTCTTATATGACCAGTTTACCTCTCACATAACACAGGCATAAGTCAGATTCCCTGCTACTTATTTTGTAACAAGCCTATTTTACATTAAAAATGTAACTAATAATAGCTAAGGAATGGGATGTTCTAGTTAATTGTCAGGGTAATCAAGGGTTGTTCTCTATCTTTTTTGGTTCAGTTCTTGTTGAAAAATCATTGTGAAAGCATAAAGAATTTTTTTCTGGCTCTGATAGTAGAGTAAATGTAATCAGCTCTTTCTCAGTTAATTAAAGAGCTTGAAAAGGGGCAGTATCTATGTTTGACATTATAGAATGAATGAAGACAAGGTAGGCACATCGATTTAGCTTAAAGTATACACTAGAGATTGAAGTTTTGGAAAGGTTCTGGGCATTGATTTTTCTTGTGTTTTAAATTTTAAATTTTTGAATAGTTAAATTGAGATTTTATTTCTTAAAGTCTCCATGTTGGTGTGACCTAGAGTGGTCATTTCATGAATCTTATAGAATCCTACATTCCTAACAGAAGACCAGTGAAGAAAGGGTCTGGCTTCATTCAGAGGAGTTGATTCATTTGTGGCAAGCCATATTCCTTCCCCAGGTGAACTCTCTTTTCTTTCTTTGTCCTCTGTCCCAGGGCTGCATGTTCCTCTGTGTTTTTGGCCTACCTGGGGATAAGAAGCCAGATGAGTGTGCACATGCTCTGGAGAGCTCCTTCAGCATCTTCAGCTTCTGCTGGGAGAATCTTACTGAGACCAAGTGAGGAGGAAGGTGGGGCAGAGGGGAGCTTCTTAGGTCCCAGGGGGCTCTTCAATCAGGGTAGGAGGCAGTAACAAGTACCAGGGTTTGAGGATATCCAGAATCTTCCTAAAAGGGAGAGAATCTGCTAAGGAAAACCAGAAAACAAGATCTATTAAGAAATTCCAGTGGGTGGGCTGGAGTGGGAATAAAGGATAGAAACTGTATTGAATAAACTAAAATAAAATGTTTTTTTAAAAAAAGAAATCACTAGTTACAGAACAGTGTACTAGATATCCACAGTAAATGAAGATCAGTTTCCATCTACTGGGGTGGTAGAGGTGGAAGAACAGACTACACATAGCAAGATTCAAGAACACTGCAAAGGAATAAGCAAATGTGTAAATTAATATAATATAAATAATATATCTATGTGGAGGGAATGTAGAACAAAGGCTGCCTGTCTACCTACTAGGGAGGGGAGGTAGGGGCAATTACCCAGGTAGGAAGGAACCACAGCTGGTTAATGCTGTCCTTCTGGCTTTCACTCTTGGTCTTTTCCAGACCCATTAATTTTTCTGGAATTCACACTGATATGATCACCCTCCTCTGCATCTACCTAACCCTCCCACCTTCTATAAACTCCTAGTCCTAATAAAGGTAGAGAAAATTCCATTTTCCCACTAGTTGCACAATGACAAGGTTGGTTGAAATTTCTCAAATAACTTTTTTTTCCCCACCAGAAAACTATGGGGAAAGTGTAACATGAATGGATTTGAAAAACAGTTATTTCTACTGTTAACATTGAGTTAAAGATTTATTTGCTTGTCATACTTATTCAAGATAAATAAAATTATATCACACATTTATATACTGCTTTAAAATTTACAGAATACTTTCATGTATGCTACTCATGTGAAATTTTTATTCCTCTTTTACACATGAGGAAACTAAGACCACAGAAGAGAAATTACTAGCATGTAGCAGCACTGGTAATGAAACCCAGATCTTCTGTTCTCCACTTCTGTCATTTTCATTATCTCACAACTGCCTCTTATAAAATGCAAATACTCCCCCAAAAGGATAACATATATTACCAATGTCATATAATTGTAAAGACTTACTCATAAAATGTTAGAACTGAAAAAATTTAGATTATCTGATCCAACTCCTTGTTTTACAGATAAAAGAGATGCTACAGTTGCTTCGTATATAGTCAGACTCTTAGCTCAAGACAGATATGTGTTGGCACTTCTTTCAGGCATGTGGGATCTGCAGATGCTACTACAGCCTACTTTTAAATCTTATCTCCACTATGGGTGTGCTGGGCCATCCCATCCAGTGATGGGCTATTCTGCTATTAAATATTGCATTGACTTGTATATTTATATATAATGAAGAAAGAATATATTCTTCATCAATGAAGAACATTTTTTAAAAGAAAGAAGGAACATGGACTGCCAGAGGGATTATAAAATACAAAAAAAAAAAAAGAAATAAGAAGTAACCGAGTGAGAAAAGTATTATTTGTTTCATTTTCAGTGTCTTATGAATAGCTGAGTTTCTTTCATGCATAACTGCATTCATTCAACAAATATTGGTTGAACACAACTATGAGCCATTTATTGTGCTAGGTTTCATGGACATAGAGAAATGAGACACTACCTCAGCCAAGTAAACAACTATCTTTAATACATTGAAATATAAGTGCAGTGAGCACACAGTGGAATATGCAGATGATGCACATGTGAAACTTACATAATGTTATCAACCGATGTTACCCCAATAAATTTAATTTAAAAGGAAAAAAGAAATATAACTGCAGGAATAAAATGCTGTAGGAGCTGCAACAAACTGCTATGGGAAGAAATAGTTAATTCTCACCAGAGATGCCAGAGATGTCTTGACTATAGAAATAACTTTCCAGCCAGGTTGAGAAGAAAACGAGATTAGTAAGTGGAGACAGTGGGAAAGGGTATTTTAGACAAAGGAAGCATGATGAAACTTTAGAAGATTTTTAGTCTTGTCCTTGGTATGGTAGCAGAACCAACTGCCTGGTTCTTGTCTTGAGTATCTCTTGTAGTCATCCTGGGCAATGGGCCCAGTGAATGAATGATAAGAGTCTTCAATCCTGTCTTTCCTGTAAATTCTGCAAGAGAATTTTAATGTCTCAGAAAACAGTAATGCTAGGATTGTTGTCACTATTCATGCTTTATGAACAACTGAAAATTTTTTATTTGTAGATTTAACTTAAAATTGCTCAGTGCACCCTCATTCTCCATCCATTTATCTTGTTATCTGTCACAGGAAATTTTCACATCAGTCAAGTAAACCTATTCTCTGTCCATTGCCACTTTTGAGCCTTTGCTTCACCTAGAACTATATATGCCCTTTTTAAAAATAATTCATATTTCCAGTGCTTTTCCATCCATAGCTGATGTAGAACCACTTCTCCATTCATGTTTCCCTACTCTAAACACCTATTGTGCTCTAGCCTTATTGAACTACCGTATTTTGCCATGTATAATGCACACTTTTTTGCCCATATTTTTGAGTGAAAAATAAGGATGCACATTATACATGGGTAGTACTAATTCTGAATCTATATAAATGTTTTTAATTCTTTTATATATGCTTATGCATTAAAAATATAACTCTAGAAAGCAAAAAATGATATCTGTATGCAAAATAATACCCTAGAATACAATCATCAATTCTGTTTCTAAATATAAATATATAAATAATTGAATTTAAAACTTAAAATGAAAGATTTTTTTTCTTGAAATTTTGGGCCAAAAACATGGGTGCACACTGTACATGGGAGCTCATCATACACAGCCAAATACAGTATTTAGTTTTGCAGGAGCATGCCAGACTCTTCAAAGCCTATGCCTTTTTCCACTAGACAGAATGCTGTTGCCCCACTTTGGCACTTTCAAGGTCTGATCACATGTCCTCGCCTTTATGAAATACTTTTTCTCTTCTACAGGTAATGTTTCTGTCCTATTTGCTCTGTTAATTTGCTGTACTGATCACTAATATGTAGTATTTGTCTTGTTAAACTATAACTATGCCTTTTCACTTTCCTCATTCCCTACCACCTTCCTCACCAGACTCAAGTTCTCCAGGGAAGCATATTTTTGTACAGGTCTCATTGTTTACACACCCAGCCCAGTGCTTGGTACTGTACATACTTCTCAATGCTTGTTAAATGAATAGTGTATGCATGTATGAATGGATTAAAAATTATTACTTAATTTTTTAAATTCATTTTAATGTCTAATTTGTTTTAGGAAGCTTCCATCAGAAGTATGACCTTTGGTTATTCCTTACTCTGACATTCTAGCATTATTTGATACATTAACCCTGTTCTAACATTTGTTGATCTATTTAATCTGGGGGTTTTATCTGAGGCAGTGTGGTATAGTAGAAATAACATGGGTCCAGGAGTCAGGAGGCCTGGATTCTCATTCTGATTCTACTCTTGACTTTTGCTGTGTAACTCTGGGAGAGTAAATTAGCTTCTTGTTGTTCCTGTGGGTTCTTTTTTGTTTGTTTGTTTGTTAAATGGGGTTCAGATATGTGCCCTACATATTTTACATGTTTGTTGTTCATTATCCCTTAAAGACTCAGATGAGATAATCAATTTGAAAGTACTTCGAAAAGCATATAAAGTATCTGACAGATATAAAGTATTTTTAGTTTTTTTTACTAATAATTATTCCCCAACTAAAACTCCTGGAGTAGAAGGACCATTTTGTTCCTTTTGGTTATTTCCCTAATATTCAGTATTTCGTACCCATGATGTGCTGAAGACTAACAGCAGCCTCTGGCCTTTTCCATTCTGGGCTCTAAAACTAGTCTTCAGGATCTAGATAGTGGCAGATCTAGTGCCTGACCTGTAGGCATCTGACTGTGTATTTACCCATTATTGCTTTTCTGATCCCCAGGCTTGTTTCCATCAGTATCACCAATGGACCAGTGTTCTGTGGCGTGGTTGGGGCAATAGCGAGACATGAATATACAGGTAGAACAGGACGCTGGACTGTTAGTGCCCTGACTTAGGGGGTAAAGGTAGAAGAGGTGATCCAAAATTCTGCATCCTTGTCTTTTCTGTCTCCTTGACACAGTTATTGGCCCAAAAGTGAGCCTTGTGGCCAGAATGATAACTGCTTATCCAGGTTTGGTGTCTTGTGATGAAGTAACTTACCTAAGATCCATGCTACCTGCTTATAACTTCAAGAAACTCCCTGAGAAGATGATGAAAAACATCTCCAACCCTGGAAACATATATGAATATCTTGGCCATAGAAGATGTATGTGAGTGTCATTGTGTGATAGTTCATTCAGATCAGGGAGCATAGCAGTAATCAGTGATGGTATAAAATTAGAAAGATGCTTCTAGTACTAGCCTGCTGAAATAAGAGACATAGAGGAGAGCTTTGTGTATGAGATTTTCATTTATGTTTAGCTTTTAGCTAGTTCCTCAGTGAACTTCTTGCTATCCTATAGGAAGAGAATAACAATAGTTCATTAATCTAGATGTTCTTTTTTCTTTGTGTACTTCATACTTCCCTGAACCTAGAACAATCAATAATACTTCTTCCCTTCTCCCAAAATTTTTTAGTTTTTAAAAAGCCCTTTGATACAGAATTCTGCACCTCTTGAGCGATCTGAAAGTATTTGCATATAAGGACAATTTTTCCTCTGTCTATTTAGAGATATGAGTATTATCTATTTATTCCAGTCTATTTTTAATAGATACATTTCCCTTTGTCTTTTTCCCTAGAATGTTTGGGAAGAGACATTTGGTCAGAGAGAGAAATAAAAATCACCCTTTGTTAGGTGCGTTTTCTTTTCTACATTAAATTGTATTTTTTTTCAGCTATAGATGATTAATGTGATTACAAAACAAAATTCAAGACTGAATGCTTCTAAACTGTATTAAAAATAGAAAGCAGCCTTCTTAGTGAATTCATGGTCATTTTGAAGAGGATTTGCCATTTATTTTCCATACTGACTCTTTAAATATTAGGTAGAGCCCAATCACTTTGCCTGAGAAGTACCAGTGTTTAGTGAGAATCTTTGTGAGTCAGAGTTCAGCTATTGAGATCCGACCAGCTTGTTGTGGCTCACCTTTAGAGGGAAATTCCTTGCCTTTAGATAGTGAAGATAGAACCAAAATTGTTGTCATTTACACTATAAATTTTCTACCCTTATATTTATTTATCTATATCTATTAGATCATTAACTATCTGTATATAGCAGTAATGGACTTCAACTAAAAGTTGTTAATATGGAAACTTTTATGAAAAGCTAAGAAGATAAAGTAGCCATATGTCCGTGTGGTACCTAACTGTCTGGAATGTCATTACTTAGGCTCTGTAGCAAACCACCAAGCCCAGCACACATGTCTGTATAGACCAGAGTTAATTTTCTAGAAAGATATCTGAAGCCTCACCAAAGAATGGGATTCTTTGCCAAGGATTCAGGGGGGCAGGAACACATTCTGAGGCTTAATTTTTCAAATTAGTTTAAATAAATAGAGTGTCTACTGAAAAAAGCACTGGAGTGTTAGATGCTGCCTGTCTCTGTACAGACCGGGAGAAAGAACTGGAAGCCTTCCGAATTGCACAGCAGGGATGCTTGCACCAGAAGAAGGGACAAGCAGTTCTGTATGAAGGTGGAAAGGGCTATGGAAAAAGCCAGCTATTGGCTGAAATAAACTTACTGGCCCAGAAGGAAGGGCACAGGTAAAGACTCCTGCTTTCTCATTTAACATGTGCTTCTCTTGGGGCTCCTTTCCTTTGTTGGTGAGACTCTTGTATCATTAGATTTAGCATCCTTGGGCTGGTAGAGTAAGTAACCTCTTTATGGGTCAGCGGACTCTCTGTGACTATAGTAACAATCACCAGGGTGTTGTCATTGAAGCTGAAGGAAGCAGATTCCAAGCAGCGCTTCTATGCCATCCAGACCCTCATGGCCATCTTCTTTGAGATCGACATATGCCCAGCCTACTACCGGCAAGAGTGCCTACACAAACAACTCCGTGGGATAGTGGAGGAACCACTTCACTGCCTTTTTAATGAGCTGTTCTTTGTAAAGGTAATGAAAGCAGTGGCTTTCTGAATTGGATTACTGATGATGATGTATATATGGCCTAAGAACACATGGTTAGCAGTGGCAGGAGTGAGATTTGAAATCCCTTAGACACCAAAGTCCAGTCTTTCTCTTTTTTGAGGAGAGTGAATTCTAGGACTGACTCTGACACTTGCTAGTTTTATGTCTTGGCACAAATCACTTTGCCTCTCTGAGCCTCGATTTTTTTCACCTGTGGAAATGACAAGTATAGTATTTACATGGTTTTTTCATGGATTCTAAAGAAGATGGTATATAAGAGGTTGTATTGTAAAGGTGAAAGTGCTAAATCCATCAAGATGATCCTGACCAGTCAAGCATCCCCAGCAATTGTGTCCATGCATTCTCTAGTCAATTTGCAATGTTTTGTTCTTTAAACCTAGCTTAATTTTCCCTAGCCATGGAGTATGTCACTTAAACTGGCAGCTGAATCTCAAAAGCTTCCAGTGGTCTAGGGTGCATGTGGAACCCAATAGAGACTAGGCTAAGAACTCCCTGGTCCACAATTTTCATTTTTTCATCCTCTATCACTTCTCCTGATCTACCCAGCCTGCAAGGCACTATATTTAATGGCAAATAGAGAAAACCAAAATCTGTTCAATCCCTCAGCATAGCCCTGCTTTGAGATAGGCCTTGCCTAGGGCTCTGGCCCTGGCCAAAGTGGCTAAGGAGTAGTCCTACATTGGCACTCAGGTCCATGGTAGCTACTGTGCCTTGGCCTAGCACACGAAACAATGTTAGGTGATGGTCCATTGCAGTTGTTTCTGACAAGTCTCATGTACATGTTCATCCTGGTTTACTTGGAGTAATTGGGGAACTGGAGCTGTCCAAAGTGACATTGCTAAGTCCCACCTATTATTTCATTCATTAGTCATGACCTTAAAGGGTTTGCCAAAGTCTGGTATGGAAAGGAGCTATCTGTCTCTAATTGTCAGACTAACAGTCTTACCCTCTGAACTACATATTGGTGTTTGTAACACTATGCCCAGTACTACAGAAACCCGTTCTCACTCTAAATAGAATCATTTTCTATTCCCTTTGGGGAACGTGTATATTTTTATTAGATTGTCATTTTGAATGCTAATATATGAATAATTTTCCTGGTCAGTTTTCCTTATCCTTCAAAGTTTCACACATGGATGACCTGACCAAACAAAAGAAAATTAAAGCGTGTTTTTTTCAAGTGCTACAGAAGGTGGGTACTCTTGTTACATACCATTAACTCTTAATATATGGAAATGGTTTATGCTTATTTTAATCTATCCATGTCACACTGGATTTAGGCATTTCTTCACCTATTTGTTGATATCTTCATTGTTTCTGTCTTTAACGTTGAATCTATCATATAGCACAGCATACAATAAAGCTCTTTGCTCTTTTCTGACCATTTCTTTTTTCTTTTTAACTTTTTTTATTGTTGTTCAAGTACAGTTGTCTCCATTTCTCCCCGCACCCTAGCCATCTCCATTTCCCACCTTTGATCCTACTCCCCTTTGGTTTTTTACCCTGTTTCTTAATGAAATTCTAATAATTTAAAACAGCAGTTTCTAAATACAGATTGATAGCTATTAAAAATACAGATATTTAGGCCCCCAACTGAGAATTACAGAATCTATAAGAGCAGAAACTGATATAGCCATTCTGGAAAGCAACAAGAACAAATTTTAGGAACACACATTCCTAAATAAGTAATAAGTCAAATTTTAAGAACACACATTCTCTAGAGCCAGCAATTCCACTCCTAGAAATATATTCCAGGGAGTCTGTTTATTACAGTGTTTGTTTGTGGTGGCTAGGGAGGCATTGGCATGAACTCATGGATGAACACTATGAACTAAATGTGGAAGTTAGAAGTAAGGGAATAGATGATAACATAGTAACACAGGATGACCATATAGTCCTTAACAAAGAGAGACAAATAATGGGATCTGTAATACAGTGCCATTTGTATAAAAACAATATTCTTGACAAAACAACCGTGCACACTTATAAGAACAAAATGCAAACATAAGGTTAAATGATAAACACATTAAAATGGTTACCTGTGGCAGTCGGGAAAATGGACAGTTCATTAAATGGGGAATGTGGATAAAAGTAAATACATTTTTTAGAAGTCTGCATGAGTAGGGCCAGGTAATTGGTAATTTTAGCAAGCACTCCCAGGAAATTCTGATTTGCAGCCTGCTTTGGAAATTACCTATTTAAAATGTGAATTCCCACACACTTTGAAGCCTTTGCAAATGAAATATTTGAAAGCTTTAAGTTTGATTTGGAGAATATTTTGATGCTTATTTTACTTTTTTGTTAGAGTATTTTCTTGTCCAAGGAACTCAATACATTTCTTTAGGAATTATATATACAGTCTATATTTTATATTTATAAAGTAAAATATTACCTGGACTTAGGATACATTTTGCTCTGAAAATCCCAGCCTGTGTTGACATTTTATTTAAATCGTTGATGGGAAATTCACAGTAGATTTGCAAATTGGGTAACTTCACCTCTAATCAGAGGTTGTCATTGTCTCTTTGCTATTATTTCCAGGCAGTGAGGGAAACACCACTGATTTTCCTCATTGATGAGGCACACCATATGGATGCAGCTTCCTGGGAGTTTTTGGGAACATTGCTCTCCAGTGTGCCTATCATCATGGTGATGACATTGACGCCTACCTTCTCCCTGTGTGGCAGGGCCCGGCACTTCCTGCAGAGCCCTCAGGCTACACTGATGCCCATTTCGAAGTTAGCAGCGAACTCACTGCTGAGAATGGCATGTTGGGAACTGGGGGTGGTGAGCATCCCCCAAGAGCTGCAAATGTGAGTGGCTAGGGCTAGCTGGACACTTCCTTAAGGGAGGAATGGCATTAGTAACCATGGTGAGACCCAAGACTAGATGTAAGGGTAGACAGTGTCCTACTAAACCATCAAGGGACTACTTCTCTGGGCTATCCACCAGGCTTTCACAGGGCAGTTAGGACTTAGATGGCTTACTTAATGTGTCAGTTATATGTAGTCAGGCCAGTTTCTGCTAGGCCATTTAGCAAGTAGACATTAGTTTGTTTTAACATCAATAGAAGCAAAATAGTTAAGAAAGAAAAGTTACTGCCAAAATACATTTTAAAGCCAAACAGATTTTTTTTAATATTTCTGTGCTGCTGTTTCTCTCTGTTAGTGTATATCAAAAGCTGACTTCAACAAAAGAAGGAAGTCCTACTATGAAATACCCTTATGCTTGGCTCTCCTCAAGTGGGTATCTTTAGTCAGCGCTCCGATACTTACATCTCTACAGCTACCTTCTCCGCAGGTGCTTGGGGAACCCCCTCTACTGTGAGGTCCTATGCCAGGACCTTCTCTCAAAGGACATACTGCTCTTTTATGACCTACAAAAGGAGGAGGAGGAGAACAGCAAGTGGGAGACACTTTCAGGTAAGCCTAGCTGCCCAGGGTTCTACCCTGGTCCAGCTGCATCACCCCACCCTTATAAGGTACATGCCTATTCTCTTCTGACATTATAGGTAGGATTAGGCTTTCCTAGCTAAGGAAACTATATAAATAATTCACAGCTATGGTGAAAATGCTAAATACCTGCCTCAGATAACTTGAGTCTATCAACCTACTGTAATTCCTTTTTGAGCAGTGCAGAAGGTGGGAATGGGAAAATAGGATCTAGAAATGTGACAGCACTAGAGGGGATTTATAAACATGAAAATTCAATAGAGCATGTCACACTGCTTAAGAGAAGGATGACTTGAGGATTTATTTGGATGGCTGAAATGGGAGAAGGAAGGAGAGTGGAAGAGGAGAAAGGAAGTATGTGTAAATCTAGAAAGGCATCCTAGAGTTGTGAAATAATAGAAGCGAGGGCTATTGGAAGGTAAACAGAAGAATGAAAATGTCATACCATATGGCGCAGAAAATGTTAGTTTCTAAGAGAAAATTAGAAAACAGGCAAGATGGGTGGGGTAAACCACTTTAAATGTGATATGTTCCATTCATCTTCATTGTTTCTTGACTAAATTCTTTTGTTTTTGTTCCTTTAAAACTATAGTCACTGAGCATGGTGTTTTCCTCAATCACTGTTTTCTTTCTCTACAGCCAGTGCCACGAAATCCATGATGCATAATATTTCTCCCACCAGCTCTGAAGAAGACCAGGAACTTCATGTCTGCATCATCAAGAATGATGTGAACTTGGATACAGTGCTTCTCCCACCATTGTTAAAAGGCAGGTCCCTTGAAAAACTCAAGTGAACCAACGACAGATGTCATTGTAATTAGGCATTTGGTGGGTGATTGAATATAGGTCTCTTATTATCATGCCAGCTTCATTTTCTTTTAAAAAAGAAACCTGCCTTCCAAAAATAAGTTCTGGTACTACCTAGAGAGCCCTTTAAAGACTTTTAATGTTACTTGAGTAATGGTTTACTTAAGAGAGCACATTGTTCTCTTTGGGGCTGACTGGTGACCTGGAAAAGTTTTTTAGTTGTTTAATAAAAATTATGTCCTGTACTTTCCTTTGTACATATCCCTATGCTGGAGGAAACAGTAAGGAAGGGAGAGAATGTTGGTGAAATTTAAGAAAATTCATGCTACTAGTAAAGAGGCAGTGTTATGCACATAGCAGTAGTTTAATAAAAAGTGCAAAGTAAGTTTATAATGACTTGTGAGATAAAGAAGCCATTACAATTAGGTAGACATAATTGAGCAGAGATGTTCTTTTTAGAGATGAGTTTTTTTTATAAATATTCAAGTGTTTGGTGGGCAGTGTACTATATTAAGCCCTTGGGAGGGATATGATGATGAATAAGCATACTTCAAGTCACAGATGGTCTTGCTGAAAATATGTGACATGCGTATAAAATAGCAGTACAGAACACCATGGTAGTTAAGAGCCAGGTCTCTGACCCTGACTGGTATGGCTCAGTTGATTGGAGTGTTGTCCCCTGTACCGAAGGAGTCGCTTGTTCAATTCCTAAGTTGCCGGTTCAATTCCCAGTCAGGACACATGCCTAGGTTGCGAGTTCCATCCTTAGTTGGGGCACATATGGGAGGCAGCCATTGATGTTTCTCTCTCACATCAATGTTTCTTTCTCTCTCTCTCTTTTTCTCCCACTCTCCCTTTTTCCTCCCCTCTAAAAAAAAGAAAGAAAAAAAAGCCAGGGCTCTGGAGTTAGAAAGACTCAGTGGAGGAGACTGTTGACTTCTATACTTACTGGCTGTGGAACCTTAGATAAATTAATTAACTTATGTAAGTCTTAGTCTTCTCATCATTCAAATGAAGGTAATGATAGCTCCTAATTCATAGGGTTAGCTAAAGATTAAATAAAATAAATCATGATACATAATAAATATTCAGTGAATATTAACTTTTATAAGCAATTCATTCTGGGTGTTTTAAGTCCATCTAGACAGTGTATACTCCTACAACTGTGACAGGCCACACTTGGCAATGGCTTTATTAACTTAGATGGGCACAAGCCAGGAAATACAGCATGATAGCAGAACAGCAGCTGCTGGTTTTCTTCAATGGGTGTCCTCACAACAGTTTCCACTGCTCTTCTCTGGAGCCTCAAGGAATAGCTTAGGTGTGATAGAATGAGACAATGATGGATAGGTACATAGAAGCCCCATGCCCCAGATAAAAGTTGTATCTCTTACAACAGCATAACTTCCAGGCCCTGCAAGGGACATGACCTGTTACAAGATTTACTAAACCCAAGGAATCCCAAAGCTGTGGCTTACCCCTAGGTATTTATAGCTTATTCACAGTTTCCTAATCCAAGTTCAGTTTCCAATGAGAGATCATTTTTAGTGTAAGTACTATTACCTGGTAACTCAGCTGGCATTCTCATTTTATCAGGATCCTGAGAAAGCAGTAGAAAGTTAACCCAAGTTCAGCATTGTCCACAGAGAAGGAAGAAAGTTATGTTAACTCATAAGCTAAAATTAATGGCTCAGTCTTCAAACCCTTGGTCTAAATGAAAGGCCAAAGTTAGATTGTGAAAGGCTATGTAAGTTATTAAAGTATTTAAGAAGGAGACTGACATGATTATACTTGTACTTTTAGTATATAATTCTGCCAATAGCTAATATGTTATTGGGATAAGAATGAGAGGAAACTGAAGATGTTCAAAACAGGGTGGTATAGTGGTCCTGGTGAAAACGACTGCTTATTAGGAGGAAATATATGCAAGAGAATTTAGAAGAAGGATGAGTGAGGTGACCAGTGGTTGTCAGGGAAAGAAAAAGGTTTGGAATTATTCCAAGATTTTGGGCTTGGTGATTTACTGGTTCAATACAGACTGCTTTAATGTATGGGTCATAATATGGAGAAGTTTTTATAATGCTTAGAAGTTATTAAGATCTTTATAATTATTAGAGTTCCAGGACCAGGAAGCCTGGCCCTCCGTGTTTAGGCTGAAGCAGAGTCTGAGTACTTACTAGTCATGAAAATGGGAAAAATTGTTAGTACAGCTGAATGATTCAGAGCATAGCTTTGGGTTTACAAACAAAAGGTTTTGGTGACCATGGGTGAAGAGTTTCAGTGATGTGAAAATATGATTGTTGTTGATTGAACAATGAATGAGGAATGAGGACATGGAGATAAGTCTCTTTGAAGAGGTTTGGCTGAGTGAAGAAGGGGTGGGAACAAAGCAAGCCTTTATATATTTTTTTTAAATGAACAGATTATCAACCCAATGTATTCTGTGTTTATAGAATGCTTGTTCACTACTGATTTTTTTTTCCTCCAGAAATAGCAGTAAACCAACTGGATCAGTTGAGCCCAGAAGAACAGTTGCTGGTTAAGTGTGCCGCAGTCATTGGCCACTCCTTCCACGTAGATCTGCTGCAGCACCTGCTGCCTGGCTGGGATAAACGTACGCTACTTCAAGTGCTGAGGGCTCTTGTAGATATACACGTGCTTCACTGGTGTAACAAGGCCCAGGAGCTTGCTGAGCCAATACTAGTGCCTTCCTCTATTGATATTATTGAAAAATCAAAAGAGGAAAAGAAAAAATCAGGTAAGGAAGAGTTGCTCCCTTGTTCTCAGGCTTGAATAGAGAGCCTTGAGTGGGGTTTGGGAGGAATCTGTGTTGAGAAAGAACATCAATATCATACATCAAGGGCCTCAGTCCCTTAAAGCTTATAGCTAAGAAATCAGGAAAGACAGTTATTTTATCATGAAGGAACCATGGTTATAGTGAATAACTTGTATTTTTCAGAATTGTGTTAATTTCAAGAATTCTAGCTCTTTGTTAAGTATTTGTGTTTTGATTTTTGGTTTACAAAATATTGCCATAATCCTTTATTGGTATCTATGTATAAATAATAAGAAATAAGGATGAACTATTTCTAATTTTAGAAATTCACAAGCAGATAAATACATGTGGTACTGAAGTAGACATGAACAAAGCACTATATACATTAAAGAGTTTGCAATCTCAAATTCTCCACATGAAAGAATAAAATTGGGCATAGAATACCCAAAGTCCATATAGTCCACAAAAATTTCCTTTTGACTTTGAAATATGTTTGGGTCTTATATTTGAATAGAGCATTTCTAATGGTTTGACATTTATGATTGTAGTACAAAAGCTCATTTTAGAAGGAACTAAGAAATCTATCCAAGTGTACTTCTGTACCCATGATCATTCCTTCTCCGTGGTACTTTATACTAGATATGGTCAATATCACTCTCAGATTGGTGTAAAATTCTTTCTATAAAGTAGGCAGTAATACATACTGGAATTGTAAATGAAATTTCTTAAAAACTAGCAGCATGTGCTTGGGAGTTTGCTACATAGTAGCATACAAAGACTTTAAGGGAGACTCTCACTTGGATTTTTCTATATTTCAGATGCTGGTTCTCCTCTCAGGCTAAAACAGGAACCATTTCTACCTCAACCTGAAGTGCTAGAATTTGGAGTGCCTCTGTTACGGGAAGCTGCTTGGGAGCTGTGGCCCAAGGCACAGCAAATAGCCCTGCACCTTGAATGTGCCTGCTTTCTCCGAGGTTTGGCCTGCCGCTGTGGGAGCTGCCACGGTGGGGACTTTGTTCCCTTCCATCGTTTTGCCATCTGTTCTATGAAGAGCTCCAGAGGGACATCCCGATTCTGTAGTTACAAAGATACTGGCTCAGTGCTAACACAAGTGATCACAGACAAATTGCAGCTGCCTTCTCCCCAAGGTAAACCCAGCAGGGCAGAAAGACGACATGTAGACAGCACTTCTCTTTAGTCATTAATTTGGAGCTCTTCATCCAAAAGGTGAAATCACATTAGAGAGAAAAAAATAGGTAGAAAGAGCCATTTATCCCTGAGATTTAAAAAAAATGTAATCTCTGAGTTAAAAGGAACTTTAGAAGTCATACTTGTTTTTTGTTTTGGTTGGCAATCTTAGGCAAATTCCTTAACCTCAGTTCATTGAGAAAAATGACAGTACCACCTCGATAGGGTCGTTGTGAGGATTAAATGAGTTCAAATATATAACATGCTTTGAATAGTGTTAGGCATATGGTTAATACACAATACATTTTAGTTATTGTTTTTTTATTATAATTATTCCACTCAGCACAAATCTATGGAGTCTGTGTGTTTCAGATGCTGCAACTATGTGTTAAGAATACAAAATGAGCTCTGGCTGGTGCATCTCATTTGGTTGGGTATCCTCCTGCAAAGCAGAAGGTCACCAATTCAGTTCCCGGTCAGGGCACATGCCTGGGCTGTAGGCCTGGTCCCCAGTTGGGGCACGTGCAGGAGGCAACTGATGTTTCTCTCTCACATCAATGTTTCTCTCCCTCTCTTTCTCCTCACCTTCCTCTCTAAATAAATAAATAAACAAAATCTTTTAAAAATACAAAATGAATGAGCCTTGGTCCCTAAAATGATCAGTTTTAGGGGGTGATACAGAGACATAGAGAATTCCAGTATAACATGGAAAAGGTGATGAGAATGGCATACATGGAGAGTGGGTACCTAAAGAAGGGGCCATTAAGTCATCCTGAGGGATGAGTAGGAGAGGACTCTCCCTTAAAGAAGATACTGCCAGGAGTTAGACTTGAGGGGGGAAGCAGGATTTGGCTACTTGAAGAAGGTTGGATTAGTGGCTGGGTGGTCCCCAAAGCCTGTAACCCTTCTACCACATCCCAAATAGGAGTTTATTCATCTTTGTTTTAACTTTTTCAGTTAGTTTACCTTATAGAACATCCCATTTCATCGCAAACAGCTATTAGAAAGTTCCTTCTTTTGTCTTTTTATCAGTATGAAATCTACCTTCTTACAACATCACCTGTTTTTTCAGAGTTGAGCCTTCTTCTATAGTTGAAGACAGCTGTCAAAATAGAAGAGAAGTTGGTATTGGTGTTGGCAAGGGAAAGGGATATGAGAGAGATGATGAGGGATTGGTGGTAAAGGATTAAAATGAAAGATCTGATCTATGATCCTAATACCTCTCCTAGCTGTAACAGTCTGATGACTCTGTGAAGGTAGACTAGTAACTTGGAGAATTGGCCATTGATTGATGAACACTGTGAGCATTTGTACTTTTGCACTTTCCGACGATAACAGTGAATGTCCTAGTCTGTTACTGTGATGAAATTGTGCTATCATCATTCACATTTCCTATATGACCTTTGTTTCTAAGAGGTCAGTGTCAGCTTTAGATCAGACAGCCTGATCAATCTGTCTGAGACAGGCACAAGACCTTCCCACCAAAGCTGAAACCTGAGGAGGCTTCTCAGACTCAGGGCCTCTGTGCATGGCTATGCACGACAGGTACTGCACAATCTAGAGGGTGCTATTCACACAGGCTGATGTTATGGTGCCCCAGGAATTGTGCATTGCAGTAGTGCTGCCAAACTCCAGTGTCCTTATTTTATCCTTACCTACCTCATTTGACATCATTAAATTATCAGAGAGCCAGTCCTGAACACAAGTCCTCCCTATGGCAGTTCTCTTAGACTCTTTTTCACTCCACCCACCCATGCTTCTGAGCCCTAATATGTAATTTGTCAACCTTATTCCCAGTTTTGCTTTTTGATCTTTGAGAAGGCAGCTGTAGAAGATAAGGAAGGCTATTTAAGGCCAACTAGGTAAAGTTGAAAACCTCTGCAGGCTACCAGCACTCTAGCGGACTGTGGCATCCTGTGCTCTCATGATTTTCTTCACTAGGTCTTAGGTTCTGTGGTTCACTCTGATCTGTTCACAGATCTGATCTATACATTTTCAGGGATTTCTGAAATAGCCATCAGACCAAATGGACATTTTATTTATTTATTTATTTATTTACCAAATATCTAGTTGCCTTCTGCAAATTAGGAACTGGTTTGGGGGGAATGAGATTAAAAGGAGTTACTATTTGAATCACAAATAGATGTCATTAAGAATTTGCAAGCTACCATACTAATTTTGGGTGTAGGCAAATATTAAACCTAAATTTATCATTATTATAGTGGGGGAGGCAATAATGTCATGAACTAAGCTGCAAAGGAAAGGTACTTAGGGATTTAAAATGTCCTTAGTTAAACAAACATGGATAATTAAAGATAATCATCTTTTTCTCCCTACAGATTATTTCCAGTTCCAGACAAAACCATTCAGAAGTCAGGAGGCCTTCACTAGTGAACACTGCAGGTAGGTGGAGATGCTTGGAATGGGCATGCAGGGGCCCAGAAAGTGAGACACAGCCGACTGCCCACCTGGGGCACTCTCCTCACCTGCAGAACAGAAAGGCATCTGACCACCCAGAAGTAGTGACTCTTGTAGTCAGCCTAAAATTCAAGTTTACATAGAGATTTTTAAAGGCAATTCCAATACTTTGTAAAGAAATTATTTTTTTGGTCAAATGATGAAAATACTTTTATGTTCCATAAAATGGCTTTAGTTCTCATCGTAGTTTTATATATTTTTTATTGTTGTTCAGTTACAGCTGTCCCCATTTTCCCCCGTTACTCTCCTCTGCCCCATCCAACCCTACCCCATTGTCCTTGTCCATGAGTCCTTTGTACATGCTTCTTGGCTTGACCCTTCCCCTTCCTTCCCCTATTACCCCTCTCCCCCTGCCCCTCTGGACACTGTCAGTTCTCTATTTCTGTGTCTCTGGTTCTATTCTGCTCCCTTGTTTGTTTTGTTCATAAGGCTCCACTTATAGTTGAGGTCATATGGTATTTGGAGAAATTATTTCTTAGTGGTTAAGAAAAGCTTTAATAGCTCTCAAGTGTATTGTACACATAGCAGGATTTTTTTCAGATGTAAATTTACCTTCTCAGCTATTTTTGACCCCAACTGATACTAAAATGAACTTAGGTTTCCCAGCCATGTACCTTCTGGTTTTTGAATGCCTATCCCATCAATTTTAAACGTCCCTACCTTGAGTTCACCAGACATGCTATAGTTTCCTATCTCTCTTATCCAACTTGATATCCTATTTTTCTTTCTTTAAAAAAACACTTTATTTATTTACTTTTACAGAGAGGGGAAGGGAAAGAGAAAGAGAGGGAGAGAAACAGTAATGTGTGAGAGATACATCCATTGGTTGCCTCTCACACACCCCCAACCGGGGACCTGGCCCACAGCCCAGGCATGTGCCCTGACTGGGAATCAAGCCAGCAACCTTTCAGTTTGCAGGCTGACACTCAATCCACTGAGCCACACCAGCCAGGGCTATCCTACTTTTCAAACAGAAATCTGTCTATACTTGATATGATTCACCTTCACATACACCTGTGGGTATGGCTTACATAATTATCCCTTTTTAAAATACTAAGTGACCTCCATATCCTTCCCTTACCAGAATGTTCACCATCCTTCAAAGCCTTCCTCAGTGCCCACTTTTTCAATTATTCTATCTCAGAGAGATCTGACCTCTTTTGAACTCATGGTACCTGTGGAAAGTTCATTGGACTAGTAGTCTGAGAAGTGAGCTCCAGTTTTGGTTTTATTCAGTAGCTGTGAGGCCATATATGTTACTTAAGCTGTCTGAGCCTCAATTTTTTCCTCTGCAAAAGGGCAGTGACTTTTGCCTGCCAGAATGACAGGGTTGTTGCAGAATAACATAATGGTGGTATATAAAATAATATTCAATTATGCTGTGACAAAGTTCAGATATATTAATAGATAAAGGTATACTTGTTGCTTTGTATTACTTTTATGTTTTTATTCACACATTGTTAGTTTACTCTTCAGGTGTGCACATTTATCCATTTAGTTTGTGAGGTACTTAGATTGGCTTTAGGTTTTTTAAAAATCTGAAATAGGACTTTACCAATGTAAGATCAGGTCCCTGACTTTCAAAAATTTATGGAGTGATAGAGGGAAAGGGTAGGCATAGAATTAGTAAATTATAAAGGAAAGCATCCTGGAAAAAGTAGGTTGGAGACCTGGTAATGCCCCAGTAAAAGTGGCTGCTGCCTGATCACTCTTATTTCTTCATCTTCTCTCCACAAAGAACAGAAGAAGAGTTCCTGGATCAAGTGAGCAGGAAGCTGGCTCAGACCAGCCCAGAGAAAGACATGCTGACCATGAAGTCCTGTCACTGTGAGGAAATTCTGAAGTTAGTGCTCCTGCCCCTTACCCAGCACTGCCTGGTCATCGGAGAAAACGCTTGTGCATTTTATCACCTGCTGGAGGCGGCTGCTGCCTCCTTGGACCTGTCAGATAATTACATGGTGAGCAGGCTCTGCTGTCTGTCCCTGAGCTGAGCCCTTTTACTTGGGGAGTTCAACTGGAATTTCTTACTATCAAGTTACCTGGAGAGAAGAGTGAAAGAAAGTGGGAGAGAGAAAGGAACCAGAAGGGGTTTAGCAGAAAACATGAGTGGGGATGAGGTAGTGGAAGAGCACCAACTGGCAGCCCTGCCCCTGCCTCGCACATGCAGTCCAGCACATCGTTTCTAACTCGAAATCCAACCAGAGTCAAGTGCAAATCTTGACCCTCATTATAACCTTACTGCAGCCTTCATTCACCCTTATCGTACAGGTAGCATCATCTGAGTCCTAATCCAGTTTCTCTATCTCTTGTCTCATTTGGAGGCCTTCTTTTATTTGAGGAAGGCAAGCAGTCTTCTGGGCCAGCCCTCAGCACTCTCATTTTTTAAAAAGCACAAGGTGAAGATCTGTCAGTTTGAGGAGGCCACTTTCTGCTGTCTTCGGTCAGAGGTGAGGACAGGGGGTGATCTTGAAGTCCTGATTATTTCTCATTTAGGGTTACCCTAGTATTTCTTTTAAAAATCCTTTTTGTGTGTGCAGTTATAAATGTGATAATGTGATAAAAGGTGTACAAATTCAAAACATAAAAACATATATGTTGAAAGTGAAACAACCCTCACTAATCTCATGCTACCCCCAGTATAGTTAATAATCAGGTGCAAATTCCACTGGCTATATACATATAGTCAGATCATGATTGTTTTGCTATTTTTTAATTATATTGTATTGATTATGCTATTACAGTTTTTCTGATTTTTCCCCCTTTCCCCCCTTCCTCCCAGCTCTCCCCACTCCCTCAGGCAATCCCCCCACCATTGTTCATGTCAATAGGTCTTATATAAATTCTTTGGCGACTCCATTTCCTATACTGTACTTTACATCCCCATGGCTATTCTGTAACTACCTATTTGTGCTTCTTAATCCCCTCACCTCTTTACCCATTCTCTCCCATTCCCCTCCCATCCCCCTCCCATCTGGCAACCATCAGAACATTCTCCATATCCATGATTCTGTCTCTGCTCTTCTTATTTGTTTCATTTGTTTTTAAGATTCAATTGTTGATAGACACATATTTTTCCATTTTATTGCTTATAGTTTTGATCTTCTTTTTCTTAAATAAGTCCCTTTAACATTTCATATAATAATGGTTTGATGACGATAAACTCTTAGTTGTTTCCTGATTGGGAAGCTCTTTATCTGTCCTTCAATTCCAAATGATAGCCTTGCTGGGTAGAGCAATGTTGGCTGCAGGTCCCTGCATTTCATGACTTAGAATATTTCTTGCTGGTCCCTTCTACTTCCTGCAAAGTTTCTTTTGAGAAATTATATGACAGTCTTATAGGAACTCCCCTGTAGGTAACTTCTTTTCTCTTGCTGCTTTTAAGATTCTCTCTTTATCTTTAACCTTTGGCTTTTTAATTATGATGTGTCTTGGAGTGGACCTCTTTGCATCCATCTTGTTTGGGACTTCTCTGCTTCCTGGGCTTGCATGTCTATTTCCTTCACCAAATTAGGGAAGGTTTCTTCCATTATTTTTTCAAACAGATTTCCAATTTCTTGCCCTTTCTCTTCTCCTTTAGGCACCCCTATGATGCAAGTGTTGGACCTATTAAAGTTGTCCCAGAGGCTGCTTATAGTATCCTCATGTTTTTGGATTCTTTTTTCTTCTTGTTGTTCTAATTGGTTGTTTTTTGCTTCCTTATGTCCAAATCATTGGTTTGATTCTCAGCTTCATCTACTGTACTGTTATTTCCCTATAAATTGTTCTTTATTTCAGATAGTGTATCCTTTGTTTCTGACTAGATCTTTTTATGCTGCTGAGGTCCTCACTGAGTTCCTTGAGCATCCTTATAACCAGTGTTTTGAACTCTGCATCTGACAGATTGTTTTTCTCCATTTTTTTTTTCAGTTCTTTTTCTGGAGTTTTGATCTGTTCTTTCATATGGGCCATGTTTCTCTGTCTCCTTATTTTGGCAGCCTCCCTGTATTTGTTTCTATGTATTAGGTAGAGCTGCTTTGACTCCATGAATTGGTAGTGTGGCCTAATGTAATAGATGTCCTGTAGGGTCCAGTGGCATATCCTCCCCTATCACCCAGACTGGGTACTCGAAGTGTGCCCTTCATGTGGGCTGAGTACACCCTCTTGTAGTTGAGCCTTGGTTGCTGTTGGCATGTCAATGGGAGAGATTTACCCAGGTCAGTCAGCTGCAAGGACTGGCTGTGACCCCTGACTACCAACCTCTGCCCTCCATGGAGGATCAGCTGTACAGGGGCAGGGTGGTGATGCTTCAGTGTGATCTGTAGCTGTCCACTGGGTGTGCTGGTCCTGGGGTTTCCATGGTGGTACAGGCCAAGGTTTTGCCTGAGTTTTGCCTGAGGCACCCTACCTAAGCTATAAAGCAATCTGAGATGACTACTATTTGTCCTGGGCTTGGAGATTCCTAGGGGAAGCCAAGCTGTGAATCTAGGCTGTCTCCTGCTAGTACCTGGCCTGGGGCTCACTGAAGCCAGCTGTTGCTTATTTGATAGGATTTAGGAAGTTGTGAAGCATGAGCAAAGACCAGCCATTCATATGGAAAAGCAGCTTGGGTGGAGTCATAAGTTGGATGGGGTAGAGTCTCTGAGGATCTCCAAGGCAGGTCAAACAGTATTAGCTAGGTTTGATGGAGTCTCAGATATGGCACCAGCTTGCCAGCTGTGTTGGGTAAAGGTTTAAAAAAGGGACAATGGCCTCTGCTTACCTTGATGCTAGACACTTTAATTCCTCCCTGTATACCACTGGTGCCTTTCATGCTGCTACCCCAGTGCTGGAGCTCAGAGGGAATGAGTCTGCATAGTTGAGTCCATGTGCAGGTTCTTTAAGAGGAACTGCTTGGGGCTCCAGATTTTTCCAGTGACTCAATCCCTGCTGGGTTTAACAGCCAGAAGTTGTGGGGACCTATCATCCTGGCACTGGAAACCCTGGGCTGGGGGCCTGGTGTGGGGATGGGACTCCTTGCTCCCAAGATAGCCCTCCGAGATTTTTATCTACCACACATAGGTGTGGGACCAGACTGT
Organism: Trachops cirrhosus; assembly: GCA_028533065.1. Classification (NCBI taxonomy): domain Eukaryota; kingdom Metazoa; phylum Chordata; class Mammalia; order Chiroptera; family Phyllostomidae; genus Trachops; species Trachops cirrhosus. The sequence continues at coordinate 101,990,012 of CM052541.1, forward strand.
TCCATGTCTGCACCCCTTCCACCAGTGTGGATGCCTGTGGTTTCTTTAATTCCATAATTGTCAGACTTCCATTCAATTCATTTTCTGATGGTTCTGGGTGATGGTTGTTCTCTATTTTAGTTGTAATTTTGATGTGGTTGTGCAAAGAAGCAAGCTATATCTGCCTCTGTCGCCATCTTGACAGGAAATCCTATTTTGCTCTTTTTAAAATAGAATCCTATTGCTTACTCTCTTCTGTAGCTTTTATTCTTAATAGTGCAGATTGAATGTATGTGCACATACATTTATACATCTAATTATAGTTACAGCTGCCGAGTACAACATTGTATGCATATATCAGCCATTCCCTTCTTCATGTGCAGTTAGGTTGTCTCTATTTTTTTTATTATTATAAATATTGCTACAGTGAATATCCTTATAAATATCTCTTTCTTCTTTTGTGAGAGTGTTTCTATAAGAGACATTTCCAGATGTGGAAATAAGGCAGGAGATATGAATGATTTTACATTTAGTAAATATAGTGCCAAATTATCCACCAAAAATATATCAATTCAAGTGTTTTCCATTTCTTTACATCCTTACCAACATCAGATATTAGCCTTTTTAAAACTTGCTAATACATAGATGAAAGTTATATTATATTTTAGTATCTGTTTTTTATTAGTATGATACATTATTTTTACGTGTTTATTGGTCCTTTATGTTTCTGTGAATTACCTAGTAATGCCCTTTGCTTATTGAAGTATACATAAACTAGTATATATATATAGTATGTATGTGTTGGGGTGGAGTGGGAAAAAATGAGTAAGGGTGGTCAAAAAGTATAAACTTCAAGTTATAAGTAAGTCATGAGGATATAGTGTATAGTGTAATGAGTATAGTTAATAAACTATAGTGCATATTTGAAAGTTGTGAAGAGAGTAGATCTTAAAAGTTCTCATCACAAGAAAAAAATTGTAACTATGCGAGGTAATGGATGTTAACTAAACTTATCATGGTGAGTATTTTACAATATATCATAATAAATCATTATGTTGTACAACTAAAATTAAAAGTGTTATATGTCAATTATATCTCAGTTTAAAAGTCACATTGCCCACATTAAACTGACATTACAATATTATGTGTCAAAAATACTAAGTAAAGCTAGAAGAAGAAAAAACGTACAGTTGAAAGTCTCCCCAACCCTGTCACTCAGTCTGTGTCCCTTCCCTAGGGCTACGTGTCTTTACATGTTCCATCAGAGGGGCTCAGCATACATAAATATGTATAGGCTCCCCCTTCTTTTTTTATCTTGCTTTTTTAAAAAAATCATATCATTCTATAGTATAACAAATTTCACGCAGGAATGAGATTTGTGTAATAAAAAGAAACTCTGGGGAAAGCACACTGTAAGATATTCTATTTGTTAAGGACACACAGGAGTAAACTTATTTATTGTGTACGAGTAACTTAGGACAGCTCAGCAACTTCTCACAGCCTTATTACTATGAAACTGAACAGAACATTATGTGTTGGGATAATTACTTACCAGTTTATAAATAAAACCATAGGAGATATTTTGCTAGAAGGCTGAGCTTTAAATTTTTTAAATTGAAAATATAAAAATAAATTTTCATGTGAACCTAAGATAATCTGGTTAGGAGAATAAAGCTAATGTGTATAATGCCTTTGAATGCCAAAGAAAATGTTAGAGTTGTCCATGGTATTGCATTATTTGTGTTTTAACCAAGATGTCTTTGGAGCAAAGTAAAATAATTATTTCTTTCCTTTATAAGAAGTTATTGTACAGTCTTCCCACAATTATTCTAGAATCACCATAGACTTGATCACTTTTTTGAAGGATTTAGCCTTAGAAGATGAAGATATATGATAATTTCAGGGAGGTCCCCAGTTCCTACCCCACAGTAACTATGGTGGTGCAGTCTGTTTAGGAAAAGAGATATGGGATGTGGCGATAATCCCAGATGCATCTGAAGCATCTGAATTCCTGCCCAAATGACAGTCCCACCTCAGTGTGGCAGCATCAGTTTCTAAATCACAATCTTTCTCTACTGCTCACTGACAAGTGTGTGGGAGATGAGAAATGAGGGTGCTTTCTCCTTAATCCTATTTTTTCACTCCTTTGCTTGCTCATGGCCCTACCCATGCTTGTTAGTGTGGCCAGGCTCTGCTCCAGCTCTGCTCACTCAAGCACCTCAAGTGGCCCCAAGTACACATCCCAAAATGAAAGAGTCAGTTTGTTATATCCAGAGTATTCTACCCATATTTACATTACTCTTTCTTATTTTCTTATGTCCAGGTCTGTTTCAACATGGGACAGATCACCTTGGCCAAAAAACTGGCTAGGCAAGCCCTTCGACTGCTAAAAAGGAATTTCCCTTGGACCTGGTTTGGTGTTCTTTTCCAAACATTCCTGGAAAAATATTGGCATTCCTGCTCCCTGAACCAACATCCAAACAACCCTAGTGAGAAGTGAGAAGATTGGCCAAGTTGCCCTGGTCCCCTTTAGGGCCACAGAGGACTAAAGTAGGCCCCAGCCTAAAGTTTTGCCACATTGACCTGAGACTGCTCTTTCCAAGCATATCACAGACAGTTCTAGTTTGCCTTACCTCCCCAGCCAATTACATGTAACAGAATGTGGACTTCTGTTTTTGGAATGTGGTGTTACCCTGTCTCTTTCAAATAAAGATAGGGGTGTGTGTGTGTGTGTGTACATACATATATAACTAGGTAGCAATTTAATATTTCTCTGATATAAAAATATTAAATTGCTTCCTAGTTATTGACCTCTAATAATTTATAGGAATTATATTTAACCAAAATAACAATTCAAAGAATGAACCTTTATGAAAAACCTCTTTGAACTTTTCCTGGTCAAGAGGGATGAGTTAAAAAGGTCAATGGGATTTAAAGTAGTGGTATCCCAGAAATATTTCTGAGTTTGGAAGTCTGTATATGGCCCACCACTGAGTAGACTTAGATTTCCTGTGGGGAGGGATAGTTGGGCATTGTTAAAGAATAAGGTATGCTAACCGCCCTGTGTTCACAACAGTAAGAAGAGATTGGCAGTCCTGCAGCAGCAGGTGCACTGCCTCTCCCTGCTCTGGCAGCTCTATAACCTGGAAGCCACAGCCAGCAACCGCAGATTTGCCTACCTAGCCACTCTGATGCAGAAGAATTCAGCCGAGGAGTTTGCAAATGAAGCCCAGGTTAAAAAAAAAAGTTCTTGCTTTACCTCCAGACCTCACTCAGAAACCTAAAATGCTAGGGAGAGAGACACTGCCAACTTCCTGGTTCCCATGCTTCCACAATAACCCAGATTTAACAAGACACCATGGGTTTGAGCAGGAGTTTCTCAACTTACAGTTTATAGATGGGTTTTCCAGGCATGAGGCTACTTGTGAACTCCCTGAATTAAATGTAGAACTTTATGTGCGTGTTCACAAGAGCATCTGGGGAGTGGTGGGAGGTCAGGAAGGAGTCATAGCTTTCATCAGATTCTCAAAGATGTTCATGATCTAAAAAAAGGATTCAAATTGCTGACTTAGAAAAAAGAAGGAAGAGAAACATGTCTTCCTAATTTCAGTCTGTCTGTCTGTTTGTCTCTCTCTCTCTCTCTCTGTCTCATTCATTTGTTCAACAAATAATAACTGATGAATACCTATTATATGCCAGGCACTGATCTCAGTTTCAGGGGAATAGAAAATAAGTAAGTGAAATATATAGTATGTTAGGTGATAATGAATGCCATGGAGAAAAATTAAGTGGAGGCAGCGGGACATGGGGTTCTAGGAGCTGATGGGTTCCAAGGTGGTCAGAGAAAACCTCACTGAGCAGGTGACATTTGGGTGAATATCTGAAGAAGGTGAGAAAGTAAGCCACATGGCTAACTGGTTGAAGAGTGTACAGGCAGAGCACACAGTGAGTACATAAGGCATGCCCTCTGTGTTTGAGGAACAGAGAGGAAGCCAGTGTGACTAGATGGGAAGAAGGGGAGGAGAGAGGCAGGAGATAAGTCAGAGGGACTGGGATTGGGGGGATGGCAGATTATACTGGCCTTGGAGACCACTGTAGGGGTTTCAGCCTTTTCTCTAAAGATTGGAAGCCTTCGGTGGCTTCTTAGAAGAGAATGACACTGTCTACTTACATTTTAATAAGATTTTTCTTGCCCTGGCTATTGTGGCTCAGTGGATTGAGTGCCAGCTATGAACCAAAGGGTCATAGGTTCAATTCCCAGTCAGGGCACATGCCTGGGTTGCAGGCCAGGTCCCCAGTAGGGGGCGTGCAAGAGGCAACCGTACTTTGATGTTTCTCTCCCTCTCTTTCTCTTTCCCTTCCCCTCTCTCTAAAAATAAACAAAATCTTTTAAAAAAGAGTATTCTGGTGACTATATTTAGAATAAACTGAAGGGGGCAAGAGAGGAAGCAGGGAGACCAGTTAGGAGGCTATTACAATAATGCAGGCAAGTGACGGTTCGCTTGGATTGTGGTGGCAGAGGAAGCGAGGAGAAGTGGTTTTCTGTCAAGAGAGAGCCAGCAGGTTTCACTCATGGATTAATTCCAGGATGTGAAAGAAAGAAAAGAGTAAAGGATAATCCAAGATTTGCAATGTGGACTACTAAAGGGCTAGAAATGCTCTTAAATGGGATGGGAAAGTCTGTAAAAGGAACAGATTTGGGGGAAGATTGGCCACAAGGACAGATTTAATTTGAGGTGCCCATTAGACATCCAGGTGGAGATGTTGAGTGGGCAATTGAATATACAAGTGTGGGGTTCGTGAGAGAGGTCTGGAGGTTCATGAGAGAGGTCTGGCCTGGAAATAGAAATATGGAATAATCAGTGTGTAAATGGCATTTAAAGCCATGAAACTTAGTGAGATCGCCAAGAAAATGAGAAAAGGTCCAAGGACTGAGTTAACAGCTCCAGCCTTAGGGGTTCAGGGTCATAAGGAAAAACCAGCACAAGAACCTGAGAAGTTGCCAGAGAAGCAGGAGAAAAACCAAGAGATCATGATGTCCTAGAAACCTAGTAAAGATGATTCTGAGAAGTGAGTCATCAACTATGTCAAAAGTGCACATATTTATGACAGAGATCTAGTAACAATTCTGGAGAGCTGTGAGGAATAAAAATCAGAGACCTTAATTAGAGAAAACACAGATAAGGTTTGGCCACTGTTTTGAAAGGGAAAGTCTTGGATTAGAGAAAAAGAAGAGGGACAGGTTGAGAAAGTGGTTTGTTTAAGGAACAGGCAGTGAGAATAGTCAAATTAGAAATGTAAGTAGAAATGTAAGTTTTCATAGCTAGAGTGGAGGTGAGTGGTAGGGACAGTGGAGTTTGGATAGATGGAGCAGCATGGCACCAGCGTGGGCACTCGTGCAGAAGAGGGACAAGATAGAAATGTAGTGTGAATGTACAGTCAGAATATTTTGCCCTGTGTTTGTTGCCCTGCAGGTTGTCTCCACCTATGTGGCCCTCTCCCAGTTCTCCCAGACCGTGGGTGACAGGGAGAAGTGGCTGCACTGTGAGCGAATGGCCATTCAGAAAAGCAGCCTATGTTGGTTCTCCAGGGAGGGATTGTTGGCCACAGCCCAGCTCATGCAGGCCTTGGCCTTCACCAAGCTCTGCCTCGGTCATCTTGACTTCTCCATCAAGCTGGGTAATAGGGGTTGGGTTGGTGGGCCTAAGGCTCTGGAGGCCAAGTTCACAACTAGACCTCACACAATGCTCTTTTACCTCCTTAGGTTTTCAAGCTCATGAGATATGCAGACATCTCAAGAAACCAGCTCTGGAGAATCTGGTTCTCTCAGTTCTCTTCAGATCTGCATTTCTGAAAAAGAAGTATTAAGATCACTTTTTGTCATTTTTATTTGTTCCTGAGAAGGGAGGGTATGATCTCCCAGAGAATTTTATAGAGGAGAGGGAGATGGTGTTAATTTCCACAGCCAGGGCTGTCTCCTCTAGTCACTGTAGGAAGCGTCGTCTTAAGTGTGGGGGTCAGGAGTGGACAGTGTAGATTCTGGGCTGCTACATACTCTTTTATTATTCTGCATTTTTCTTTAAGGAGGTAGAGAATTGCAGTAGTTCTAGACCCCAGAAACTCTCTTAGAGGCATTTTCCCACTTCTTTGCTTTGAGACAGCTCTGATCCCAAGCACAGATGCTCTCTCTATAAATAGAGCTGTGGAGAAGAGGTGTAATGGATGTTAGGCTGCTTTGAAGTTGTAAGATCCCCTCCTGTCCTGCACCATGGTCCCCTCTTCCTAGCTGAACCCAGTGGCTCTGTCTCTTGGCAGATTTGATCTATGTGTCCGTGTGCTGGACAGTCAGTGGGCACTCATTTCCCAGGGTCATGATATCCTTGGTCTGGCTTGCTTCTATTCTGCTTGCTTAGATCTGCTGCTCTACGGAAAAGGTAAATCTTGTGCAGGGCCCTGTTATACTCCTGAAGGATTCAGACCTTAGATGGAGCCCTAGGTTTGGAACACAAGCAGTCATGAGCCTGTTCCTCTGGCATGGCCTCTGCCCCCATTCCCTGGCTCTGTAAAGTCTAGGAACCACATTGTGATTCAGGGGGTTCTGCCTTTCACATGTTGTCTCCTCCCTTGTACCACACACCTTTGAAACCAGTTCCTACATGGACAACTTCTAGTAGCCTGGTTACCTTCTCTGTCCACAGGACTGCTGTATCGGCCCTTTGAAGAGTGTCTGCGTTTCATTCAATACTATGAGCATAGCTGCATTCTGACTTCTCAGAGCAATGTCATGCTGGGGATCCACTCCTCTCTGGCCATGTGGTAATGTGGGGTCTATGAAAAAGGGTAGAATTTAAGGACATCATGAAGGCATTATTTCACATCTCTGACCCACTTCTAAATACCATTCACTTCCCACCCCCATCTTATTTGAAGGGCTCATTTCTTCTTTTTCATTAACAGTGTTAGGCCTACAGGTTGAAGATTAAGTTTGGAGTTACATTTCAGTGCTACATAACCCATGGCAAGGCTAAATATCATTGGTCTCCTTGCATGCAAGTTAGTAGCCTTGGCTACTTTCCGGCATCACAGTTCTCACTATCAAGGAGATTTTAGAGCCTTAAAGAAATAATGTGTCTATGGAAGAGCCATGGTTGGTGAGCAGGAGACAGAGCTGAGAGCTGTGATCTTTTTCTTCCAGGTTTGCCCAGGACTCACAGTGGACCCTGTTTGAGCACCACTTCTCCAAGGCTCGCCAGTTGGTGAAAAGAACCAATGCCTCGCTCTTTGGGTCACATGGCTTTGTCCGCTTCCTGGAGTGCCACGTGCTAATGTTGCAGAAAATGCCAGAGGGTGTCTTCATGCATATTCGCCCAGAGACTCAGGGTCAAGTCATAAAGGTACCTGTTTCTCTACTGTCCAGCTAACACCTAAGTTGCAATTTGACCCTGTGGTACTCTTTCTGCCACCTGCATCTGTCCCTTACTGTTCTCTTTGTAGCCTCTGTCTCTTTTTACCCCTTGAACCCTTTTTTTCCCATCTAGGAATTCTTTCCACCAAACTCACATGCCCTCCCAGATATTCTTGCATGTAAATCAGGACTGTATCCAAAGGCAGCAGAAGCCTCTGCACAGCTACCACCCAGTACCATTAAAATGTTAACATTTAGACCCACTTTGGCAAGTCTATAATTTGATACATCTCTCTACAGTCTTGCCTTCTGAGTCTAAGACATTCTAGTTCCTCTATATTTCAAAACAACATTCTTGCCCTATTTTGCCACCAATAACTCCTCCTTGTTCCCCTAACCCTGCGTGAGTGTGCTGAGTGGGAACTGTTATAAGTTCTGATAGAGTCAAGTGGAAGGAAGAAAGTACACTAATCCATGAACTAATGGACCTTCCTTTGCTTTCAGTACTTTAAGGAGTTTTTCTCTCGATGTGTGACCTGCCCTGTCTATCACCAGTGGGTTTCTGAGCTTAAAACATCCGTAATAAGATATGGAAAGCGAGAATTCATGTCTTTGACTAACATCATCAGGCCTTTTGACACCTGCTTGACCAGGATTTGGATAGATGGAGAATTCCTGGAGGAAAACAAGTCCTTTGAAGGAAATACAGAGTAAGCATCCCTTCCTGGAACCCTTGTCTGAGAGACATAAAAAACAGTCTCAGATTCTTACTCACAAGCAGCCAAAGGCTTCACCTCCAAAGTAAGAAGGGACACACAGATATAAGGAGTTAGTCCTCGCTCCAGAGATAATTACTCCCCACTCACTAGTGCTGGACCCAGCCTAGACAGATCGCTAAATAATGCAAGAGCCTCTGCCAGACCCTCATTTCAATATGTAGAATCCTTAAGTGTAGAAAGTCCCCACTTGGTCCAAGTTTAAACAACTAGATCATTGCCTCTAAGTAGCTGGATAAACATTAAGGGAAAAAGAGCCTTAAAATAACAATGTAATGTCTACAAAGGTAAATTAAGATGTAGGCAAGAAAAAGAGAGGAAAGGATCTAGTTTCTTGCCTCAGGACCCAGCAAATCTCCCTTTCCAGGGTCTCAAGTTAACTCTGTAATTGTTGAGAATATTCTTTGTGTTTGTGATATCTTTTATGTTCCTGTTTTCAGGATTTGACAGAGTGGCTGGTGTCAAGGAGAATAGGGATAAAGAAGAAATTCAAGAATGTAAATGTTAAAACAAAAAAAAATCATCTGACGGGATCATGATTCTCTTATTGTATATAAAACAAAGAAATACCCCAAGTTCTCCTTCTTAAGATACTGTGTAGTTTACATATTTAATATACTAGCCTTTTACAGTCACAACTGTCTATATCTTTGTCAAAATAAAAGCCTATGTTTGTGAAGCATGACACTTAGATCTTTCTTAACTGTGTGCTATCATTTGCACAACTGTAGAAAAATTAAAACCAGGGGTTGACCAGAGATCTGGGAAAGTTTGAGGTGAACTAATTCCATCTCATATAAGGTGGGATCCATTAGCAGACAAGAAACAAGACCCCCATAAAGAGGTTGTCATCAGGTAAAGGCAGGCTGACAGTGCGAGTACTTTGGCATTGCTCCCTTTTGGCACAGATGTGGAAACAGACAGCTTAGTCAAAGAACATGTGTGAATGACCCATGGACAGGGACAATGGAGAAGGTATTGACTATGGGAGAGAGGGGTGGGCTGGGTGGAGGGGGACAAAAGGGAAAAGAATTGGGACAACTGTAACAGAATAAACAAATTTTTTTATTTATTTTCTTTCTTTCTATTTATAGATTTGAGAGAGAGAGGAAGGGAAGAAGGGGCACAGAGAGAGAAACATCAATTTGTTGTTCCACTTATTTATGCATTCATTAGTTGATTCTTGCACGTGCCCTGACTAGTGATTGAACCCACAACCTTGGCATATTGGGACAATGCTCTAACCAACTGAGCTAACCAGGCAGGGCCATGATAAAAAATTTTTTTAATTTGTTTAAAAAGTCAAGGAATCTTTTGAGAGGTACATAGTGGGAATTGGTTTCTCCTTTGCAGTATGTGATTTTGACATTTCCATGTAAAACTGAAATTGTCAAAGTATATGATTCCAGCTCTCTTCTTTATTCTCCCCCTTTTGGAGCTGCTGTCTTTGGCCTTTATCTGTTTGATGGTCTTTCTTCCACAGAGTATGACCTTTCCACTGATTTTTACACTTTATAACTCATCTAGTGTTCATAAAGTCAGTTAACTAATGTTATGATAGCTATATCATTTAACCTTCATTCCATGCTTGAAATGCATTCTTTAAATTCTTATGTCAATTCTGTGAAGCAAGTATTTTTATTATCCTTGCATTATAAATGAAGAAGCTGAAGCTTAGAAAGGTTTTATTCCAAGAAACACAGCCACAAAATGGAGCTGGGATTCCAACACCAATTTAATTCTAGAGCTTATGCTCTTAACCACTAGGCTATACAGGCTTTCGTGGAACCTACCCTATAATAGGCTATCCCTTATCCAGTCTTCAATATTTTGTTCAAATAGTCAAGATCAGAATTTTAAGGGCCTGCAGGGAGATATTTGGGAAAGGTAGGCCTGTACTTGCCATTTAAATCATCCTGTTTGGTTTGCACATTCCCTCCTCCCCTCTCTCCCCAATCCCCTTTTATCCCACCTCTTGTTACCCTTTTTCCTCTCCCTCCACTCCCCTCTTGTCTCCCTTCCATTCCTCCATTTCTTAACCCCTCCTTTCTCCTCCTCTACTCCTTTAAATTTATGAGAGGCCATATAGAATAGTGGCCAGGAGCAAGGACTCTGGGCCAGACAGCCTGGGCTCAAGTTCTAACTCCGCTAGGTATTAGCTGTGTTACTTTCATGATATAATATATCTCCTTTATACTTCACTTTCCTTTCCTGTAAGTGAGGATTACAAATAGAACAAAAGATTGTCATTGTGAAGAATAAATAAATATAAAGTGCTAGAGCAGTACCTGGCACATAGTAAGCACTCAGTAAATATTAGCTGTTATTATCAATTGAGTTTTTATATTTAAAAATAGATAATACATTTATGTGGTACAAAATTCAAAGAGTAAAAGTGTATAACAATGAAAGTCTTTCCCATTTCTGTCTTCCAGCCACCAGTTTCCCTCCCCAGACCCAATCCGTGTTACCACCTCCTTGTGTGTCTCTGCAAAATTATTCTGTGCACCTGCAAACTGTAATATGAGCATTCACTGTACCTTTCTTTTCCCACAATGGTACTAATAAGACATACTGTGTTGCTCCCTTTTTGCATTTATTTCCCTTTGGGGAATTTTTAAAGAATCTTATTGAGATAAAATTTACCTTTCTATGGTAAGCAGCAATTCAGTGGCTTTTTGTATATCACAAAGTTGTGCAACCATCACCACTAACTCCAGAACATTCTTATCACCCCAAGAAAGGAACTCTGTGCCCATTAGCATTCACTCCTCACTCCCCCTTCCCAGAACCCTTAGTAACCACTACTCTACTTTCCGTCTGTATGGATTTGCCTGTTCTGGATATTTCATATAAACTGAACCATAATATATGGCCTTTTGTGTCTGGATTCTTTCACGTAGCATAATCTTTTCAAGGTTCATCCATGTGGTAGCACATTCCATTACATGGATATGCCACGTTTTATTTATCCATTCATCACCTCATGGACGTTTGGGCCGTTTCCACTTTTTGGCTATTATGAGTAATGCCGCTATAAACATTTGTGTACATGGTTTTTTATGAACATGTTTTCAGTTCTCTTGTGTATATACCTAGGAAGCCATTGCCTAAAATGAGGGCACAAAGATTTACTCCTCTTTTTTCTTCCAAGTTATAAAACTTAGTGTTATTGAAGCATTCTCTCTTACATTTAGCTTTTTGACTCATTTTGAGTTAATTTTTGCATGAGTGTGAGGGAAGTTGCCAAATTCATTCCTTGGCATGTAGATATCCACTTGTCTCAGCACCACTTATTAAGCAGACTATTTTTCCCCTCATTTAAATGACTCGATGCTCTTGTTGAGGTATAGTTTTACTAGATGTATGGGGTTTTTTTCTGAACTCTCAATTTTCTTCCATTGGCCTACATATAGATCCTTATACCAGTACACAAGTCTTGATTATTGTTGCTTTGCAGTAAGTTTTGAAATCAGGAAGTGTGATCCCTCCAACTTTATTATTATTTTTCAAGATTTTTTTTTCCTATTCTGGGTCCCTTACATTTCCAAATGAATTCTAGGATCAACTTGTCAATTTCTACAAAAAGGATAGCCCTAATTTTAAAAGAGATTGTATTGATTCTATAAATCAATTTGGGGAAAATTGCTATCTTAACAATATTAAGTCTTCTGATCCATGAAAGTGGCTTACCTTTGCCATATATTTAGGTTTTCTTTAATTTTTTCAATGATGTTTTTAGTTTTCAAAGTACAAATCTTGCACTTCTTTTGTTAAATCTATGCCTGAGTATTTTATTCTTCATGATACTATTGTAAATGAATTTTTTCTTAATTTTCTTTTTTTGATTATTCATTGCTAGTGTATAGAAATAAAAACAATTTTTGCATATTGATTTTTTACCCTGAAACTTTTCTGAACTCATTTACTAGCTCTAAGTATGATGTGGATTCCTTAGGATTGTCTATATATAAGATCATGTCATCTGTAAATAGAGATGATTTTTGTGTCTTCCTTTCCAATCTGTATGCCTTTTATTTATTTTCCTTGCTTCACTGCACCTGCTAGAACCTCTAGTACAGTGTTCAATAAAACTGGCAAGAGTGGGCATTTTTGTCTTCTTCTCAACCTTAGGGGAAAAGCTTTCAGTTTTTCACCTTTAGGTATGATGTTAGTTGTGAGTTTTTTGTAGATCCTCTTCATCAGGTTGAGGAAATTCCATGCTATTCTTATTTTTTTGAATGTTTTTATCGTGACAGGGTGTTGGATTCTGACATATCTGCTGTCATCTATTGAAACAGTCATGTAGTGTTGGTTATTCTTAAAAATCAATAGGGGATGTATCATACTGATTTTCTTATGTGGAAGCAACCTTGCACTCCTGGGGTAAAACCTACTTTGTCAGAGTGTGTAATCCTTTCTGTTTCTGGGGTTTATTTGCTAGCATTTTTTTAGGATTTAGGGTTGGTCTGTAGTTTTCTCATGATCTCTTTCTGGTTTGTGCATCCAGGTAAAACTGCCTTCTCAGAATGAGTTGTGAAGTATTTCTTCCTTTTCCATTTTTTGGAAGAGTTTATAAAGGACTGGTTTTAATATTGTTTTTAGTATTTGATAAAATTCACCAGGAAGGCCATGAGGGCCTGGGCTTCTCTTTGTAGGAACTTTTGTGATTACTAACAAACCTCTTAACACACTTGTTACAGATCTATTCAAATTTTCTATTTCTTGAGTCAATTTCAGTAGTTTGTGTCTTTCTAGGAATTTGTCAGTTTCATCTAGGCTATCTAATTTGTTGATATCTAATTGTTCATAGTATTCCTTATAATCCTTTTTATCTCTTAAAATCAGTAGTTCTTTCCCCACTTTCATTCCTAATTTAGTGATTTGAGCCTTCTCTTTGTTTCTTGGCCAGTCTAGCTAAGGCTTGTCAATTTTGTTGATCTTTTCAAAGAACCAAATCTTGGTTTTGTTTGTTTTTTTTCTATTGCTTTTTATTTTATTCATTTTCTAGTCTCTAGTTCATTAATTTCTGCTCTAATCTTTATTATTTCCTTCCTTCTGCTTGTTTTGGGTTTAGTTTGTTCTTCTGTTTCTAGTTTCTTCATGTGGAAGCTTAGGTTATTGATTTGAGATCTTTCTTCTTTCTTAATAGAGGTGTTTACAGCTATGAATTTCCCTCCAGGCTCTGACTTTGCAGCATCCTCTGTGTGTTGATATGTCATGTTTTTGTATTCATCTCAAAGTATTTCTAATCTCTCTTGTATTTCTTCTTTGCCCCATTTTTTATTTAGTAGTGTGTTGTTTAATTTCCACATATTTGTGAGTTTTCAAAATTTACTTCTGTTATTTATAATTTCATTCCCTTATGGTCAGAAAACATACTTTGTATGATTTCAGTTGTTTTTAAATTTATTGAGATGTGTTTATCCAGGAGAGTGTTGCACATACATGCTCTTGTTTTACAGATGTCTGTCAGAGTGTTTTACAGATGTCTGTGAGGTCCAGTTGATTTATAATGTTATAATGTTATAATGTGTACTAGTTCCTTATTGATATTCTGTCTCCTTGTTCTGTCCATTCTTGAAAATAGGATATTGAACTCTACAACTATTACAATTTAAGTGTCTATTTTCCCCTCTGTTCTGTCAGTTTTTGCTTCATGTATTTTGAAACTGTATTGTTAGGTACACGTGTATTTATGATTGCTATAGCTTCTTGATGGATTGACTCTTTAATCATTAGAAACTGTCCTTTTTTTGGCTTGTGGGTAACAGTTTTTGTCTTAAAATCTATTTTGTCTGATAATAATGTAGCCAGTCCAACTCTCTTTAGCTAGTTTGCATGATACATATATTGCCATCCTTTTACTTTCAACATACTTGTGTTTTGAATCTGAAGTTTGTCTCCTATAGGCAGCATATAGTTGGATTGTGTGTTTTTTTAATCCATTCTGCCAATCTGTTCCTTTTAATCTACTTACATTCAATGTAATTACTGATAATGTAATTATCTGCCATCTTGTTTTCTACTTATCTAATGTTTTTCCCTCTATTCCACTGCTGTCTTTTATTATACAGTGTCCTGGCAGAAGTAATGCCTGCCTGAGTGTGGTTGGTAGGGTAATAATATGAGTATAATAATTTATACTTTTAACTTGAACATTTCACCTAAAATGTCACATGGTGTGCTTGACTGTGATATTGTTATGTTACAGAATTACATGCTTATGATTTTGTAATAAAAGATTTTGTAATAAAAATGGGGCATTATTTGTGCCAGACCCTGTATTAAATAGGTAATTTTTGTTTTATTTTTAATTCCTTTATTGCTTTTTTTAATATATAATTTTGAGTTATTTTCTTAGTGGTTGCTGTGGAGATTACAATTAGCATTCTAATTTAAAACAATCTAATTCAGATTAATACCAACTTAATTTCAGTAATATACAAAAACTTTTATATAGCGCATCCCCTCCCTCCATTTTATATTGTTACTGCCATAAAAGTTACATCTTAATAAATGGTGTTTGCATCAGTTGTGCTTTATGAAGTTGTGTTTAAAATCATATAAGAAGAGAGAAACACATTTTTCTTGAGTAAACACGCCTTGAATTGATGCAAGCCATTGTTTAATTTCCAGAGTTCTGAAAAAGTTGAGTCTATTTTTACCAGTTTTCTTGTTGCTTTTATGGATGAGAGAATTTTTTACAGTTCTTTAACCACCATTTTTGTTTAAATCACTCTTAATGTACTTCTAATTTGTATTTCCCTTATATGAAGTTAAACATCTTTACTATGTTTCTTTTTCCTTTTGCGTGAGCTATATGTATATGTCCTATTACCATATTCTATTATTTGTTTTTCTTTTTTTTAAAATATTTTATTTATTTATTTTTTAGAGAGGGGAAGAGCGGGAGAAGGAGAGAGAGAAACATCAATGTGTGGTTGCCTCTCATGTGGTCCCCACTGGGGACCTAGCCTGCAACCCAGGCATGTGCCCTAACTGGGAATCGAACCTGCGATGCTTTGGTTCACAGCCCGCGCTCAATCCACTGAGCTACACCAGCCAGGGCTTATTATTTGTTTTTCAGTTGATTTGTGGGGTTAGGGAAATCAGCTCCCTGCCTTTGTATGAGTTGCAGAATTTTCCTTCATTTTGTGTTTTGTCTTTTGTTCATGGTGATTTTTGTCACAGAGAAAAAGGTATCAGTCTGTTCTTAATTTATTTTAATGTATCAATTTTAATGTATACATGAACTATGTTAGGGCTTCTGAGTTTTGTATAATACTTTAAAGAGCTTTTTCCTAAGATTACTTTAATGATTTACCAAGGATCTTTCAAATATTTTTAATGCCAACTTTATCAAAATATAGTTTACATACAGTAAAATGCATCTATTTTTACTAAGAGTTTTCACAAGTATATACTTCCATGTAACCATCACCATAATCATGATAGAGAACATTTCAATCACTCAAAAAAATTATTTTAGGCCCCTTTATAGTCATTCCCACTTCACCACCAGCACAAAATACTCATGATTTTTTCATTGCCTTTATATCTGAGATTATGTCCCCCTTGTCCTGTTTTTAAGCTTTTTGGATTGTTTTTTTTTCTTTTTAATTACTTTACTGTTGTTCAATTACAGTTGTCTGCATTTCCCTCCCACCATTCCCTCCCCACCCCAGCCAATCTCACCTCCCTCCCTTGCTTCCATCCTCCCCCTTGGTTTTATCCATGTCTGCTTTATAGTAGTTTCTGAAAACCCTTCCTCCCATTGTCCCCTCCCCCATCCCATCTGGCTATTGTTAGATTATTCTTAATTTCAATGTCTCTGGTTATATTTTGTTTGCTTTTTTCTTTTGTTGATTATGTTCCAGTTAAAAGTGAGATTATATGGTATTTGTCCCTTATCATCTGGCTTATTTCACTTAGCATAATGCTCTCCAGTTCTATCCACATTGTCACAAAGGGTACGAGCTCCTTCTTTCTCTCTGCGTCATAGAATTCCATTGTGTAAATGTACCAGAGTTTTCTGATCCACTCATTTACTGATGGGTACTTAGATTGGTTCCAGCACTTGGCCATTGTAAATTGTGCTGCTATGAATATTGGGGTGCATAGGTTCTTTTGGATTGGTGTTTCAGGATTTTTAGGGTATAATCCCAGCAGTGGAATTGCTGGGTCAAAAGGCAGTTCCAGTTTTAGATTTCTGAGGAAATTCTATACTGTTTTCCACAGTGGCTGCACTAGTCTGCATTCCCATGAACAGTGCAGTAGGGATCCCTTTTCTCCACATCCTCTTCAACACCTGTTGTTTGTTGATTTGTTTATAATAGCCATTCTCACTGGTGTGAAGTAGTATCTCATTGTGGTTTTAATTTGTATCTCTCTGATGGCTAGTGATGCTGAGCATCTTTTCATATGTCTTGGGGCCATCTGCATGTCCACCTTGAAGAAGTGCCTGTTCAAGTCTTTTGCCCATTTTTTAATTGGTTTTTTTGTCTTCCTGGAGTAGAATCATGTGAGTTTTTTATATATTTTGGAGATCAAACCCTTGTCCAAGGTATCATTGGCAAATATGTTTTCCCATATAGTTGGTTCTCTTTTCATTTTAATGCTGTTTTCTTTAGCAATGCAGAAGCTTTTTAATTTGATGAGGTCCCGTTTGTTTATTCTTTCCTTTATGTCCCTTGCTTTAGGGGACATATCAGTGAAGATGTTGCTGCGTGGAATATCTGAGATTTTCCTGCTGATGTTTTCCTCTAGGACTTTTATGGTGTCCTGACTTATATCTAAGTCTTTTATCTACCTTGAATTTATTTTTGTATATGGTGTAAGTTAGTGGTCAAGTTTCATTTTTTTGCATGTAGCTGTCCAGATCTCCCAACACCATTTGTTGACGAGGCTATTTTTACTCTATTTTACGATTCTTCCCTCTTTGTCAGATATTAATTGAACATAGAAACTTGAGTTTATTTCTGGGCTCTCTATTCTGTTCCATTGGTCTATGTGTCTGTTTTTATGCCAGTAACAGGCTGTTTTGATTACAGTGGCCTTGTAATACAGTTTGATATTAGGTATTATGATCCCTCCTCCTTTGTTCTTCTTTCTCAAAATTGCTGCAGTTATTTGGGCTCATTTGTAGTTCCATATAAATTTCTGAAATATTTGTTCTATATCTGTGAAATACGTCATTGGTACTTTAATAGGGATTGCACTGAATCTATAAATCACTTTGGGTAGTATGGCCATTTGGATGATGTTAATTCTTTCAATCAATGAGCATGGTACTTGCTTCCATTTGTTTGTATCTTCCTTAATTTCTTTCTTCAATGTTGTATAGTTTTCTGAGCACAGGTCTTTTACCTCCTTGGTTAGGTTTATTCCTAGGTACTTTATTTTTCCTATTGCTATATCAAGTGGGATTTTTTTCCTGATTTCTATTTTTAATATTTCATTGTTGGTATACAAAAATGCCTTGTTTTCTGAATATTGACTTTGTATCCCGCTGTTTTGCCAAATTCATTTATTAGGTCAAGTAGTTTTTTGGTGGAGTCTATAGGGTTTTCTATATATACTATCATGTCATCTGTAAACAATGACAGTTTTACTTCCTCTTTTCCAATTTAGATGCCTTTTATTTCTTTTTCTTGTCTGATTGCTGTGGCTAAGACTTCCAATACTATGTTAAATAGGAATGGTAAAAGCAGGCATCTTTGTCTTGTTCCTGATCTTAGTGGGAAAGCTTCCCGTGTCATTTTTATTTCATCTTTCTTCTTGAGTAAGGTAGCTAATACTTAATCTCTTTTTTATTTAATTTCATTTCAAAGAATTAACTCTTTTATTTATGTATTTATGCATTTTAAAGGAGAAAAATGTTATATCATTTTTCTCCTTTAAAATCAACTAGTTATTTGAGTAGTATGTTTAATTTTTGTTGTTAAGGGTGTGAATTTTCCTTTAGGAACTTCTTTAGCTGAATTCCAAGGGTTCTGATGTGAAGCAATCATCTCACCATGTCACCTGAATTTTCTTTGCTTTGTTTTCATGTGTTTCTTATAATAAAATTTAGATCACTATTTTCATCTTAAGAGTTATGTATAACTATGACTTCAATTGGTATTCACTGACTTCCTACCATGAGCAATGATGGAATTGAGGTCTTCCTCTTCCCTCCTTCCCTCTTCTCCCCCAGCCCATTGGTTATCTTCCTTAGTGCTTTCCTTTGTACTGCTAAATATACTTTTATTTCTGTCACGTTCTGAAAAGTTCAAAATATATTTAGACTAGGCTAAGTTTTTCCCAGAGGAGTTCTTTTTAGGCTTTTTCTGCCCATCCCCCTAATTCTTCCCCTTCCCTCCATCCCCTCACCTCCCTACAAGGCAGGTCCTGGGTCATCTTAGTCAGGGAAAATGAGGACTTAGTTGATGAAGTCAGCTGCTGCCTCCACAAGGGACAGAAGTAAATTTAGGTTCTGTCACAGACCGAGACTCTATCAGGGAAGCTCAGAACATCCTGCCATAGCTTCCTAAAAATAGCATCTCTAGGCTTATACAGCTGGAGCCCAGGGCACAGCCCCTGCCTGTCCCTTTTCCTGAGGCACTTACTTCAAGCTTAGGGCCCTTCCACAGGGGGAAAACCTCTTTATGCCTAGCTCTCCATGATTGTGAGACAACTAGATTCCTGAGCACCTTGGTCACTCATCTCAATGTGGGCAAGTATCTTCAAATTGAATTGTTTCCAAAGAAATCCTCGTATAAACCTTAAGGGTCCTCCCACCCCCAGCCTGAACTATGTTTTATTTAAACTTAACCATGGCCACACCCTTATTATGCATTCCCCGTCCCCCCACCCCCTTTTCCACTGGGCTCTACCCAATCTCCAGAGTTCAGGCCGAAAGGAACAGTGCTACCAGATGGCCACCCTGTTGAGAGAGGCAGCTCTGGCAAAACCAATGTCTGCAAAGGTCTTTTATCTCCTGGTGTTTGAAAGTCCTTTGTCCTGCCAAGGGATAATATTGATGAATATTTGTGTTTCTGTCCTTATTTCTATTTCTTTTCAGCCCCCTTTCTCACACCCCATCTATCCTAAGTCTCCTTGTTTGTTTTTTAATGGTATTTATTTATTTTTAGAAAGAAGAGAAGGGAGGGAGAAAGAGAGGGAGAGAAATATCGATGCAAGAAACAGTTGTTCCTTGTACATGACCTGATCAGGGACTGAACCCACAACCCAGGTTTGTGCCCTGATCTGGAATTGAAGCAGTGACCTCCCACTCTGCGGAACCATGCCCAAACAACTGAGCCACACTGGTCAGGTCTGTCCTGAGTCTCCTTTAGTCATTATCCCCCTCTCCCCATGATATGCTGTCGTAACAGAAGATGTCACTTGTTTACAAGATGTACAACAGAAGCAGAAAAGATTTGTAGACTCAAGGAAATGAATCTATACTATCAGGTTTCATGAGAAAAGCAGAAAATACTTTTGAAGAAGCCTTCTAGGTGCCTCTTGAGTCAAAATGCATTGCAGTGTCTGGAACAGGGAATGAAACCTCTTCCCACTGGCTAAGCAGGCAGGAGATCATACAGTGCAAAATCTAGACTGGAGTCTGTTCAGTTCACAGGCCATGTAAATAGTCAAACTGGGGCCCTTCCCTTCCCCCTCAAACATCAAGAGTTCATATATCATCATTTAGCATTTATTTAGCCCAGGAGTGTAATGGCAGAGGAACCATCATTCGAGGCTTCTCCAAGACACCTCAATCACACCCAATCATCACTTTCCAGCTCAGAAAAGTCAAGACAATTAGATTAGGCCCTAACATCCCCAGTTGCTCTGATACGCTAAGGACATAGGGCATGGACTGGCTGGGTGGATGCACAGAAAGAAGCCCAGATGGTCCCTGTGAGCACACAGTGTGGTAAGCAGCTCAGCTGGGGGGAGTCTGGCTATTAGGAGGATCCTGGGCTGGCTCCTGGGAGGCCCCTCCACACTTGTCCCTTCCAGGGAAGATGACTGTAGCATATGTCACAGACTTGGAGCAGGTCAGGACCTTAGGAGTTAGAGGGGGAGAGGAAGATGGGGCTGAGTATGGGGGTTTCCTTGATGGGGGCTCAAGAGGTAGGCTGGTATAGGTAGTATTGTCAAAGGAAGGTGGTGAGTCAAGCCTTGCATATGGTACATTCGACGGCACATCTACGGCCAGTCCAGAATCATCGATGTGGACCATTGAGGAGGGTGCCTATAACAAAAGCAGGCAAATCAGGGAAAGAGAGAGCACCTTCCTCAGCCCCAGTTCCCTTTGGGACGAATCCCAGGACCACACTGGATCTGTCTCTCGAATCCTGAATATCTCAGTGGGCAAGAGAGCTTCTTGATTTTTAAACTCCAAGTTTTTTCCCAAATCTGGGAAGGTGGGATACCAAGGTGGGAAGGTGGAACCATCAGTACCAAGTTTATAGCATTAGGAAGATGGTTTGGACCCCAACTAGGTCCCAGTCCTTTCTCCACCCCATCAGCCTGGGACCCCTCAGTGAGCATGGCAGGTAGAAAGTCTGGGGAAATTGGCTGGGAGCCTGCAGAGGCCTCTTACCATGCCTGGAGCTCCACTGGTCTGGGGTTTGCCACAGAAAACAAGCCTGTTCCCTGGCAAGACAGAGGGTAACAGCACAGTCTGCTTCCTGTCCTGGCTCAAAGCCCATCCCCTCATCCCCTCACCCACTCCTCTTTTCAAGTCTGGACTCACCTCCCCCACTCCCACCACTGAACCTCTTCCCTGGGACTCCATAGCCTCACCCAGCCCGCCCTGACTCTCCCCACCCACTTACTGCTTCCACAGCTCTCGTCCAAACCTGCCCGGATGCTCACCCTAGCTCCAGAAGACCTTTCCTCACCTCTCCAGTCCCCTGTCTATAATAGCACTCCATCACCCTTCCCAGTTCCTGTCTTTCCCCAGGCCTGCTCCCACTGAATCTCCTTCCTTCTGTCTGCCCCTCAGCCATGGGAATTCTAGGGTCTGGGGGTAGACTGAGAATGTAGACATTGCTAATGCCCAGACAAGCTAATTGCTAATGCCCAGAAAAGCCCCTCTGTAGTGGGCAGACCTACATTCCTGGCCTTGTCTGCAAAACTGGCTGACAGGCCCAGTGGGGCCATGCTGGGGTAGGAGAATGGACCACTACCTACCTTTCTTTCTGGCCAACACAGCAAACAGCACCACTGCCACCACCAGTAAGCCCAGCAGGAGCGCAGAGCCCCAGATCAGGGGGATGCTGAGGGACACAAAGGGACAGGTGAGCTTGGCCCTCAACCTACTTGGGAGCTGCTAGCCAGGAATCCTGAAGTAGTGACACAGGGTACAGTTCTTGTGGAGCCATGGTTGGGAGAAGGAGATTTGGGGAGTGGAATGAGGAGGGTAGGCGCAGGCAGGGCAGAACAGAGACACATTATCAGAGTATTCTGACTGAAGACCCCATGGGATGAAAGGACTATTGCTGAACTGGGATAGAGAGGTATGTCTGTCTCTCTGCCTAGCTGCCTGATCAGAAGTTCCCCAGGAAAGGAAGGAATCATAAGGTTTCTCTTTGGTTTAGTCTGGGGTTCTAAACAAGCCATATCTTCACCACCACCCTTGTCACAGCTGCCCAGATACCATTCTTGTCTGTACCTCTTCTCATCCTGCCTGGGTTCCAGAGGGCTGACACTGGCTACAGAGCCTGAAGAAAGGTCGTCAGCCAAACTGTCAATCTCCTCTTCCTCGTTCAGGCCAGGAGCTGAGTCAGAAGGAAATATTTAATGAGCACATACCCATTGGGGGCAGGGTTAAGGGCCTGTTGAGGTCTGAGCAATGGGGAAGTAGAGCTGAGGAAGGAGAGGTTTGCAGTAATAAACACAGGGAAGGGTATAGGAGTATTCCTTAGGGGCCTCTCATACTGGGGGCCAGGGAATGGCATTCTTTATGCTTTACCTGACTGTGAATACGTCCACTTTCCCCTCTACCACCACCTCCCACCCGCTTCCTTCTGATTTCTCTAAAGGAGCTCAGCACAGCAACCCAGGCCTCTTCACACACCTACGCCATGTGCCCCCTGCAGGCTGGCTGAGCCCCACCCCGAGCTCTGCCCTCAGCATCCAAGGAACTGCAGGGTCAGCCCTAATGTGATACATGCCAACTGACGCTTGCTGAGGGAATGCCCAGATCCTGAGACCCAGTCTGGTGACAAAGCTTCTGTCATCCCTATAATGTGCTCAACTTCAGTCTGAGGGAATTAGGGTTGGCTTCTCTGGACCTGTCTTGGGAACCTGGCCAGTCCTTCTAGTCTCTCTGGGAAGGCAGCCTCACCCTGTTCTTAAGAGAATCACCACTCCTACTCCCCACCCCATGCCAAACCAGGAAATGGAGGTGCTGTGGCCCCAGTCTTGCTGCACATGTCCTGCTCTCCTGGTACCTTTTAAGCCACCACGGATGAACCTCCCGGAAGCTAAAAGCTTACATTACCTGCCCCCCACATCCTCCCTGGACACTATTCTCCACCTGCCTGCCTGAACATGCATCGTCTACAGCTATCGAGGCCCCACACCTGCCATTGTAGGTCCTATCTCCCTGCCCCTCTTCCAGTGCACCTTGTCTTGTCACAACTGCAGGAGTTATAACCTTGAGTTCCCAGACCTGGGAGTGTCAAGGAAGAAGGAGGACAAAGATGACTCTTATGAAAAAGAGTGAACTTTTTAACATAAAACAGTAACCATGGACTCCAGATAAGAGGGATTCTCACAACAACTTAGTCCATCCACTTAATTAACAGACAGGGGAAAATGCCTTTCTTAATTTGTTATTTGGGGATTGGGCACAAATTACCTGAGAAAAGACCAGAAAATGCAAAAATGTCAGCATCCCTAAAAGAAAGTTACTAGCAGTCTCTGCTTCAGCAGCTAGCTGACCATTTCCCCTCTAGCACATGTTTTATAACATCCTATTTTTCTGGGAAAAATAATTTTAATACTTTCAAGTTTTGTCTAAATTAATGCTTAAACATTAAGTAGCTGTAGCCTGTGTGAATGAAATCTATTTTTTATAAAGTGCTTTCTATACTAAAAATTAGGTTTGAGAATATTAGCTTAAATAATAATGACACTTTCCCCATTTTTAAAACGGAATGAGTTGAAGTAATTCAGGCATTGCATGTACCTGCCTGTAGGTGAGACACATACTATATGGTCAATGAAGATTTGTAAAATTAAATAAGATACAAATTCAGTAATTTTCAGGTCATCAAAGCCATTATTATAGGAATAAAAAAACTGGATGATATAAAAGAGTAATTCAAGTTGATGTGCCCAAATTAAAACTTTGTTTAAAACATTTCCAAGGAAAAAATTAACATCAAGTATGTTGGAAATGTTGGATGAGGAGGCCAAGGCCATGGGTGGGGAAGAGGCTCCGCCTTCCTAGGGTAGACCAGACTGTGCAGCGGGGAGGAAGGAGCTGCATTTGGTTGTTTTATCTAAGACTTCTCAACCAGTTTGGTTTCCGTTATTGCAGAGCTGTCAAAAGGATGTCTCCTTCCAAGTCCTCTATCCCAGAGCCCCCACTCCAGGACCCAGGAGCAGTAGGTGGGAGTGGAGAGGGCAGTTCAGAGGAGCAGTGGCCACCCTAGGATAACTCACCTGCAGGGAGGATTTTCAGAGTCACTCTGTGCACCGTCTGGGGCCCAGTGTCTCCCTCCACCACACAGCCATATTCCCCAGCATCCTCCTCCCTCAGGGCAATCATCTCCACCTGGAGCAGGCCACTCCCCAGGTCGGTGAGGAATGTGCGGCTGTGCTCTGGTGCTCTGCGATCCACTGCTGAAGACACCAAGGGGTGGCACCCCTCTGGCAAGAACCGGCACCACACCTTCCGAGCCTTGATGTCCTGAAGTCCATAGAAACAGTGCACCTGAAGGGAGCCCCCCACAGTTGCCTGCAGCTCCTCAGCCAAGCCCTGGCCTAGGGAAGGAAAGGATGTGGGAGTGTTAGACAGGAGTTGGGGGAACTTCCCAGCCCACCCACTGGCATAGGGGTGCAGGGACCTGGAGGTCCACCTTCTGGGCCCTACACTTGTTATTGTTACCACAATAATGTTGATTATTTCTAGGCATGGATCAGAGTATGCAGGGCCCAGAGTACTGCTCTTTCTGAACCTTACCTGTGAGACCCAGGAGCAGCAGCAGAAGGAGCAGGTTGGGACCCATCGCTGGGCAGGGAGATGCAGCTCAGGGGCTTGCCTGGGCACTGACACAGCATTCCCCTGGGGGCAGGAAACATCTGCCTCAGACAGTCACATGGGGCTCTCAGTGACCATGGGGTGGGAGGCAGATGCTGGTGGGGCCCTCCGTGGGTGGGGACAAAGAGTACTTCCAAATGCTGGTTGTCTTATTGCTCAGAAACTGACCCTGAGGACAGGGAACAGAAAGGCAGGGTTGGGGCTCAGCTAAGGAATAAGGTGGGAAGATCAAGGCAACTGGAGGGCATTAGAGAAAGAGGAAAGGTAATCTTCAGGGTCTTCCAAATACAGACTCTGAGGATGCAGAGCTGTGGAGGAGGGACGTAGTGTCCTACCCATGGTCCAAGGCCATTCTGATTCTAAAATCTGTACATGTGTCCCCAACTAAGCTTTCAGGTTGTCCTCCTGTGGTGCAGCCTCACCACAGGAAGTCCCCCCTTGAAGATGGACCTGGCCTGTCCTTGTTTATTCCCCTGGGCACTTGATGGACCCTTTCACTGTGGACCCACATTTTTCAGTTCCGGGAATTGCATTACTTCTTTGATAATCGCTCCTCCATTTTCCCCATCCCCCACCACCCCATCATTTTTCTAGGACTCCCTAATTAGTCAGATATGGAACCTAATGTATTCATCTCATTTTCATATTCTTTCTCTCTTATCTTTCATCATTTTTGTCCATTTTGTTCTGATTTTTGGAGATACCATCTTTTCCTTCCATCCCTTCTATTGTTGTCTTTAACATTTTTACTTTTTTAGTGCTCTTAATTTACAAGATTTCTTATCCTCCAAGTATTTTTAATTTATAGCTTATTTTTGTTTTAACAATACACCACCCTCCCTGTTAAAGAGACAATTTGTTATAAAGATTTTCACATTTCTGCCTGGTCTGGGCCTTCTGAGCACAGGGCACTGGCCAAGCTTTGCTCCGGGGTGACTGAGCAGCAATGTGCCCGAGATGCCAGACACAGGGTTGGTCTGGGCCAGGGATTGGCCCCATCCTTCCCCTCCCTCCCTCCCTGGAGAAGGTAGGCTTGTTTTGTTTTGTTTTGTTTTCATTTTATTTTCCAGTTACAGTTTACATCCCATGTCATTTTGTAGCCAGGTGGATATTTATTTTGTTTTTCAGTAGGAGAGGATGGTGAGGTTCTGAGTTGTTAAGGAACTCGCTTAAAGTTTCTTAGCAGGAGGCAAAGCTGAAGCTTGAGACTGAAGTATTCAACCCCCTTCCGTCCAGTGTGCCCCCCAGAGAGTCCACAGCAGGGGATCCCAGTGGCAAGGAAAGGCTCGGCTCACCAGTACCAGGCACGCGGCCTGGGGAGCCTCCCTGCAAAGTCTTCAGCATTGTGCAGAGGGGTGGGCAGCAGGAAGGGGGAACCCAGCTCCGTTTAGGCTCCGCTCAGTCTTGATGACTATCCTGCCTGGGGACATAAAGAGGAAGTTTCACGTGTCCCTGAGTCAGAAGGCTGGATCGGACTGAGAGGCAGCCTCACGGAGGAGTGGGCAAGTGGGCGAGGCACAGCTGGGCAGGGCTCTGAGGCTGGAGCACAGAGCTGCCTCAGGGATTCAAAACCTGGGGGCCCACACCCAGGTTAGAGGCCAAGCAGCCACGTGGCCCAAGGCAGAGGAGCTCCTTTCCTCCTCTTCCCAGCAGCCCACCCCTCAGGAAGTCTCAGTCCAGTTTCCCCTTTACTCTGGGCCTGAGTGGGGTGTGCGTACTGAAGACTGAGATGAGATTCACTACCACACCCCTCCAAGTGCTTCTCAGGTGCTCCCTCTGACTGCCCTTTACAATTCCATCACCCCCATCCCTTCTGTACTCCCAATATGCCTGACCAGCTGACTGACTGATCCCCTGTTTCCTCCCGCCTGCCATCAGAATGTGGCTCTGCAGGGGCGGGCATCTTTGCCTGTTTTGTTCACTTTGTGTCTCCAATGCCTAGAATTGTCCTGGCACAGAAAATATCTGTTAAAATGAATAAAAGAGTGAATGAGTAGGACTGAGCTAGAGGGAAGGGCACCCTGAATGCTGAGTGCAGTTTGGATTTCCAGGCTCTACTGGGGACTTTGGGTAAATCCTTTCCCTTATGAGACTCAGTTTCCCTTCTGTACAATGAGGGACTTTGATCAGTAGTTTCTAGTTCTGTTGTGTTACCCTCTATAACTCACATTTTGTCATTCCTCTGAAAGGGAAGTAACATGATGAAAGCAAAGCTCCAGGAAGGATGAATCAGCTGGGAATTGGATGGACTTGGGGTGTGTGGGTGGGAAGGGAGGAGGGAGGCCTAGGACAGGAAGACCAGCCATAATCTTAGGGAACTTATGGACAGGAGGCAGGAAGAGAACAGGAGAGGAGAGGAAGACTGGGTGCTAGAGAAATTCCAGGGGAGGAAGAGGACTTGGTAATTAGATCTAGGAAAGGGAAAGAGAAGAACAGAAAGACCGGCTACTTTGGAGCCTGTGAGAATGGAGGGACATACTATCCAAGATCCTAGGTTCCAATGAGCCCGACCTTTTTGCTCATCAAAATTTATTCTCCTGGCACTGAAGCAAAAGAGAAGAGCTGCATGACACCCCAAAACAATCCAGTTAAACATGAAGTCTCAGATTTATTTGTGAAAATGTTTGATGTCCAATGTCTAGAAGTGGGTAGATGGTCCTTCCACCTCCAAGGCACACGTGCCGCGCGCGTGCACACACACACCCCTGGGGCCAGGGGAAGCAGAGCACAGGCAAGGTGGTGATTTGCCAAAGCAGAACCAGGAGTCTTGGTGGCTGAAGGGCAAGTGTGCAGACCTCTCAGGGCCTGTTGTCCCACGTGGGGTCCTCTCCTCTCAGGTGTCTCTCGGCCCTGCAACACACTGAGTACTCACAGGGCCCCTCTCAGCCCCACCTCCCCTCTCTGCCCCATCCACCCCCAGCCACACTGTGCTCTCCAAACTCACCTGTCAGAGTCTGGAGCTGGTGGCCTGGGTCATGGCCACAGTCAGGCCCCCTGGCTGGGGATGTCCCCTGTTTCTGCCCATGCCAGGCCGCAGCCCAGAGGACACTGGCTGCTAGAAGCTTGATGAGAAAGATGCAGGCCAGGAGGAAAAGGATGGAAGTGTGTGGAAAGGGGATCTCCTCTTCTGAGAGGCTCCTTGGAGAAATAAGGAGAGCGTGTGGGAGGACTTGAGGTAGCCCCAGAGAAGGATACAGAGGCACCAGGATCTTCCCACAGTTTAGGATACCCTCCACCCCCCAGCACCATCCCTGGTATGGAGCTTTGGGGCCTTGGGAAGTCTGTATTCAGGAGACCTAAGTTCTAGGCAGGGGTCTGCCTGCTAAGTGCATTTAAACACACCACCTTTCCCCGCTAAAGAGTTTCTGCCTTACAGGACAGAATGGAGTGGTGGGGGGGTGGGGGTGTGCACGCATGAGGGGAGAACATGTGAGCTCCATGGTAATGTTTAACAATGTTTAATACAGTACACAGACATGAACCAATCAGAACAGATTCTGGTTCCATTAAAGGAACAGATCAGGGACCCCAGTTTAGCACTGAAGTACTAAAATGCGCACTGTTGCTGAATCGTGGGAATGTCCTAGGGCAGCCAGGGGAGGTGCAGAAGGCTGACCATTCAGGAGTCTTGAAGCTGCAAACTGTTTATGAAAGAATTTCAACATTTTAGCAACTGGCACAGTCATGCCAACATGCACTGGCTGTTTGGAAGGGTGTTTAGATAAGATCATTCCAGGCCCTTTCCTGCTCTAATAACTTTCCTTGGAATTTGCAGTTCTGGGACCTGCCATATCAACCCCATGCCCGGGACCTGCAGGGTAGTCTGCCAGAGATTTAGGAAAGGCCTGTCACTATACCTGGAGATGCTGTGCTCCACCTGGGCATCCTTGGGGATCCAGAGCTCACCAGGGTCCTGGCGATCAAGGGGGTCTGTGGGAGACAGAGTCGCTGAGCTTCAATGCCCTCTCCCCTGCCCAGGCGGGGAGAACCTCTCTGAGCAGGCGGAGGCCTGTGGGCTCCGGCCCTGTGTGGAACAAGCTGTCAACCTCTCCAAGTCTCAGTTTCCTCACCTGTAAAGTAGGGCAATTAGGAACATCTCCTCAATAATACCTTTGCAAATTCAGTGGGAACATCTTCGTACAAGTGCCCAACACCCCCTAGGAGCTCAGTAACTGCGATTCCCATCCTCCCATCTCACAGGGTCTTTGGGGAGATCAGGTCGAATAACAAAGGTGTTCAGAAGTCCTGAGTGAACTACCAAGCTGTCTGCATCAGCTATGGATTCTTTTCTGCCACACTCTGGGGAGTCAGCTGAGCTGAAAATTTGTCTCCTCACCCCTTACGCCTCTTTCCACTTAGCAAGGTGGTGGAAGTGGGGCTTGGGGTTTAGGGCAGGCAGTCCCTCCTAAACTCCCCACCTTGGACAAATGCTACCCTGGAGCCACATTTCCTTAAGGGGCCATGTTGTGAGGAGGAGGTGGGAAAAAAGAGAGTCAGAAAATAGAGACAGTAACCTCAGATTTCTTCTCCTCTAGGACACAATCTCTCTCTGGAGACACAGGCAGATGCTTCCTGGAGGGCACCCCCTGTGCAAACTCAGGGGAGGGCGTACCCTTCCCCGCAGTTTTATCCAGTCAAGCCTGGAATAAAGATGCCAAGCAGTTCAGCAGCAGGGGGTGGGGGCCTGGGCTGTCCCGCACCCCCAAGCACACTTAACTCTCATATCACGTGTGCCTCACCGGAGCCCTGCAGAGTCAGCAGGACTGATCTGCTCCTGGATAAGGAATTAGAGACCCAGAGAGGAGAAGCAGGGACTCTGTGACCCAGAAACAAAGACAGTGTGCCTTTCTTGGGTTGTTTTTCTGTACCTGGTTAGTGCTTAATTTATGTTGGTAGATGCTTTGGGTGGTTAGGTGAGGGAATAAATGAATCTCTTCCCACAGCTCAAAGACCACCTACGGTGTTCACATCCCAACCGATGCCAAAGGGATAAAGCTGTTTTGGGAAGCAGGACCACAGCTGGCTCAGATGGCCCCTGTGCCAATCCCCTTCCTGCAAGTGATGCAGTTCTGCCCCAGGAACCACAGCCTGGACAGAGGCGGCAGGGTTGGACTGTGGCCCCCTGCGCAGCGAGCAACCTGCGTAACCACCCACTGTGGCCCTCAGTGCGGGGACAAGATCTATAGTATGGGTTTTCCCAGGGTCACCAAAAGGCAAGAGGGTAGTCCTATGCACAGACACCAAAGACATGAGCCCCAGCCCAAGGGCAGGCCAGGGTGCCACCAGCTGCCCACTCACCAGCCAATACCTCCACTAGGACTTTCCTGAGGGTGTCGGCCTCACTGCCACGGAGACTCTGACACTGGTAGAGGCCAGCATCGTGGGCTTGAAGATTCTTCAGTGTGATGGTAAGGGTGCCACCCAGGGTGTCATCTGCGATGGCCGTGCTCCCATTCCGCCTCTTCACAAAGGACAGCAGCCACGAGCTGTGGGTGCTGACCACCCGCTGGCATTGGTCCCCTTCACCCAGCTGGCGGCACCAGGCTTTGCGTCTCCCCCAGTGCTTCAAGGAGTCGTAGGGGCAGGAGACCCGCAGGGACTGGCCTGCCACGCCCTGGAACACCGTGGTGTTGTGGGCTCGGGACAACGCTGGGGAGGAGACATTCATTCACTCTTTCATTCATTTGCCTAATATTTATTGAACACCTACCATGTGCAGTGAACAAAAGAGACAGAAACCCTGCCCTTAAGGAGCTCAGGTCCTTCTAGAAGTTAGAAGGAGGTGGCACAGTCCAGGCATAATGTGATTATGGAAAATTGGGAACCATGGACCCCAGGTCCTGGGTCTGGATCTATCATCGTTGTACTTGCTGAACATCATTGAAGAAGTAACTGACCCTCTCTGGGCCAGTGTCCAAAAGCCCTTGGTTCTGAAGTTCCCTCCAGTTTATTCCACACATTTTCTCCCTATCACGTGGAAATGAGATATCTCCTCACCCCACTCCACCTCAAGAGAGAAGAGCTAGTGCCCCTCTCATGCCTGGGGCTAGTCCACGGGGCTGGGCAGCCCTGCTTGCCTGCCTGTTTGTTCCCCTGCCGCTGCCCACGCTGGTACTGGCTTTGCATTCTGCTTGTCCTGACCTTTAGCTTCCAGCTTCCCCATTTCTGTGGCTTCGTTCCCCTTTCAGGATGGACTTGTCGCAGCTATTTTGGGGGAGACATGAGGCTGCTATTTTGAGGGTCCTCCTTGGGGTGGAGGAGATGGGCTTAGAGCACCAGTCTACTTCCAGGGCACGGGCTGCAAGGGAATCATCCAGAGCCCTCTGCCTCAACTTCCTCTTTTTTGATCCTCCCCCATTCACCCCATGGTCTACCGCATGGTGACAGAAAATTGAAAAATAGGATTGTGGAGCTGGTGGCCTGTTTTTTGGAACCAGAGAGACCTGGTAAGCAGTGGCCTCTCCTCATGCCATCCTTCCATCCCTCTGCCTCCAGGTGGGCCACACCCCCACCTTCCTCTAGCCCACCCCAGCTCTGAGTAGCTGCCGGAGCAAGGCTCCATTGGGAGGGCCTCCTCTCAGCCAGGATTGTGTCTTGCTCTGGGGAAGCAAAGGCACCCTTCCCCATTGAGAAGGGGCAGTTGTATGCAGGAAGCGGGGGTATCAATTCTCCCAGCTCAATAACAAATATTTGGCCCCCTCACCTCCTCTCCAGAGTTGAGGACCTTCCAAGCATGGGAGGGGGCACCTAAAACACATAGTTGGGTTCCTTCCTCCCTCCTTCCTGCCACTCCTCTGGGGCTAGTCTTGTGCTTAAGTTTCGGGGCTCTGACCAGTACCCTCCAAACTTCCCTCAGCTAATCGCTAGTGTTTGAAATGCCACCACCAGAACTCCTTCCCTTTCCATGTGACCAGAATCCACCAGCTCTTTATACCTGCACGTGCATAAAGAGTCTGATGGTGGGTCCTGATCCCAGGGAGGGAAGAACAGGAAGGATATGGGGTGGGTGGAAAGAGAGGGGTGCAGAATGTGCGAGAACTTCAACTTCCTTCAGCTCAGTGCTCCCCCACCCAACCACCCACCTGCCATATACTCAAAGAAGAGGAAGGAAAGAAGCTACCAGCAGCAGAGCAAGGGGATCCTACCTGTGACAGAGAGCAGGATGAGCAGCTGGAGAGGCTCCATGTCACCCTTCCTTGCAGAGAGAAGACTCAGGGTGCCTTGTGCAAGATCTTGTCTTTTCCTTGAATTGCAGAAAGAAGAGGGTCAGGACGTCAGGCGCTGAACCAGATCCTGGGGATTGAGCAACAGTCGGACCGGGGTCTGGCTTTTGATTCAGGGAGAGGCTGCAGGGTGGGGGAGGAGAGGAGAGGTGGAGCCAGCCACTGCAGCCTCGAAGCAGGAGGCTGAGGATCTCAGACCTCAGAGAGGCCAGCTCTTCATCCATGCACCCCCCATGGTGACCCCACAGGGCTGGAGCTGGTCAGGGTTGGAGGCTGCAGTGCCTACAAGGATCACTGCCCTCACCACCATGCTCACACCCTCCTCCAGCGGCACTGCCTGCCATTCTCTGGTTCCAGACTAACAGGGGATGGAAGACAGTTTCTCTTCTTGGAAGAAGCCAGAACCCTCACCCTCTGGGCTGGCATCCCTGTAGTGTGTCAGTGGTAAAAAAAAAAACACAGCTCTGGAGCTGACTTCGTGACTTCAAGTCCCTTCTGACTCACCTCCTGTGTGTGCAGCCACAC
Organism: Trachops cirrhosus; assembly: GCA_028533065.1. Classification (NCBI taxonomy): domain Eukaryota; kingdom Metazoa; phylum Chordata; class Mammalia; order Chiroptera; family Phyllostomidae; genus Trachops; species Trachops cirrhosus. Next base: position 102,022,184 of record CM052541.1, read on the forward strand.
ATCCATAGTCTCCCTGGTCTCATTTCCTATCTCTGTCAAATGGGAATGAGAATAGTATATAAGGTTATTGGGAGGATAACAGATTTCTACAGGCAAAGTGCTTTAGAACAGGACCTGACACACAGTAAGCATTCAACAAAACTAACTAGTACAGTATCCTAGTGAGCAAGGGAAAGAAATAACGTGCTGTCTGCGAGAGAGAGAACTTCCTCTGCCCCCTGGAACCTCCTGCCCAAGTTTAGCTTCCTTTGCCCAGGTGGACACCTCCTGTGGGCACGTGCTCACATGACCATTGTATTGTGCACACACACACCTTCAACTCCCCATCATCCTATGGAACAAGACAGGACATGACATTTTCTTTCTTTCTTTCAGAGGGGGGGAGGGAGAAAGAGAGGAAGAGAAACATCAATATGTTGTCTCTTGCACAAGCCCCAACCAGGGATCGAACCCACAACCTAGGCATGTGCCTTGACTGGCAAATGAACAGTGACCTTTCCCTTTGTGGAATAATGCCTAATCAATGGAGACACATCGGTCAGGGCAGACATGACATTTCCTGGAGATCTGGGGGGTGAGAGGTGATTTTTCCACAGGTACAGGTCCTGTGAAGGGTGATCCAGGCACGGGGACCTGCATGTGCAAAGGCACAAAGGTGTGAAATGGCCATGTAGTCAACTTGAGGTGGGGGAGTCAAAGCAATTCTCAGGGGCAAGAAGCTGAGCTGGGCCGGCAAAAGTAGCAGGACAGGCTGGAAGAGACCACTGCGGCCGCAGACCACCAGCGCCTACTTTGGTTTCCTGCAAGCACTCTGACTTTTTCTTTCATTCATGTATTTATCCATACTTACTATGCGTATACCATATGGGCAGGGAATGTGCGTGGAGACAGGTAGTTAATGATGAACATAAGATCATCCTTCACTTACAGACCCAACTGCCCATTATCGACCTGGGACCTAGGGAGTGCAGATCTGAGGCCAACTGAAGATCACTGTGTAAGATCCTTCTATGGTCTTTAAAGTTGGGATTATTGGCATATAATTTAATACAAAAAATTCACCCCATTAGGATGTCCAGTTCTATGAATTCTGACAAACTCTTATATCTACATATCAACCACCATAATCAAAATATAGAACATTTCTATCAGCCAAGAAACATTCCGTCACACCCCTTTTAGCCGATCTAGGCCCTGGCAGCTACTGATCTGACTTTTGTTCCAAGAGCATCCTGCCCTTCTAGAATGTCGTATACATGAAATGATATGGCAGGTACCCTTTGAGTCTGGCTTTTTTCACCTATCATGGTACATTCAACATGCACAAAGTTGCACTTCTCAGTGATTCATTTCTTTTTATTGTTGAGTAGTATTCCATTGTGCCGCTGAACCCAGGCACTTTATCCATTCATCACCTGATGAACGTTTGAGTTGTTTCCAGTTTGGGCAATTATGAATAAACCACTGTACACATTTATGTACTTATATTTGGTGTGGACACATGTTTTCATTTCTCTCAGATAAGATCTAACCAGTGGGGGTGCTAGATCACATGGCAAGTGTATGTTTAACTTTGTAGAAGCTAATGCGATGTTTTTGCAAAGTGATTGCACCATTTTTGCATCCTTGTCAAGACTTGATATTATCAGGTTTCTTTTTCAGTCATTTTAATAGACTTATGATGATATCTCATTATGGCTTTCATTTGTATTTTCCTAATGCCTAATGATGTTGAATATCTTTCATTGTTTATTTGCCACTTGTATATCTCCTTTGACAAAGTTCAAATCTTTTGTCCATTTTAATGGTTATTTTCATTATTATTTAGTTATGAGAATTCTTGATACATTCTGGATATGAGTCCTTTATCAGATATGTGATTTGCAAGTATTTTTCCAGTCTCTAGTTTGTTTGATCATCTCCTCAACAGTGTCTTCCAAAGGGTAGAAGATTTAATGCTGATAAAGTTCAATATGTTGATTTTTTGTAAATAATTTATGCTTTTGGTGTTCTGTTAAGAAAAGTTTGCCTACCTGAAAGTCACAAAGATTTTCTCCTATGTTTTGTGTTAGAAGTTTTATAGTTTTAGGTTTTACATTTTGGACTATGATCCATTTCAAGTTAATTTTGCATGTGGTACAAAATATGATTTGTGGGGTGTTTTTTGTTTTTTGTTTTGTTTCGTTTTTGCCTACAGATGTCCAATTTACCAGCATCATTTGTTGAGAAGACTATCCTTTCTCCCTTAAATTGCCTTAGGGTCTTTGTTGCAAATCGATTGGCAGGTAGATCTGTTTGTTGATTATCCATTCTGTTCCATTGACCTATGTGTCTATCTTCTCACAGACATCACACCATCTTGACTACTCACTGTGGTTCAATAACAAGTATTTAAATCAATTGGTATGGCAATCCAACTGTGCTATTCTTTTTCAAAATGGTTTTGACTATCCTAGTTACTTTGCTTTGCCATGTAAATTTTAAAACTAGTTTGTCATTTTCTCCCTCCCACCCCCAACTCCCACCAAAAAGAGAGCCTGTTGGGCTTTTGTTTGGGATTAAATTGGATCCATAGCTCAGTTGGGGGGGGTGGACTAGACATCTTAACACTATTGAGTCTTCCAATCCAAGGACACAGGTTAGCTCTTCATTTATTTATTTATTCTATGGTTTCTCTCACCAATGTCCTACAGTTTTCACTATACAAATCTTACACATATTTTGTTGCAGTTCTACCTAAGTATTTCATGATTTTGCTGCTATTTTAAATGTGTCTAGCTGTCTACATCTTAGACAGAAACAGAACTGAAAAGTCTCATGAATCTTTACCTTACTTCCTGGGCCATTTATACTCCATTCTGACCCCTTCTCATTTCATTTCTACCTGAAAAAAAGGGTCCTTTTTCTTCCTTCAAAACTTATGTCAAAGGTCAGGCACCAAGAAATCTTTACTAATTCCTCCCAACACATGCATATCAAATGTTCTAATCTTCTAGCTTGTGCTAATGTAGTTCAAGCTAGAAGATGCTCAGATCCTCTTATCTGAGCACAAGAACACTTATGCTCTTTCTCTTTGCTAAATCTAAGTTCCAAGACACCTGCCACCTCACATTTGGGCATGGTGATCTCTTTCCCTCTGTCATTGTATCTGGACATCATCAGTCACCAATGCATGCATTTAACCACCATGAATGTGCTAGTCACTGTGGTCAACAGCTCAGGTCTCTTAGAGATCCAGTATCCCTAGATATGATGTTGACCATTGCTGAGGAAGCCACAGGACCAGCAGCATGACCAGACACACAAGGTACTCCAGATGTCTAACATTGGCCGAAACTTCACAGCTGCCTGTCAGAATGCCTGCAGGTTGTCTAGTAGACTCCCTATAGCAGCTGTTTGAAATTGTCACCCTCCTCAAACACACACTTTTATCCACCTCCTCCTTCTTCCCTAAGAATATATGTGAGAATCTTCGCCTTCTTCCAGATCCCCCATCATCCTCTCATTCGCAGTCTGCCATCCTGAGCAGCTAGAGAAGTACCAGAGTCTGGTCAGGACCACGGCCAGCACTCAGGCCTGCGCTGGCCTCCAGGACAGCTGCAGTTGGAACAGATGCCATGAGAACCACTCAAACTAACAGGGCACCCCATCAACCCAGCCTAGGAAAGCCTCTACCAGCCCTCCCTGAGAAGTGGGCTTGAGAGAGTAATTGGTGGTGCCCACCAACCTTTGGCCACCAACTTCAAACATCAGAGCCCACAAATGTCATTTTCTAATAAGCAGCCACTGAAGACTTCCCTTCCCCAGTTCCCTCTTTGGTCTTGTCTTGGTTTTACTTGATCTAACCTTCCTGGATCCAAACCCCTGCCTTCAAGCCCCAACCCACCTCTGACCTTTCACAAACTTGGCCCTATCCCATCTCTCTCCTTATATTTGTACCATCACTCTCTGGCACTCCCAGCTGAGACAATTCTCCCATTCTTAGCATCTTATGTTTTCTAATTGAAGGTCTCAGCCATTGTCCAAGGCCATTGACTCCTCTTTTCATGGCAGGGCATCTCTCAGGAGGTGAGTGATGGAGGCAGGGACCCAAGCACTGAATGCCATACAAGTCATCCTAGGCACCTAGGGCTCAGACACAAGCACAGGGACTCTCACCTGCTGCCTGATTGGATCAGGACTGGTCCACATTCTGGCTGAGGTTGAGGGAAATGTCTAACCTGGGGTCAAATTGTGGGGACTGGAAGGCCGGGTGGGACAGAAACTGGAACTACAGAGTAGGGGTTAAGAACACAGACTGTGGGCTATTACAAATCTGTGCTCAAACTTAGCTCTGTTAATTACCAGCTATGTGGCCTTGGGCAAGTTTCTTAACTCTCTAGTCTGGCTTCACTCTCTGGGTATTTAAAGATATTGTGCATTGTTAAGTGTTCCAAAAAAGTAGCTAGTATTATTTTTCCCTCTTTAATACATTTTCTCAAAAATCTTTCTTCTTCCTGCTTATCTTCATCCTCAAATTCCATTTCCTTTTCCAAGATGGTCTCCCTCTCTCTCTCTCTCTCTCTCTCTCTCTCTCTCTCTCTCTCTCTCTCTCTCTTTCTCTCAACAATCCCCAGGAACTTTCTCACCTACAGCCTCTCTTCTCTTCTTCAAACACCTCCCCTGGCCCAGCACCTTTCCCTCCATATTCACATGGGCATAGTCTATCCTGTTCTGAAAACCCTGCAGTTGTCTGCATGTCTCCTTCAGTAGCTGCCCTTTCTTTATCATGTTTTTTCATTTGTTTGTTTGTTTTACTTTTTAGGGACAGCTTTGCTATTCACATTCAACTGCTACTTTGAGTCTGAGAAATCACCAGTGGCCTGCTTCCAGCCTTCCTCCTCTTGGCTTTCTGCTGCCTGTGACATCCTAGACCACTGTGCTTGGTCATCTTCCACTGCTGCCCACCCCGACACATGCTTTCCCTGCTCAGTCCTGCTCTGTCCCTAGGAGAATGGCTCTTCTGTTCTACAAGGCCTGTGGGCTTCCTGCTCAGTCTCACCACAGGGGGATATTGGCGAGAGCTCAGACAGTGGCTGCTTTCCTCTGCAGCCACAGCTCCTGCAGGTGGCCCCTTCCCCACAGCTACGGTAACACTGTTCTCTCTATCTCTTTGTTCAAGCCTTGGGTGTCAGCAGCTCCCTGTCTTTACGCATCAGCACCCCTCACTGGTTCCCTTATCCTTGCCCACTGCTCTGTAAAGAACTCTGTTAAAAATGATTGGCAAGTGAACCCTTTTGTGTGCATCTATTCCTGGAAGGGAACTTGGCCTACAGTGAACCTCTCCTTTTGGCATTCTTCTTACTCTTCTAGAAGGGAAGCCAGAAGCACTCTTCCCAGGGGCACAGTTATTTATTCCACATGTATTTTCCAAACACTCACCATGTGCCAGGCACCATGCGAGGTGCTGGGAAGGTACAATAAGCAGAAGAAGCACTGCCTCTTTATTGTTGGAGTGGCAGTTTCTTGTTATGGTAAGTCCACAGCACCTAAATTCCAAGAAGTCAGTACTGTGGGTTTGGGGGGAAAGGGAGGCCATCAAATGAGTCATCAGAGACCGTTTGGGACATATCTGTCCGCCTCAGTCCAAAAGGCACATTTGGGCATCTAATATAAGTTGAGAAGTCAGGATGTCTATCCGGGTAGAAATGGGGATCCAGGCTTTGACCCCAGAATTTGCATAGTGAAGGTTGGTCTTGTCATGGCTGGGAACATAATGCCTTGAAAATGAAAGGAGATTATTAGAGAATTGCAGCCTTTCTGAAGAGAAAGAAGAGTTTCTGCAGGAAGAGGATGATTTCCACTCCAGCACTGGGGCCCCACTGGGTGGCGCTGTTTCCCTGTAATGCCCTTGCCTGACCAGGCCACAGTTCTTTCCCCTGCACTATGAGCACGTGGGGCACTCAGAGATCATCCAAGTAAGAAATCCTGAAACTAATGTGCCTTCAGGCCAGCCCTTTCTAACACCCTCTGACCATGAAAACCTTTGAAACCTCGAGACGTCAGCTGGAGCTCTGGGATCATTATTTGTGGCTAGATTAGAGAAGACAAAAATAGTCCTAGAGACAAATTATTGGGTGCAAAATATAGGTTCTTACAGATCTAGTGTTGAAATGATAAAACTCAAGCTATAACAGCACTTTATGAAGTAGAGGACATACAGTAATGTTATCAACAGTTACTCCGCAGTTGGAACATCATACCTTCGAGCCATGGGCAATGTTCCCCAGGACTACCTGCCACACTTAGGTGGGGCACAACTTGAAAGGGAGATTATGTCTATTATAAGAATAACTATATACAGTGTGTTCAACATTTAAAACATCTTTTAAAAACTATATTGAATTTATTTTTATGTGAAAAAAGATATAATAATTTACTCTAACAAGGTGAAATCATCCATAATTCAACCACTTGAAAAACACAAGTGTTTATTGAGTGCTTACCATGTGGTAGACCTTGTTCTAAACA
>CM052541.1:102029193-102050413 GCA_028533065.1 Trachops cirrhosus
CCAGAAACGGGTCAGGTGTAGGCTTCGGCCTGGGGTGGGTGTTGACATAGATGGAGTCCTCAGGGCTGAAGTGGTTCAGGTGGGTAAGTGAGGCATAGTGGATGTCCCCAGTGTCCTCGCCAGAGCCCATCTGCTGATCAGAGCCCTGGGAATCAAAGGCAGACAGATGTCCATTGTACGGATCATACCTGGGCATGGTCAGTGGCCCCCTGGGTGCTGGAGCTGGGCCAAGGGCAGGGACAGGGATAGGTGTGGGACAGGGTGTGGATCCTGCAGAACCTCTGGGGATGGCAGAAGGCAGCAAGGGCACCATCACCGAACATATCTAAGAAGAAAGGCTACATAGAGTACTGTCTGAGGGCGAGCATCACATTGTGCGGTGGGGGAGGCGGGGAGGGGGGAACATGTTAAAATTGCACAGTCCCTGGGGGCAGAGCCCAGGAAACTGTTGTAACAAGCTCTCCAGGAGACTTTTGTGCACGCTCAAGTTTGAGTAGCTTTGAGCTAAAAGAGCACTTGGTAGGAAGGTCTTTACAGAGGGTTAGACCGCATGAATTTAGATCCTCCCAGTTCTGTGATTCTGTGATTTTAAGAGACTCAGATCTTCCCAAAGGAAACAGCCCAGTCCCCAGCTCATGGAGACAGAGCACCCTCGGAAGCCATGTTTTCTACTGTGAGATGCCATCCCCTCAGCTGAATGGACCAAAGGTGCCCGAGCCATAGGCTGTCATGATCCCCCAGAGGAGTTGGTGTTAAAAGCTGTCTCCCACAGAGAGAAAGGTCAAAAGATTGGTTGTTAGTTTCTCCCTCTCTCTGAAGGGCTAGAATTGGGAAAGATGGGAGAAAGAACACATAGATGAGGCATTTAGGGGCGCGATGAGTCACAAGTGAGTCCAGGTTAAGAGTAAATAGAAATGATGAGTAAAGAGAAGCTAGGAAATTAAAAAGAGGAATGACAATAATGAAAACAAAGTTACCCAGGAAAGCTGAGATTCCCTCTGACTTGGGAAGGCACCTTTCCTATGAACAGTCTCATTCTCATACACGGGAGTATCATAGGTGTGTTGGGATTTGCCCTTACCTGTGGAAAAAGCAGTCAGGTTTAGAGGAGGGACCTCTCTCTCCTGCTCTCATGGAAATGAGGGTGGGGCTGGAAGTTCTAGCCTGGTAGAAGGACCCTGATGGGAGAGAGACTGGGCTTGGCTGGGAAACACCATTCTGCCTGAAAAGAGCCCAGGTGGCCAGCACAGGTTAGTGTCCAGAAAGTGGACATTAGTTCTAAGGAGCAAATGAAACTGGCTGCCTGTGTTTAATTGCATCAAACCAGTAAACCCAGTCAAGGTTAGGTCACCAAAATTCCCGAATTTAAACATCATGTTTAAGCATAATCTATTTGCTGGTGAACTTACACTATATAATAGTGTCTTTTAAATTTTGTGGACCAGGAACCACAAAGAAAAACATTTTATTTTTTTACCACACGTACACATCTCCTAGAATTAAAGTTCAATGCAAAATTATTCTTCCAATGTGCAAAGCTTTTCTATTTTGTTTTATAAAAACACTACTGTGGCCTACTAAATAGACTTTACACATTTTGAAAAATTTTACAATCCACTACTACTTTAGTATTTTTATAGCTTGACAAACCAAAAGCAATGAGGGCCAATGTCACTCTGGCCCGCTCTGTCGATCTCCTGTCAACAGACACATCGCTGAGTGTGTGATAAATACACACACAGCACCACGTGCTGAACACACCAACCAACAAAAAAGAGGTGGAAGCATCCAAGGGCATTAATCTGATCATCTCGCACAAACTACTGTAGAATTTACATGGGACCAATCCTAAACACTTAAAACGTGGAAGATCAAAAAGTACTTCAAGTGCTTTTAGAAAGATGGTATTTAAACATGATAGCAACAATTAAAAAAACAATACCATGAACCAGAAAGGTGTTTACATAAGTTTGTTTTAAAATCCTTAACTATAGAAAGATGACAAAATATATGAGCCCAAATGAATACTAGAATACTTAGTTTTAGGCAAATTGGCACTGGCCTCGCAGGCCTCGGTTTCCTTGTAGGTAACCGGGCGTGAGGAGTCGTCTCGTGGCTCACGAGCACCTCATCCAGGCTGAGCACTCGGAGGCCTGCTCCGAGCCAGCAGCAGGTTTACCTGTCCTGGCCCTTCCTCGGGCTTTGCTGAGGAACACGATCATGAGGAGGATGAGCACCAGCAGCAGCAGGAGGGCCACTGTCGCACTGAAGATGAAATCCCAGTGGCCTGGGGGGCTTTGGAAAAGAGACCAGTCAGGTGAGGAAAGTCAGAGCCAAACACCTTCGGGGAAACCACCCCACCCCCATGGCTGCGGTCACAGGGATGCTCCCGCTGAGCTGGAGGCAGGGGGCAGCCGGGTGACCAAGGTGTCTGCCCTGGAGGCCATGCAGTCTCACCGTGCCATTCCGACCCCGGGGCTGCTTCCTCTGTAAAGCAGGAACACGGATGATGTCTCCAGTTTTGCGCTGACTGTTTGCTACTCCCTAACTGGCCTTCTGGGCCCCTGTTTTTGGATCTGTGCTCACCTCTCCTGCATCCTTCCCTTAACTATTCTTGGTCCCAGCTCCTCACCCTCAGCCCTTCCCTGTGAAATACAGTTAACTCTTGGAGGATCCTGCTGTCATCTGACAAACAGCTCTGTACATAACAAACACATTTACATAGGTCTTGTCTTAAGTCAAAGGAAAAACAAAAAGTAGACTTCCTTACAACATAGCAGGCACCTAGGGAAGGTGCCTGGTGAGTCAGGGGTCATGGGGTCAAGGCAGCAGCTCTAGGGACACCGACCACTCAGCTCCACTGACCAGCGCCTCTTGGTTTCTGGTGTAATGCCTCAGACAAGGAACTGTGGTTTGCAGGACCCCAGGATTCACTGTGACAGAGTGTGGAGCAAGGGCGCCGAGGACTGAGGCAGGAAGAAAAACAGCTATCAGGCCAGTCTCAGGGCTTGAGGCCTGGGAACCGTCAGCAGAAGTAAAGAAATCAGGCCATGGGCTGTAGTGATGACAGAGTGAGCCCTTTCCCGAGGCCCCTGGGGCTTTGGGATAGCTCCCTAGAAAGGAGGAGATGGGTTGGGAGTGGGGAAAAGGGAAAAGAAGCAGGCCTGGCACTGGGCCCTTCGTGTCCCCCAAGGCAAACCTGGAGACTCTGCAGATGTTTTGGTTGCCACCACTGGGTGCCTGGGGAAGGTGTATACTATTGCTATGTAGTGGGTAGGGGCTGGGGATGCTGCTGGTATCCTACCATGCACAGGACAGCCCCTCACAACAAAGAATTGCTCAGCCCCAAATGTTGATAGTGCCAAAGGTAAAAATAATAATAATAATAATAATTGACTCCATTTTTCAGATGAGAAAACTGAGGCTCAAAGAGGTAAAATGACCTGAAGTGAGCTGACTGACTCCTGTCTCACCCCTGAGAGCCAGGTGTCCGTGGGAACGTGTAGTTGGAAGCATTAGACACAGCTGAGTATGGATGGTAGGAAATGGAGGTCTAAGAGGACAGGGGAGGGGGTGACAGTACCTGTCACTGACAGGGCTGGTGGCAGAGGTCCAGGCTGTTGGCCTCCTGGTGCTGCTGGTGGTGGACAGGGTCCAAGCTGTGAGAGACGACAGTGAAGCGGGCACTCCTATCTGTTTGCCCCACAGCCCATGTCTCCCCCTTCTAGCCCCCAACCCTGGGTGGCAGGGGCCCACACATGGCCCTGGACCAAGCACCCTATGTCCTGCAAATGCATAGAGGTGTTACACTGAGTTGTACTGGATATCCTTCACAGTGAAGTGCCACTCAGGGAAAGTGGCTTAGATGAGGTGTCACACTGTCATCTGTACATTGGATATATTCTACAGTGGTGGTCCCCAACCTTTTTGGCACCAGGGACAGGTTTCATGAAAGACAACTTTTCCACGGACAGGGTGGAGAAAGGGCAGGGGGAGGGCAGAGGGAGAGGGGAGGAGAAGACAGGGGGCGGAGCTCAGGCAGTAATGCAACACAAGCCTTGCTTCCCTTGCTCACCCAGCTGCTCACCTTCTGCTGTGCAGCCCTGTTCCTAGTGCATGGCCAGAGCGCTGGGGACCCCTGATCTATAGTCTCTTATTGTTTTTTTAACATGTCATGCACTTTCAACCTGTAATGCCTCCCACCTCCCTCCCAACCCTTCTTGTCTCCTCTGGACTAATTCCTGCTCATCCAACCAGGCCCATGTAGTGTCACCTCCTCTGGGGAGCTCTCTGGGAGAATCCATATCCCTGGCCTTCACCAGCAACCTGGGTCCTCCCTTCACTGGGCCCCGCTCCAACATGCTTCTGTTATGCCACCTGCCATGCTGCATCATAACCCTTTACACATCTGTCTTGCAGGCTAGACATCCAGCATAGGGTGGGGTCTCAGGTTTTTGATTCCCCTTCCAGAGCCTAGCCCCATGCCCTACATGAAACGGGAAATGAGCCCAGTGTGGGACAGAGACTGACCTAACAGCTGATCTGGTCCAACAGGCATCCAGCTGACCAAACAGCAGGGCAGGCTGGGCGGCAGGGTGGGGGTCTGAGGAGGTGCTTTAACCCCTGACTATCACAGAAAAATGCAGGGGAGATTTGCAACTCTGACGTATTTAGGAGTCATACCCAAGGGCCTCAAGGTTAGGGGTAACCTCAAGCTTCCTACTGTGAGGCTTAAGGACTTTCAAGCTTTAGGGTAGGGGCAGGTCCCAGGTAAAGGCCCAGACCTTCTGAGTCATCAGCCACTACACCACACAGCTTCAACCCTGAAGTCTCATGTCTGTATCACTGTGGCTGTCTCTGGTCTGTCCATGTTTCTTGACCACCAACTAGCTACCTGTGACCCTAGCACAGCCCTTTGAGAGAAGGTTGGGGATTGGGGTCAGGAGTAGAAATGCTCTGGAATGGACCAATAAGCCAGCCTTGCTCAGGACTTGGGAAGCTTAATGATCATTACAAATCAGTGGAGGAGTCCCGTTAGTAACAACAAAAATGCTCAGAGAAATGTGTGTGTTGGCGAAGGAAGAACTGACTGGAAGCCAGCAGCTCTGAGTTCTGGTGGTGGTTCTGCCCTTGCCAGCTAGTGACCTTGGCCAAGGGGTCCCAGTGTTCAGATATGAGAAGGTTGAAGGAAATGACTTTTAGGGTCCTTTTCCAGCACTAGTATCTTATGACTCAGGGAACCTGAGAAGCACACATAAGAAGGGTAAGAACTCACCCTGAGATACCACCAGATAGATGGTTTTCAGAATAATGATCCTGGAAGATTCATAGGTTCCACATCCATAGGACCCCGAGTCCTTCATCCCGAGCTTAGTCATGGTGACGACGAAGTTGTCCAATCTGCTGTTATCCTGGATGAAATATCGAGGCTTCCAAGACACTGTCCTGAGCCTAGGGTGGGTGACTAGTATGGTACAAATATGCACTGATGTTCTTCTGCACCAGACTTTTGTCTTCCAACGTTTCTGGGGTGGGTACAAGCATTTCATGGAGATGGTCTCACCCTCCAGTTTCCGCAGCAATTCTTGCTGCTGTTCCCAGGAGCCTGAGAATAAACCCTCAGGTCAGGGAGCCCCCAGCTACCAGCACAGAGCTGTGAGATGGGACCTCCCTCCTCAGGAAGTCTTCTCTGCGTCCACACTCAGAATGTGCCCCCCCACCGGCCCTGGCCCCTTTCCTCCGCCTAGCCCCTTCATGCCCACCACCCCTAGCCATCCCACCTCCTCTTGCCCTGTTCCCTCTGCCCCTCACCTGAGGCCAGGAGCACCAGCAGGACAAGTGGCAGCAGCTGTGTGGCCTCCCAGGCCATGGCCCTCTTCTTGAGCTGGGGTGGGAGCAGGGAAGCCCCTTGGGAGGAGGAGACAGAGCTGGGTGGGATTCAGTGCTGCCACCCCAGCCTGTCTGGGAAGAAGAGCTGAGGAAGGCACAGGCCTCCAGTGGGGAAGTGGCGGCCTGGGAGGAGGGAGAGACCTTGGCCTGTAGGCGAGACCCTCCCCCTGCCGAGCTGTATCCAGACCTGGGTGGAGGCTCTCTTCAGACCAACACTGTCAGGCTGTCTCCCTCTCCCTGGGGTGGGGTGATTTGTGAAAGCCCAGAAGGAAACCATGGTGAAATAAGAATCCATTTTCTCCTCCCTCCTTCTCTCCTCTAACCTACCACTTCCTTCCCAGCCTCAGCTTTCCCCTCCCCACCCAAGAAAAGCAGGGGCTGAAGGTGACAGAGTCAGGGGACCCTGTCAGAGGCTTCCTACCCAGGCCTGCTGGGAATTGGAAAGTCCTGTGAGGACTGCAGGGAAACAGGAGAAGGAGATGGAGAGTCATTTCCAGAGATGGAGATGCAGGGAAGGTCCCTGGCAAGGATGGGAGAGAGCAAAGCAGACCATGGGGGGAGGGGGAGGTGGGTGCAGAAGGAGGCCAGGAGGAGGAGGGTGGAGAAAGGGAGCCCCTGCCCCTGTGTCCGCAGCTCCCAGCCTGCCGCTGTCATCGCTCCATGAGCATTTGTTGAAAGACCACACTAATCAAGCACACTTAAAAATAATTTGTGCTTTGCAGCCCTGTGACTGATAGGGAATATAGTCAATAATATTGTAATAGCTCCGTATGGTGCCAGGTAGGTACTGGAAATATTGAGGGGCAGGGGGGAGTCACTATGTAAAGTACGTGGTTGTCTAACCACGGTGCTATACACCTGAAACCAATACAAAATAACACTGAAAGTAAACTGTAATTGAAAAATAAAAATTAAAATAAAAAAGAATTTGTCATTAGATGAGCTACAGAAAAATAATTGTCATGGGTTGCTTATAGTTAAGAGTCAAACAACAAAGTGAAGAGAAAACCTTGTAGGCATGCAGTGTGGCAGGTTGGGTTTGAAAGGAGCAACTCCCGAGGGGGAGATTAGCACAGGGAGTTGAAAGAGTTAAGGACCAGCCTGGGGAAGACGTGGGCAGAAAGCAGCCCTTGGGCAACAGGAAGCTCAGGCCACCCTTTGAGGCACTTCTGAAAACAGGCTGCCCTTTGGGACTTACCCGGGGGCAGGCAGTGCCAGGACCTTAGTCCCTCACATGGTGGGCTGCCCAGGGGGCTGAGGGGTCTGCCTTTGAGAGGAGACTGCTTCCAGCACTGGGGCAAGAAGTCTATCAGCTCTGAAGGAGAAGCGGGATGGCCCAGCTGACTGTCTACCAACTCAGTTTGGTAAGAAGTGAAAACCGGTTTGGAGCCATTCAGAGAACGGTGAAGCCCAGGCGTGTTTGCTGGCCTCATAGTGGAAGGTATCAGGTCCACCTGCCACTCCTCAGTTCAAACACCCCAGGGTGCTGGGTTTTCTTTGTTCTTTCCCTTGGTCACTACAGGGCATCCTTCACAGGCAAGCTCCAGCGTCTCCGCCTGCTGCTCAGGAAGCTTGGTTGTCTCACTCACCAAAGGCAGCCGCAGCCTTGACCTGCCTGAAACCCTCACCCTCCCTGCACCTCCCTGCTAGGATCTGGGTCCCCCTGGAGCTCTGGGGACAAGGGTGAGAAGAGAAAGAAGGAAGTGAAGTCCTAGGATTTGGGGAGAAATGTCCCAAAATCCTAGAGTCCAAAGAGGCCACCAAGCCCATAGCAGCTGGAGAGCTGGGGCATGAGGTCGGCACCTCCTCTCAGGACTCAGTGTCCTTCCTTCCCCTGCAGTCCATGCGGGAGCAGGCTCCATGACGGGCAGTGCGCGTGGGTCCCCCCAGGAGCCCCTTATCCTGGGCGAGCAGGGACGGAGGTCACCCTGTTGGCTACTCCGCCTGACATTAGGGCACAGCCCAGGCCTCTGCCTGGGTCCAGCCCCATCACTTGGGGACTGTCTTCCCTTCTGCCCTCCCTTTCCTCTTACAGTCAAGGACAAAACAGAGAAACAATGTCCACGGTTCTCTAAACATATAGAATATGACACAATGTTTTAACTTGAAAAGAATTTGAAGACCAGCAATCAGAGAGCACTCAGTCGTCTAAAGTTCACGTTCTTTTGTTTTATTCTGACAAGTCTCGAGGTAGGAATTAGTGTCCTCTTTCACAGGAGAGGAAGAATGAGGCCCACGAGGGGTAGTGACTTGCACAGGGTCACACAGGAGCGGCTGGCAGCCCGGGCCCCTGGGTCCCGGTCTCAGCCCTCTGCAGCGCTCTCCCAGGGGCGCCCCGCTCTCACGGGAAGCAGGGCAGTCATGCTAGTTGCGGGTCAAGATGGAGCTGAGCTCTCAGGGACCCGTTTTCCCTCAGGTGAGTTAAACTCACTCCTAGTTACTGCCAGGTGGTGGCCACACCTTCCAGATAGGGAGGACAGATGTCAGTGTGTGTGTATGTGTGTGTACACCAGCCACGGGCCAGGCAGTTCCTCAATCTGAGTCTGCCTGCTAGTGCCCTCTCCTGGACATGGGGAAGAGGTGCCTCCTCCCTAAGGTCCCATAGGATTACCCCCTGCCCCCTCCTCTCTCCCCAAATCCATCTTGGAGTGGCTCCACTAAGGCTCTGGCTGTCTCCTGCCTATGGTACATGCTATCCCACTTGGGAGGTCCCTGACCCAGGGCAGAGAGTAGAGATGCCACATTTATCTCCAGGTGCTTTCTCAGTTACTCCAAGCTGGTGGCTCCCGCTCTTCAGGGGATGAATGCAGCCCATATTCTCCAGCTTTCCCTGTAGAAGACGCCAAGTCTGAGCTCAGGAGCCTGTGAGGCAGGGGCAGACGACTCAGGCAATTGGGCCCAGGTTCCTGGGCTCCATCCACCCAACCTCACCCCACCCCTACCAGGCAGCCCTCCAGGCTGTTGTCGGCTCTGAGTTGTCCGCTGTGTCACAGTGGCTCCTCTCTTCCCAGGAGAAAATGAGACTCTGAGGTTGGGGGGGTGCCAATCCCCTTTTCTCTGAGCTGCAGTCCCCTGTTCAGTGGAACCTGGAGGTCCCTCAGTCTCCTGCAAGAGCTCAGACCTGGAGTCCAGGTGTAGGAACTGGAAGAGACACCCCTGAGTTCAGCCTCTGCACCCCAGTCTGGGGACAGGCTGGTCCTCCTGCTGAGGAGGGGGCTCTCAGCTGCCCATCACAGCTGTAACAGGAGGATCTGGCCAGCAGGTGGCAGCAGTGAGAGAGCAGGCTCTGCTGGCTCCCAGGACTTGAGGAACAAGCAGCCAAAGCAGGGCAGGGCATTGTCAGAAGTGGGTCAGAGGACACATGACTCAGGGGATGCAGGCTTGGACAGCTCTGAGGTCCCCTGCTGCTGATGCCTCTGGGGACCCCCAGTTCTTATTCACTGATCCTTCTCCTCCAGGGCCAGCCGTTGGGACACTGACTGCCTCTGAAACTCTTCCCTAAGTTCATGGGGAAGCTTGAGGGGAGCAGAGGGAAGCTGAGGACATAGGGTCCCGATGGACAGCAGGGTTTCCAAGCCGATGGGAGCTGAGGCTCTGTCTGTAAACAGCACCACCCAGCTGGGTCCTGGTCAGCTGTGGCTCTAAGCAGAATCCCCTCAGTGGCCTACCCTGGGATTTGCTGCATGGTGCCCTCCACTCTGGGCCTCTCCTCAGGCTCCTGGCAGCCCAGGGGCACTGAGCAGGTGAAGTGCAGTCTCTGGTTAGGGAAAGCTTGAACCCAGCATTGCATACATCCTCACCCCCCAACCTGGCTCCAATCCAGACAGGTCCTCATCTGCACTCCTCTTACAGCCTCCTGGGGTCCCTCTGGGAGAAGCTCCCCCACTCCATAAGTGGCCTTAAACCAAGAAGGCTTCCAAGGAGGCTCCGGTCTTCCAGGTGGGTCCCTCCAGGGTCGAACAGGGTCCCTGCACATGCTGTAGCCTGTGAGGACCAGGGAGAGAGCTGAAGAAGGGTGGGCTCCTACTCACCATGCCCTGTGCTCTTGGGCTAGCGCAGCCCGTCTCCTGGCCGTGCCTCCACTGCCCACCAGGTCAGCCCCAGGGTAATGCTGCACCTGCCTGCCCACCCTCCTCCCTCACCTGGGCACCTCACAGTCCTCCTGGCTGGGCACAGGTGAGGATATACTGCCTGGGGACCATCCACACTCAGGTGCTGTGGAAAGTGTGTCAAGCCCCCAGGGCTCTTGCCCTCAGGAGCCTGGGAGGACGGGCTCTACTCACTTCCCACGTGTCTCTTCTTCCAGAGCCCATAGACCACGATCACCATCACAGGCACCAAGAGGAAGGCCAGCACCCCCACGAGCACAATGGGGTTGGAGTCCTGGTGCCTGAGAAGGCGGGACAGAGTGGGGAGGTGAGCACCAGGTTCCCCCACCTCGACCCACGTCTTTCTGCACACCACACGGGAGGACTCAGAAGAGGGGAAACCCTGATGGCCCCGCAGGGAGCGATGGTCTCTCTTTCTTGAGGACTCAGCTGTGGGAGAAGGAAGTGAGGCACTCAGAGCTCAGGGGAGGAAGTCCACAGATGGAGGGGAGCACCCCTCCTCTATTCCCCCAAATCTGCTTATTGTTGAGGACAGAGATTCTAAGAGACCCCCATTTGTGACAGAAAAGACAAAGATCCTTATTCTGTCATAGTGATAAAGAATGTCTCTTAGCACCATGGTCCTCTGTAACAGATGCTGTAGGTGTCCTGCCTGTATCACTTCCGTGTGTACCTGACGTCAGCACCTCCATTCGTGTGTGTGTGTGTGTGTGTGTGTGTGTGTGTGTATTTTTTTCTCTTTTTTTTGGACTGAGAACTTTGTTTTGTCACTGGCCACACATGGCTGGCAGCCCTCTACTGATGAACAGGAGTGGGTATATAAATACCCCAGCTCTCTTGCCATTCAGGTGGTTGCTTGACAGTGGAGCCCAGAGTTCCCCACTGGGGCTGCGTTCTCACTGCCCGCAGTGGCAGTGCCTGGGTTAAGCGCTCTATCAGCTGCCTTCCTTCCTCTCCCTGTCTCACTTCTCCATGCTCTCCCTGTGTTCCAAATATGACACGAATCTTGGTCTCAGAGTCTGCTTCTGGCAGAACCCAAATTAAAGCATCCTCCATTCCCCATTTTGCAAGCCACCACCCTGTCTTGCCCCTACCCTCTCCTCTCCATCCACACACCCTTGTGCTGACCCCTCCCCTGCCCTCATGGGAAGGGGTGGGCGAAAGGGGAAGGTCTGCTATAACATGTGCATCTTGAGGCACTGAGAACTGTTGCCATCCCTGGTAAAATGTCATTCAGCCCCCAGACCCATGGTACCTGATGGGGGATAATTTGTTGAGGAGAGATCTGCTGGTGTGGCATGTCCTCATGGTGGGCGATCTGGTGCGCAGGTGGCCGGCCTTAGTGGAGATGGATACCGGGCCAGCTGAGAAGGCAATGGCATTGCCAGGATATGCAGTCACAGTCTGGAGCCCCTTGGTCCTTCTGGGCCCCAGGGTGGAGGGGCTGGTGAAGCTGTAGCCTGCCGTGGAGCTCAGTTGGATGGTCTCTGAGTCAGTGGAGGGCAAAAGTCTGTCCAAGGTGAGGACTCCAGGTGTGAACATCCTCATACTAGTGGTGAAAGGGGCATCAGAGCCTGAGGTGGGGGCTCGGCCTGTTGAGATGACAATTCTACCCTTGAGGATGTTGGTCAGCTGTGTAAGAGGAGTGTTCCTCTCGGTCGTGGGGACTGAGGGACCAGAGAGGGAAGAACATTAGAGTGAGTTAGGGGCCTAGGTGCTGGGAACAGATCCTGGCAACCCACCTGGCTGTCTAGATGCCAGGGTGGGGCCTGTCCTCGGCTCCCCTCCTGAACTGAGACCTACAATTCTGCTCTGCTGAGAGACCAGGTGTGTATTTGTTCAGAGGGTGATGTCAGGAAGAAGAAGTAAGCACGGTAAAGAAGGAAGAGACCTTCACAATTTCTTTAGCCTTGCCCGCCAGGCCATCTGGACCCAGAGTTGGGCCCCATCCCCAACTCTTTTGTCAGTTCTAGACCCTCCTCATTTCTGTGGGTCAAAGAAATTTCTCTACTGTGATGTTGGAGTGAGATTTTTCCAGTTACTCCATAATTAATGACTAGTGTCCAGAGATGAGAACAAAGAAGCATCAAAGGCCTAGATTCCAAGGAACACCACAAGCAGCAGGGTCAGACACCTTCCTTGGGGGTTTTCTAAGAGATAGCAGCCCTGCTACCCTCATCCATCAACCCAGACCTTTACCACTCCATTTTCTGGAAGAAGGCTGATGTTTGGAAGGTCAAGGATAAGGAGTTGTAATTCTGAGGTCCAATCTAGGGGGCAGTGTTGGATCTTTCTCTGCTGGGAACAAGAAAACTGGAGAGAGATGGCAGGGGGTTAGAGAAGGCTGCTGCATCCCTCGACTGTGCATGGCAAGGATCCATTCCTGAGGCCAGGGGTCACCATGGAAGGTGCCCTTTTTTCTGGGCAAGGAAACCCAGAACAAGTGGCACTGCTGAGGGTGGGCATGGAGGAAGAGGCTGACCTGGAGCCAGATCTCCCTCATCATCATCATACTGAGCAGTGGGCAGAACCAAAGGACTCTTCAAAGAGCTCACACATAGGCGCCTTGGGAGAGCCATTTAGACACAATCTTCCTAGAGGACCTCACAGGGCTGGGCAGAAAAGAAGTGACACTCAACAGAAAGAGAACTCTAACAAGGGTCAGGGAAGCCACACAACCTTCATCCCTGCCCCAGTACACCAAGGAGTTGGGGGTGAGGGGAAACATGGAAAAGGGGACTAAGGAAAACCCACCTCCCCACCTCCAGTGATGAAGGAGAAGGAGTTAGGCAGCGAGCTGCTCCTCTTTCCCATTTCAGGTGCCTTGGGCCATGAAACCTGGTCTTTAAGGAGGACTTAAACCAAGCATATATTGCTAGATGATTCTAGTTTTTAACTGGGCTGAGGATTTTTTATTTTCTAGAAATGAAAAGGTCTGAAAATCTGGAATCTCCCCAAATTGTCATTAAGAGATGCAAAGTGAGATTGGACATAGTACAATGCCAAATTCATGTCTGTACCCCTACAAGTTAAAACTTCAGTAAACTGGTTTCAACCACTTCCCTGAGTCTAAATTAGAACTGGAGAGTGGAGGAAGGAGATTGAGCTCCGCATCTCAGAGAGAGCATTGGCCTCGATCAGACCCAACAGAAGACGGGGGATGCAGGTGGGTTGGGGGAACAGAGAAGAATGGGTATTGAACTTCAGAATCATTGGCTACTTTTTTCAGGCTCTTTCACTGGCCATTCACCCTTTCCTACGCATAAACATGGGAGGACCTTGGAGCTAGGTTCTTGGCCCTCTCTTCTTTTTCTACATTCAACAGAGAGTTCATATCTTCTTGAATTTTTAAGAACTTTATCAAGATATAATTTACATCTCTGATAACACACCATTTACAGTGTCAAATTAAATGATTTTTAGTAAACTCACAGAGTCACACCACCATCATCACAGTCAACTTTAGAATAGTTTCACCATCTCAGAAAGAAACTCCTCACCCGTTGGCCATTACCCCTCAGCCCTAAGCATTCATTCATCTACTTTCTGTCTCTATATATTTTTCTAATGCCCTTGACTTTAAACTGTCTTTATAGAGATACTTTAAATATATCCCCAGCTCTGACCTCTCACCTGAACTTCAGGCTGATACATCAACTGCCTGCTTCCTTTCTCCACGTGAGGCTCTAGGAGGTATCTTAAAGGTAACATGATAAAATAGAGCTCTTCATTTTTCTCCTCCAAACTATCTCCTCTGTCAGATCTACCCTACCCAGTCCATGGTACCACCATCCAACTTGCTGATGAAATGGCATACTTTGAGGTCATCCTTCATGTTTCGCTTTTGCTCACCTCACACATGAGCAAATCCAGTCTTACATCAAAAATGTACAGGGAGGGCAGGAGTCTGACCATCATAAATTGGAGCCCCTCCACTTTTTTCCACCTCTAGGGACCACATCCTATTCCAAGACACTATCATTTCCAGCCAGAATGCCCACAGTTTTTCTCTGCCCATTCACTTACCCCTCCAAAATCCTCTACACAGCAGCCTAATGTCTTAACAATAAGCCACAACACACCTCGATAAGCTCTGCAATAACTATTATACTTACAATAAACCTCAAACTCCTTTATCATGGACTTTAAGGCTGCTGTTTGACTCTCCAGCCTCATCTCCTATCATTCTGCCCCACACTCAGTATGGACAGCCACACAGGCCTGCTTTATAAGACCCTAGCTCCTCACCACAGGACCTTTGCACATGCATTCTCCCCACCTGGTATGAACTTTGAAGTGCCTACATTTCAACACAGCTAGAAAGCTCTCATCACTTAGGGCTCTGCTTAATGACATCTGCTCAAGGAGGTCTTCTCTGAACCCTGGTACTTCAGCAGCTCCCCCCACCACTGAGTTACTTTCTAGTTTATTGCACTGTTTTATTTGCTTAAGAACATCAATTGTCATCTGCAATTATTGTCTGATGATGTACTGTTGCCTGTCATCTCCCCTAGGGCAGAAATGTGTCTGTTTTTGCTCACCACTGTATCCTCAGGGCCTAGAATAGTGGCTGGCACATAATCGGGGCTCAATGAACATATATTAAACAGAAGACTGAAGAAAACAAAGTGGAGAGTCCTGAGTTTGAATCTCACCATTGCCGCTTGCTAGCTCTGTTATCTTGGACAAGGTCAGAGGCACATGGGTGGTTTTAAACCTCATTTTCTTCATGTACAAAGTGGTGACAATGATGTTCATGAAGCAGCCTGTGAAAACCAGCGCTGTGCAGCATGCCCACTGAAGGATTATTATTCTCAGTATATCCAATGTTAGTGGAGTGCAGGACAGGAAGGACTCCCCCCACCATCCCACTGCCCCAGCCAGCCTGCTCACCTGGAGACACTTCCAGCTGGAAGCCCATCAGAGGGTAGAGGGTTCCAGAGCTGTTGCGCATGCACCAGTAGCGTCCCGAGTCCTGGCGCCTGAGGGCCACCATGGTGATGTTGATCACCTTGGCCTGGGCATCGTCCTGCAGCAAGTACCGCGGTCCCTGCACCCAGACCCGGGTAAACCCAGGTTCACACTTTTTCTTCCGGATTTTGCACCAAACCTTGGCCTCCACGTGTTTTTTGCGGCTCTTGTAGGAGCACTGCACAGACAGGGTCTCCCCTTCGAAATGCTGCACTTTGGAGTACACGCTCTCGGCAGGAGCACCTGGGGAGACACACCTTGTTGAGCAAGGTCTGGCAAGAGAGGAGGAAGGTGATATCTTGAAACTTTAAGCTCGTGGTGAATGGAGAGGAGGTGGATATCGCCCTACGGACATGGGATTCACAGTCTGAGGGAGAAACAGCCCTACTGGGAGGGAGCTGCCCCAGTCTGAGCGGGGAGATGAAGGCCCCTTTTTTCATGGTATTTTCTAGTCTGATGGGAACATGACAAGCCCCATCTTCAGAGTCTCACGGGCATGACCCAGGACTTGACCTCAATAAGACAGACACACAAATGCAAACACAGGTCTTTAAGTTATGAAATTCCAGAGCACAAACAACCTAAGTAGATAAGAAGATCCAATCTTAATTTTAAAACATTAAGAGTAGTTATTTATTTTACAAATATGTTCACCATAGATATATTTTAAATAGCAAGTTGCATTGGCTCATTTAAGTGGTGTTTAATTTTAAAATATCCTCGCTCCATAAAACCCATAGGTTGAATATGCCCCAAAGTGCACAGAAACTTTCATCAAAGTGCAAGCCAAAGAATTTTACAATTATCCACTGTTCATTTCCAACACGTTGCATTTTATGGATGTGGTGTGCACTTTAAGATCCACAGTCTGGCGGGGAGAGAGTAGAACTAGGTCAGGGGTGGTTGAATGAGGGGACAGGGGAGAGAGAGAGATGGGGGGGTCCCTCCACCCCTCTGCCTGCCATAAGCTCAGCACTTGCTCCTTAACACACCAGAGTCTTCTGCAAACAAGCAATACACACAAGTTACTCCCCTCTAGGACAGAACAGAGAACGCATTTTGGAGTCTAAATAGACATGGGTTCAAACTCTGATTCTACTACATGAACAGATCAGGTTGGCTATGAGAACTATATCCCAGTACAGTGCCTTGAATATAGTACGTGCTCAAGGCATACTTCCTTTTCCCAAATGCAGGTAGCTCCAGACTTCTGTGCTAGAGCTCAGAGCTGATAACCAAGGGCCTGGCACCTAAGAGATCTGCCTCAGTTTCCAACCCAGCTGCCACTGTAGTTGAGGCTTGGAGTAGGGTAAACCCTCTCTGAGCATCACTTTGTCCCACACAAACTAAATAGAATGATCCAACTCAGTTATTTGGAGGGTGGGAGGTTTGGGGGACCCCAGGATGGCTCAGGACAGGAGACACTCTTCTGCCCTGGCACAGAGAGGGGTATGTCTGGGAGAGGTGTGTGGATGGGGTGACCTTGGAAAAGGGTCCCCAGGGTACTGTGTTCATTCCTGTCCACCTCCCACCCTCTCACAGGTGGTGAGGAGTACATTTTGCCAACCCCCACCATCAGGAAGTGGTAACTTGGTTGCCATGGCAGCAAAGGAGGCAGGATTGGGTGACCCCCTCCCCCTTTGAAGAACATTCGTGTCTGTGGGGTTGGAGAAGACTTCAGGGATTACTTCCACTCTGAACAGGGGGTAGTGGCATCAGCATTCTGAGAAAAAGCAAGTTCAAAGCACACACACATGATGCAATGATTCCTGTAACAACCAAACGGGCCTTCCTGACAGAGGCCAAGGGAAGAGGTTTTTTGTGTGAGGAACTGAAGCGCCCCTGGTCAGAGGTCGTGAGGCAGCCACGCAGAAATGGTCCAGAGCTTTGTGAGACCTCGGGGAGCTTTGCCTGGGGCCAGGTATTAGGATGGAAGCTTCTCTTTGGTCTCTGGTAAGGAGTTGCTTAGGCCAACCCAAGCTCCTCCTCCCCCTCCTCCAACTCCACAAAATATTAAACAAGATCATTGGGCAAGAAGTAGCCCGTTAGGAGGGTCCAGGAAAAGGCCATATGCCCCGCCCACCCCCAGCCAGCCCACCCACCTGCTCACCTGAAACGCAGCCCTGGAGCCACAGGAGGAACAGCAGCAGTAACAAAGTGGGGGCCATGGCTCCATCCAGCTGGGACAGTCGCAGGCCAGCAGGGGGCCAGGACGCCCCCCAGATCCAAGGTCGGGGCCCCAGGCCCGTGCAGTCTGGACCCCTTGGGTCTGCCAGGGGACAATCTGAACTTGTAAAAGTGAAGTTGCCCATTTAGGGAAGTGAGAAAGTCACGGGACCCACTGTGAACGGCAGACCGCAGGAGCCCGCAGACCCTACGGGAGGGCGGTGCCTGGTACTGTTTCCGCCCTCTTCCTCGAAACTTCAGGCAGGTGTGGCTGCTCCACCCAGTCTGGGCCCCGCAGCCCAGGGAGGGTTCACAGGGTCTGAAGACTTCCCACGCTGTCTAGATTCCCTCCTGGAAAGTGGTCCAAAAAGTGTGCCTCCTCTTCTGAGACAGGGATCCATCTAGGTGCTGGTGTGAAGTTTCTAGAACCTCAGGTACAGACTTCCCTGGAATGCTCTGGGATTAGACATCCCGGGTAGGGGCTGTGTGGCCAGGGAGAGGCATCTTGGATATTACGTTTTTCACAAACACACATTCAAAGGAGTTTCTTAAAAACTCACATTCATTCACTCATTCATTCATTCATTCATTCTTTCCTTACCAAATGCATTTATTCTGGCTCTCTCCCCCCCTTACACACACACACACACACACACACACACACACAGATTCCTGGCTGGTCAGAACTGTCACTCCTGCTCACACTTACAAATAACCCCCTACATGCTCAAACACAATCTTATTTTTGTCACAGTTAGGGTGATAGGAAAAAAAGATGCCAATTGTTAAAATTAGAGCATAAGGTTTGGGTTCAGGGAGGGGCTGCTATGCTTTCACACGTGGAGGCACATGCACATTCACACACAGACACAAACTCTCACACACAACACACACACACACAAACTGCCTCTCCTTTTTGCCATTAACATGCCTCCCTAGCTCTATCCTTCTCACTACCTGTGCTACTGACCTGCCTACTCACCCACCAGCTCTCAGGAGACTCCTGCTGCCTCTTACCCACTTCCTGAAGCAAGACCAGATCCTCCCCTCCCCCACCTCTTCCCCAGAAACCACACCCCCAGCCCCTTCTTCCCCCAGCTCTGGCCCCCAGCCAGCACCCAGGCATGCCCACTCGACTTCCTCTCACTCAACCCTATCTCTCCTATACAGCCGCTGGGCTCCAGCTAAAATGACCCAGCATTTGGCCCAAGACCCCACCCTTCACTTAGTCCCCAGAGCTGAGAATCAGGATACACTACGGACAGCCAGGAGCTGTGTCATGGGCTCCTTTGAAGTGTGGGGACCTAGTGGAGCCCCGGACGATGTGTGCTCCCCCTATTCACCTATGCCAACTTTCTCCTCCTCTGGTGGGACTCAGTAAGAAGTCCTCATGTTTGCGTGGCCACAGTCTTAAACTGAGTTTGAACCTCCAAGTCCTGAACCAAGGAAGTTTTATCTTTGCTGACGCAAAACATTTAGTCTCTTAACTTACTCGTTTATTCGTTCTTCAATCTGATATAATTTGTCCGTTCTTACAATCTAATATGCCATGGGTGTGCTAGGCTTGGGGGTGGAGGAATGGGATCCAGTTGTCACTCCAGACCTCTCAGCTCCCAGAAGACCTATCCTGCTTTCCTTATCCACCCTCCATCTTTCAACACTGCGGCCCCAGCCCTCAGATCCCGAGTTCAGAGGCCATCTCACCTCCCAATACACATGGTATCTTCCATCCTTCCTTTCCTCCATCAGCACAGTGAATGGCTTTAGGAGTGGGGATGTCAGTGATCCCTGGCAGGGACTCCACATACCTGGAATCGACATTGCTTTTAAAGCCCTGGTATGTGACCTGGCTGGTGTGGCTCAGTGGAATAAGTGCCAGCCTGTGAACCAAAGGGTCACCAGTTCAATTCCCAGTCAGGGCGCATGCCTGGGTTGTGGACCAGGTCCCAGGACCCAGTAGGGGGTGTGTGAGAGGCAACCACACATTGATGTTTCTCTCCCTCTCTTTCTGCCTCCCTTTCTCTAAAAATAAATAAAATATTTTTTAAAAAAGCCTTGGAGTGTGCCCACATTGAGTGAAGCATTGTGAAAAGTGCCCTAGAAGCACCCTCTCTGTCACAGGGTATCAATGAGGGCATGAAAACCCAAACCCTCTCGTTCCTCTGACCAAGGTGGTATAAACGGGAGGCAGTGTTCCTTGAAGGAAATTTGTAAGAATTTATCAAGATCTCTAAAAATGTGTATATGTCATGCTTTTTTTAACAAAATAATTTAATACAGCATACCGTTTTTCTGTTTCTTTCTACAGGGTGGGGCAAAAGTAGGATTACATTTGTGAATATGCAAAACACAGTTTATTATTGTATTATTATTTATTAATTATTATATTATTTTCCATACAAGCAACTATAAACCTACTTTTAACCCACCCTGTGTTTCCATTTAAAAAAATTAAAGCCCGATTTACACAAAATAAAATTCATTCTTTTCAGTGGGAAGTTCTGGGAATTTCACATACCCACAGGGATTTGTAACCACCGCCATAATCAAGATATAGAAACATTCCATTACCTCTAAAGTTTCCTCATGTCCCTTGTCAGCCATCCCCTCACTCCACCCTCAGTTCCCAGCAAACACTGGCCTGTTTTTTCCCCCGTCTTTAGTTTTGCCTTTTCTAGATGTTACAAAAATGTAGTGATACAGTATGGCTTCTTTCATGTAGTATAGTGCATCTGAGATGTGTGTTGGGTATTTCAGTAGTTTGTTCCTCTTTATTGCAAAGTAGGATCCCGCTGTATGGATGTACCACAACTTGTTTACCCACATCTCAGTTGAGGGTCATTCAGGTTGGTGTCCAGTGTGGGTTATATCAGATAAAACCACTACAAATATTTGTACACAGGTTTTTGTATGAACACAAGTTTACATTTCACTGGGTAAATACCTAGAGTGGGATTGCTGGGTTATATGGCAAGATTACACTTAACTTTTTAAAAACTGACAAGTTGTTTCCCAGTGTGGCTGCACCATTTTGCATTTCTCCCAGTGATGTTCCACTTGTTCCCTATTCTTGGTAGCACTTTGATATTGTCAGGTGTTGACCACCCCCGATTCTAATAGGTGTGTGGTCGTATTCAATGTGGCTTTATTTTGCATTTCTCTACGAATACTGAACACCTTTTATTGTGCTTATGTGCCATTGATATATCTTCTCTAAGATAGTGTCTGTTCAGATCTTATTTTTGTTTTTTTATTATTGAAGTTTGTGCTCTTTATATATCCTGATGTATTCTTTTTTTCTTTTAATCCTCACCCAAGGATATGTTTTTTATTGATTTTAGAGAGAGGGAGGGAGGGAGAGAGAGAGAGAAACACCGATTCAAGAGACACATCGATCAGTTGCCTCCCACGTGTGCCCCAGCCGGGATGGAGCCCGCAGCTCTTTGGTGTGCAGGATGACGCGCCCTCCACCTGAGCCACTGGCCAGGGCTCTTCTGATGGATTCTTTCATTAAATACATGCATTACAAATATTTTCCCCAATCTGTTGTTTGTCCTGTTATTAGTAGTATATTTCAGAAGCAAAAGTTTTTAATTTTGATATAGTGCAATATACCATTTTTTGGTTCATACTTTTCATGTCACATCTAAGAAATCTTTGCTTAACCCAAGGTCACAAAGATTTATTTAACAGTCTTACTGAGATATGATTCACACAATATAAAACTGACTCATTTAAACTGTACGATTCAGTGGTGTTTAGCATAATCACTGAGTTGTACAACCAAAACCCAAATCTACAACATTTTCTCCACTCCAGCATGGAACTCCATATCTGATGCAGACACCAGCCTGTAGTGTCTGCATCATTATGGATGAAATGAGACATTCACACGGACTACCGAGTCCAGTGGAGGAAAAGGAACAGCATGGCTTTTCTCTCAAGGGGAGCAAAAGCCTTGGCCCTTGCCATGACCGGCCTTTATTGGGTTTCTGGGCACATTACATGATGGTCCTCATTTACTACGCGCAGGTTCCCTTTAGGTGGTTACCTTTCACAGAAAACAAAGGAGCCAATGCTGCTAA
>CM052541.1:102050913-102099631 GCA_028533065.1 Trachops cirrhosus
GGGGGGAATGTGGGTGGGAGAGGGTGTTCAGGGTGGAGTGGAATGAAGGGGGATAATAGGACAACTGTAATAGCATAATCAATAAAATATATTTTTAAAAATTAAATAAATAAATAAATAAGAATCAAATGTTTCTTAAAGATTGGTGATACCTACAAAATCAACTAAGTCGTGAAATTTCTGTGAGGATGGATCTTTATCTAACATTTCAATTGCTTTAATATTTATCAATCTATTTCAATCTACTTTTTCTTGTCATTTTGGGTTTTTTTTTTTGGAATTTGTCCACTTCTAGGATTTCAAAGAGTATTTGTTTAGGATTGATGGATTGATTGATTGATTGATTGTTTTGAGAGAGAGAGAGACATTAATTTATTGTTCCACTTAGTTATGCATTCACTGATTGATCCCTAAATGTACCTTGATGGGGGATAAATCTTGGCATATTGGGATGATGCTGTAACCAACTGAGCTACCTGGCCAGGGCCTCAGGATTTACTTATTTATTTAAAAATCTTTGTAGAACATGTGGCCATTTTCCTCTATTTTTTCAATTTGTTGTTCATTTATATCTTTTAGGTTCATCAGTCTTGGCAGAAGTAGGTCTATCTTATTAAACTTTTCAAAGAACAAATTACATTTTCTTAATCTCTACTTTTTAATCCTTTTAATTGACTTTTGACCCTCACCATTATTATTTTTCTCTCTTAAATTTTTTCAGACTTGTTCTGTTGTTCATTTTCCATCTTCTTGACTTAAGTGCTTAGTTCATCTATTTTTAACCTTTTATGTTTCTGACAAATGTATTAAAGCTATTTATTTTCCCTCTATTAGCTCTGCCTTATAAATGTGATATGTAGTATCTATACTATCATACTATATTTTATTATATACTTAATGATTTATATATTACTATTACTTTGTTTCAAAACATACTATTTTAGCTTTAGTTCTATGCATTCCTAATTTTCTTGCATTATGTTTGAAGAATGTATTCCATATCATATTAAGTCTTTCGAATTTATTTAAGCCTGTTTTATTTCCTCATACAAGGTCTACTTTTGTAAATAGTCTGTGTATATTTGGAAGAATATATATTATCTGTTTTTATTTATATAGCGTGTTATATATGTGTGTATATATTTTATAAATAATGTATTTTGTTAAATATTCATAATGCACTTATATAGTTGAAAACATTTTAAACAGGTAAATACATAGTTTATATACTTAAAATAGTTTAAAATAGTTTATTATATATTATATTATAATATATATAACATATTTATAAGTATTGGGTTGGCCAAAAAGTCTGTTTAGTTTTTTCCATAAAATAAAAGACTCATTTTTCATTTTCACCAATAACTTTATTGATTTGGATATTTTGAGTAGGGCAGCTATCTCCTGCTATTGACTTCTAGTGGGTAGAGGCCAGGGGTGCTGCTAAACATCTTTCAATGCATAAGACAGACCCACAGCAAAGAATTCTTTGGCCAAAATATTGATAGTACCAAGAAACTTGACAAACCACTTTTGATGCATCCAATCAGCCACAGTACCTTCTCCACACACTGCACAAATCTTTTTTTTTGTTTCAGTTGCGTTTTTACCTTTCTTGAAATAATGCACCAAAAATGTCTCATATCTTCTTCCATCCTCAATATTAAAATGGCTGCACAAAAATTCACCAATTTCAATAAGTTTTTTAAATAAATGCACACTGATATGACAGCTGTCACAATACAACTTAACAAAATTGTTTCGAATTAAACTGAAGCCAACTAAACACTACTAAAGGCATGCTGCAGAGAAAATGTAACTGACTTTTTGGCCAACCCAATATTATATAAATATGTATGACACCTAAAATTTATTATCTTCTGCTTTAGAATTTTGACTCCTCTGTTTATTTTTTGTTTCATTGATCTATCTAGTCTTTTGAGAGGGATGTAACTCTCCAACTACAATTATTTACTTCTCCTTGCATTTCTCATAATGTTACTTGGTATATTTTATGGCCATACATGTAGGTGTGTATATATTTATGATAGTTCTATTTTCTTATTCAAGTGTGCCTATTATCAGTACTTATTATAAATCTTTGTCTAATAATATCTTTATCTTAAATTCTGTTTTATTCAGTATTAAGATTGTTACTATTATTTTGTTTCATATTATCCATGCATATTTTTCCAGCTTTTTATTTATTGTTACAGAAAATTTTTAAAAGCCCAACTGAGAGTCTATTCCTTTTTTTAACGACAAAACTGCATTTTTTCCAATATTATTTTGTATTGGTTTTAGGTCTACGGAATAACGATTACACAATCATATACTTTACAAAATGTTCTCCCCAGTATTCCCAGTACCCAACTTGCACCACACCTAGTTATCACAATATTATTGGCTATATTCCCTATGCTGTACTTTACATCCATAACCATTGTTAATTTAGTTATTTTTATTATTTTCCTACTTTCCTTTGAATGAGGTTTTTTTGGGGGTGCTGTTTTAAAGGCTATACATTCTGGACTTCCAGTCAAGATGGAGGCATAGGTAAACATGGCTCACCTGCTTGCACAACCCCATTGAAATTACAACTAAAATATAGAACAACCGTCACTGAGAACACTCAGAAATTAAGTTGACATCAAGTCTGACAACTACAGAATTAAAGAAACCACATTCATCCAGACTTGTAGGAGGGGCAGAGATACAGAACAGGCTGGTCCCACATTCATGTGTGGTGGATAAAAATTTGGGAGGGATAGCTTGAGAGTGAGGAATCCCAGCCCCCCACCAAGCCCCCCAACCCAGAATTCCAGTGCCAGGAAGAGAAGTCACCATAATTTCTGGCTGCAAAAACCAGCAGAGATTGAGTTGGTATAAGAAACTTCTGGAGTCCCAAGCAGTGCCTCTTAAAGAACACACACATAGACATACTCAGACTCACTCCCTCAGAGCCCCAGCACCAGAGCAGCAGCTTGAAGGCACCAGTGACATACAGGGAGGAACTGAAGTGTCTGGCATCAAAGCAAGAGCTGGGGGACAGCTTTCTCCCAGACAGAAAGGTGGGTGGAGGTCATGGTCCCTTTTCTAAACCCTCCCCACACAGAGCTAGCAGGCTGAAGCCATATCTGAGACTCCACCAATCTAACACAGTTTGCCCCACCCTGGAGATCCCCTGAGACTCTGTTCCACCCACCTTATGGGCCCACCCAAGCTGTTAACAGTGACTTTTCCATATGAATGGTCTTGGTTTATGCTTCACAACTTCATAAATCCTCTCAAACAAGCAACAGCCAGGCCCCAGTCCCCATACCTCTTGCTAAGTGGCCCCAGGCCTGGCACTAATAACATCCAGCCTAGATTCACAGCTTAGCTTTGCCTGGGAATCTCCAAATCCAGCACAAGTAACAGCCATCTCAGATTGCTTTATAGCTCAGGCAGGGTGTCCCAAGCAAAACACAGGTGAGGGCTGACCTTGGCCTGCACCACTTGGGAAACCAGGATCAGCACAACCAATGGACAGCTACAGACCACATCAGAGAATCACCACCCTGCCCCTGCACATCTGACCCTCCAGGGAGATTGGAACTTGGTGGTCAGTAATCACAGCCAATCCTTACAGCTGGCTGGCTTGAGTAAATCCCTCCCATTGACCTGCCAACAGCAATCAAAGCTCAACTACAGGAAGAAGGTGTACTCAGCTCACACAAAGGGTGCACTTTGAGTTCCCAGCTTGAGTGATAGGGGTGGATGTTCCACCAGACACTACAGGACAACTACTACATTAGGCCATGCTACCAAGACTGGGAATCATAGCAGCTCTACCTAATATATAGAAACAAACACAGGGAGGCTGCTAAAATGAGGAGACCGTTATCTACAAAGGAGTTCCCATAAGGCTATCAGCTGATTTCTCCAAAGAAACCTTGCAGGCAAGAAGGGGCTGGAAAGAAGTATTCAAAGTCCTGAAAGGCAAGGACCTACATCCCAGATTGCTCTATCCAGCAAAGCTTTCATTTAGAATGGAAGGGCAGGTAAAGTGCTTCCCAGATAAGGTCAAGTTAAAGGAGTTCATCATCACCAAGCCCTTATTATATGAAATGTTAAAGGGACTTATCTAAGAAAAAGAACATAAAAAATCTGAACAGTAAAATGACAACAAACTCACAGGTATTAACAACTGAAGCTAAAAAAAAACTAAGCAAACAACTAGAACAGGAACAGAATCACAGAAATGGAGATCACATGGACGGATATCAGTGGGAGGAGGAGAGAGGGGGAAAAGGTACAGGAAATGAGTAGCACAAATGGTAGGTAGAAAATAGACAGGGGGAGGTTAAGAATAGTATAGGAAATGTAGAAGCCAAAGAACTTCTATGTACAACCCATGAACATGAACTAAAGGGGGAAATGCAGGTGGGAGGGAGTGTGCAGAGCGGAGGGGAATAAACGGGGGGAAATGGTACAACTGTAATAGCATAATCAATACAATATATTTAAAAAATAAAAAATAAAGAAATGTTGAAATGAATTGCATGGGAAGACAGACCACTTTTAGGGTTTTCATCCTCCCACAGCAGAGGAAGGAAGATACAATTTGTACATCTGCCAATTACCTACAATTTACAGAATTATAAAATAGTTCTCATTGAATCAGCATCAGAGAACACAAGGAAGAGTGTGCTAGACACAATGCAGTTTTCCATGGAAGTGCACATTTTTGATTAAAAAAAGTATGGCTTTGAGAGTCATTTCCAGAAGCTTAGAGTGAAATTTGTATAAACTAAAGTGCATGAATCACTTCTATGTATTTTCAAGGAACTACACAAATGTAAATACATGTATGGAAAATTCATTAAATATATTAAGAGGATGCCTATGGGGAGAAAGGGTAGGAAGTGTAGCTACAGGATGAAGATGGGGAAAATAACACACACACACACACACACACATTAAACGAAATGAATGGTGAAGTGTGTCTGTGCATGACAGTGTGTATGAAATAGGTTGTGGGTGGTGGGGCAGCCGTGTCCCTACGGGGGCAGGAGCTACATGGGAGCTCTGTCCTGTCTCCTCAATTTTGATGTCAACCTAAAACTGCTCTAAAAAATAAAGTCTAATTGTTAAAAATGGCCAGAAGATGAAACTACATAATTTTATTAACCAATGTCACTCTAATAAATTTAATTTAAAAAATAAAATTAAATAAAACATTTTTAAAAGTTGACCAAAATGAGTGATGGGTCTTGCCATAGGTTTCATCAGAGGCTAGAGACGTCCCCGGCAGGGCGAGTCTGGACAGAAGTAAGGGAACAAACATAAGGTTTATTTGAATTATACTTTGAGTGCCAGTTGTTGTAGTTAATGCAAAAATTATTTGCCATTTTCTCAGCCTCTGATTAGTTCAGTGGGTCTCTTTCCACCCAGCTCCCCACACTTCCCCACTCATTACTATTTTTCTCTTTCTGAATAAGAAAATGGCTGGGCAGAGATCTCACAGATGTTTAGGAAGCCTTTTATTTACCTGACAGAGAAGTTTGTTTATTTACTGAACAGAATGTGGAATGCGATGTTTGCTAGGGGAGGAAGTCCTGACTGGTCAGCTCCTGGAAGGACGACTTTGCTTGTTCCCTGGGTTTGGCTCTACTGCGGGGTGAGAAAAATAGACAGTGTTTTAAAACCACCTATCCATGCAGCCCCTGCTTTACTCTCCCTCCCTCCTCTGGGGAAAAAAAAGAAAGAAAGAAAGAAAGAAAGACTGGATTGCGAAGCAGCAAAAACAGTGGGCCTCTCCCACCCCCAGGTCTTCCTATCCTGGGGAGCCCCGGCAAGGGCCATTCACATCCTTCCCAGGGCTGGCCCTGCCTCCTGTGCAAAGACTCTTGTGAACAGAAGTGGGGAAAGTCAGGGGAGAAGCTCTGAGGAACCCCTGGGACATGGTCCCTCTAAACCTACATCTGCAGCCACTGCCTGGGTCCCTTCATTCACTTCCACTCCAGGCTTGGCCCCAGCCCACTCACCTGAGGCCCAGCCTTTCCAGAGGAGGACAAACAGGACTGAGAACACCAGGCCCTTGCTCAGGACAAATCTGCAAGTCAGAACAGTGGCCAGCATCGGCAAACTGGAAAGGTCAAGGGCAAGCGGTAGGCCTGGAAAGTCAAGCGCAAGCATTGGAGTCCTAGGTTTGACCCTCCTGAATCCCAAAGGGTGGGTGTCTGCCAAACGTTCTGCTCTGAAGCTCAGCATACTCCCTGCCTCTTGGTCATGAGAGCAGCCAGGCAGGGTGTTGCCCACTTTGAAGCTGGGCTTTACTTTTCCCATAATCCTCTGCCCTGGCTTTCACCCTAAAGGAATCTATCTGGTCTTCTGCCTCTAATATCTCCCTTCTGTGTACCTCCTGCACACAGCTCCTGAGCCACTCTGCACTGAGCCCTCACTCTTCCACTCTAGGGGCCAGGGGAAGTCCTTCCTGCCCCCACTACCCATAGGACAAAGTGCACAAGACTGCATGGCACCAAGGCTCTCACAGTCTGAATTCACTGGCCTTTAACCTTACCCGTCTCATCTCCACTCAGCTGAACTGTCTACCTTTGTAGTTGACGCACTCTGTGAGGGCATTCCCACCACCTGCTACTGGCATGGCGGCCACCCCTTCTTCTGTATTTATTACTCTTCTGCTACTTTCTCTTCCCCTAGCTAGTGTTTTCTACACCCACTTCCAGTCCTGAGCTCCAGCAACCCTGAGTAGGGAAGGACTTCTGCTGATCCCATTCCTGTAATTTCAAGGAAGAGGCCGTTGATTACTCAGATTCCATTAGCACCTGGGCCAAATTTTCTAGGTGATGCCTTGTCATCAGGGGTATAATACACCTTTATGATCTTAGCTCCCCAACTCTCAACTCCTTTTCTCTGTGACTGGTGAATGAGACTTTTACCATTTTAAGGTAATAACATTCAAGGCTTGCTTGAGGACTTCAGGAGAGAAATAGAAGTGAAGATCATTCAACCCGCTGAGGTTCAGGATTCCCTCCGCCTGCCTAGATCAGGAGCCAGTCCTTCATGTGGTCTAGCCTGGCCCTCTGGAGCCCACACGAGCGGCATGAGCCAAGAGTCCCGGATAATAATCCCAAAGTGTTCTTCTGCTTTGCTATGGGGTCTGTGCAGCAACCCTCATTCAGATACAACTTACACTGAATCCAGATTGCCCTTTAGGGTTGATTCTCTTTGGTAGGTGCCACATTCCAGAAGAGATTAAAAACTCTTGAGGGCCTTGACTGACACCAGGCCCCTACTGGGTGCCCAGAGAATGCTTGGTAAAGGTAGGAAAGCATACCCTGAGCTTGCCATGCTGTCGGTACAACCTGGCTGACTCAACATGAACCGGGGAGGGATCTCCAAGATGTTTGGAACAATTTTTCTTCTACAGGCTGAGCAGCCATCTCCCAAGTTCATTGCCATGGGGCTGTACTCTCTATTTAAGGGATCAACATTCACAGGGTCCTAGAAGGTCAAAGATGGAAGCAACCTTCAACACCATCCAATCTAACCCCTAAAGAATAAGATGAACAGGGAATACCAAGGTCACTGTGTAGGCAGCAGCAGAGCCAGCACAGGGACCCATGTCTCCTGACTCTTTCCTATGTATTCTGGTGACATTTTGCTGGTCTCAACCTTCAGAGTCTTGTCCAATGAGCCTGACCTAATTTTTTATCTCTCAGCTCTCACATCCAGCCAGCCCATCACAGTCAAGTGGCCTGTTCACCATGCCCACAACAAGCCCTGCTCTCACTTCTGACCCATCATGAAGCTTGTCCATTAAGCAGGGAACTTCCCTCCTCCTGCCTCCCATGGCCCACCTGCTCTCCCTTAAATTCCCATTTCAAGTCTCTCCTCCATTAATTGGTTTGGATAGACAATATCCATCACCTCCGAATAGCATCACATTAAGTAAGTTTCTTTCTGTGGCCACCAGCTGCCATGCTCTCCCCCACATGGAAAAGTGAAGAAAAATACAGAAGGATTCCCCACAAGTCACAGAAGGTAAGTCCATTTATCCCTGGGCAAGCCCAGCACCACTCCAGAGAGAACTCTCCATTCATTTGTTTGAACCTAACTAAAAAGAGTGCCTGGCTGCCATCCCCTCTTCAGGCCACTTAGGGTTTACTGCAGGTGTCCTTCTCAGCGGGCTCTGTTTTTGTTTCCCCTGGGAGACCAGTCAGCCCTTCAGGCAGGAACAACCTGTACTAGACTCAGTTTCCTTGGCTCCATCAGCCTAAAGTTTTCTCCAATTACTGCTACGAAAACTCCACTTGTTTGTGGTTTGACAAAAATAATTATGTTCACATTTATTCTGTATTAAACTTGATATCATTCTCTTTCAACAATATGCGCTCGGTTATTCTCCATTATTTCTCTTGTTGTCTTTATTAAGACTTGAGTTAAAGAACCAGGTAGCTATTAAATGATGGATTCAGACCTGGTGGGCCCAGGCTGTCTATTGGAGTGGGTCAACTCTCCTGAGGGTCAAATATAAGGCCTTTGTTTCTCTGAACTTCAATACAGAGAAACCCAGAGAATTGGAGCCTCTGAATGTCACACCAGAGAAAGCCTAGAAGAGAACAAGGAGCCTGCTCAAGGTCACTAAGTAGGTTCAGGGTTGAGAGGGAGGGGAAATCCAGGCCAGAGCACTTTTTATTTTCCTGCAATGGCCCCACTTACCTTTATAAAGAGCAACAGTTTTAGTACTTCCACATGTACAGGTACTAAGACTGAATTAATAAAATGTTCCTGGGTAGAGGACATTGGAACTGCTTAACTGACTGTATAAATCATTTGTAACCAGGCTCTTAATTACTGGGCACCACTGGATGTTTCTAAAGAAGTGGAGGATTTTTTATTGTTATGTGGGTTCAGTAGCTTCCCTCCACTCCTGCCTATAGCACTGTCATTTTGCTTGGTCAGCTCTTTGTTTTCAGACACTACTATGAAGTTCAGCTTCAGCCCAGCCCTGCCCTAACATTCACACATTTTGGGTTGCCAGGAAGTGGATGAGCAGGGTTCTACATGGTGGAGTCCTCTCCAACTCACTGGCTCAAAAGGAGAAGGTTTATTGAGAAATGTGAGGCAGAAGTATTAGGTTAGGTGGGTAGACAGGCTTTCTAAGAAAAGAGGGAGAGGAGAGCTGTCAGTGCCCCCACCGATAAGAAGCAGTTCAAGGTCAGTGAAAGGTCCTTCGTCTTTCTGTCTAATATCTGTTCCTTATCTGATCCCTTTTAAATCCCTTGAGAAAGGGGACAGTTGTTACTGGCCACACTGGGCCCACTTCCAGGATTCACCAAGGACAATCAAATCAGATGGGTCTCTGTC
The DNA here is from genome assembly GCA_028533065.1 of Trachops cirrhosus. NCBI lineage: Eukaryota > Metazoa > Chordata > Mammalia > Chiroptera > Phyllostomidae > Trachops > Trachops cirrhosus. The sequence continues at coordinate 102,060,289 of CM052541.1, forward strand.
AGATCCCAGCTGCACCATGATCAGCTAAGAGACAGTGAGTAGCTTAACCTCTTAGAGACTTCTTCCCTTGTACAATGGAGACAGCAGTGATGCTGGGCTATACAGAATCAGTGTTCAGTTATCTGGTTTCTCTCACAGGTACTCTGCCACAAAGAGGATCTTTGAGATCACCTAGTCCAACTTTCTTGCATTAACAGGCAAGAAAACTGGGACCCAGAGAGGAGCTATGACTCTCAAAGTCACAAAGCAAGGCAATGGAAGACCCAGGTGCTCTGACTTTGGGTAGAGAGCTTTTCCCATTACATTGTGCTCTCTCCAAAGCAGCCCTGGTGGCAGATGGGGCCCTGGCCTGTGGCTAAGGAGCTCAGCCTGTACAACCCTTCCCTCTTTGGGCTCTCGCTGCTGCTCACCTTTGCACCGTACCATCCGAATCCAAGGAAGCAGGACAACAGGGTTCTGGGGGGAGAGGTCAATCACACACTGATACAGCCCCAAGTCCTGCCTCCAGAGCTCTATCACTGTGACCATGAATATGGCATTTGTGGGAGATCCTCTAATAGGTATCTCCCATCCTGAGCCCAGTTTAGGTCCCTGTTTCTAGTGTTCGTGCATAACAGTGTCTCTGGGTGGCCCTGGCTCCCCACCCCCTGACAGGCCTCCAGGCTGGAGTTGTATAGCACGACTTTGTGAAAACAGGGTATGGTCAGTTTCCCTCCTTCTACCAGGCAATTGGCTCCTCATTTCACCTGCAGCTTGGAATCCTAGGATGAGAAGTCAGAGTGCTTTAGGGAGCTAACGTTTCTCCCACCATCCCTACCTCTACAGACCACCTGGCAACTACAAGAAGGCAGACGCGAGTCCCGGTAGGTCTATTAAGCATTTAGGAATAATTTAGAATTTGTTTTTTTTTGAAGTATGTTTTATTGATTATGCTATTACAGTTGTCCCATTTTTCTCCCCTTTATTTCCCATTGCCCTGCACTCCCCTCCCATAGGCACTCCCTGCCCTTAGTTCATATAAACTACTATGAAGTGGTTCAGCATTTTCAGCAATACACAAGTACACACATACGGAGCAAATGAGGCTCCATATTGATCATGGTTCAGTGTTTGAAACTAGGTGATCAGTGTGTGGTGACTATTCTTTCTATGTTTTATAGATAGAAAATTTTTCATAATGAAAAGTTTTTAAAAAATAAAAAGAACTTAACCAGTTTTGCCTTTCTGCTCCACTTGATTTCTCAGACATGCCCCTTGCTTTCAGGCATACAGTATTTTGTATTAGCTCCTGACATCCCCATCTGAATCCTCTTCCCACTCCTCTCCACCCACGTCCATCCCATTTGGCCCCAGCGGGGAGTGTACTGAGTAGTTCCAGCCTTATTTCAACCCTCAATATTACTGATCACCCTACACTTCCTTACATCATCATCATCATCATCATCACTCTCGTCATCGTCGTTGTCATTGTCATTGCCATCCACCATAACTTTTAATACACACTTACTAAGCCCTACTAAATACTGAGCCAAGTGTTTTACATCAGTTTGCAGTTTAACTCTTAGGACAACCCTCTGAAGTAGGTACTATTTACAAATGATGAAACAGGCTCAGAGATGTTAGAGGATTTCTTAAGGTCCACTATGTGGAAAGTGGCAAAAACAGGATTTGAACCCACCTCTGTCTGGTTGCAGACCCTCTGTTCTGCAATCCCTCCCTGCACCTTGCTAGACTTCTGCTGTATTTTTGTCTTCATGTTGCCACTTGACCCCTTTCTCATTATTTACCTTTTCCCCTACTAATGCTCCTCTACCTCAATGCCTGAACGTTCCATTAAGGGGAGACTGTGCCTTGTACTGCTTTACATTTCCCAGGGGCCCAGCACAAGGAGCAGTTGTTTGGTTGACTTCACATAATTTTCTCAGCTTTAGGTGCACTAGATCCCTGCTGGGTCAGGATCAAGCAGCACAGTCTGCATTCATTATCTTCCTTTTCCCATTCCTGTTTCTAACTCATACCTTGATCCCATTCTGGTCCCCCTAAATAATGAGAGAAAATCCCTCTTAGTAGGAGCCTCCCTCAACTACCTGCATCTCTCTCCCTGCCTTTCCTTACCTGAGACTCACAGCAGCAGCAGCAGCGGTGGCAGCAGCCACAGCCATCCCCAGTGCTCTGTCCTCTCCACTCCCTCTGCTGTGTGCTAGCTGTCCCAGGGGCTCTAGCAGTTGGTGAAGGATGTTGCCCATATGGGTATTTTCTATCTACCCTACAAGTTTAGCTGTTATTTTGCAATTGAGAAACCCCAAGGAAAGTGTGATGAGAGGGACCAGTTCAGAAAAATGCAAAATAAGGAGAAAAGAGAGATCACTGCCCTTGTGACATCTTCCTTCCTATTTTCATTATGCCCTAGCCCTATTGGGCAACACTCAATAGCTCCCCATTCTCCACCACAGCAATTCTCGACCCACCCATCTGATGTCCCACCTCTACTCCACTCACTTCCTCAGGTCACCAAGACATTCTCATCACTGGACACTGACCACTACTACATTCCACAACCCCTCTTGCCACTCTCCCTGTCGGGAATGAACTGTACATTCACCTTTGGTTTGCCCTTCAAGGTCTGGTTCAAACCTTCCTGATGACATGCCTTCTTTAATCTTACTCCACACCATGATTCTCAAGTATGGGCATGTGACTGAGTCACTCGGGAGGCCTGGCAAGCATACACTTGCCTGGGCCCTGTGCCCAGAGACTCTGATTTGGTAAGTCTGGAGAAGGCCCAGGAATCTGCATTTTAACAAGCAGCCCAGGTGATTGAGGCAAGTGGTCCAAATAGCCAACACCTATAAAAGCTCTGTATGAGCCCTGGCTGGTGTGGCTCAGTGGATTGAGCGCCGGCTTGTGAACTGAGAGGTCTCTGGTTTGATTCCCAGCGAGGGCACATGCCTGGGTTGCAGGCCAGGTCCCCAGTTAGGGGCATGCGAGAGACAACCAATTGATGTATCTCTCACACACCCATGTTTTTCTCCTCTTTTTCTCCCTCTCTGCCCCTCTCTCTAAAAATAAATAAGTAAAACCCGCACACCAGTTTCTTTGCTCAGGTTATCTCATTTAATCCAATCCACTTTGGGAGGTTGTGTAGTGAATATCTGTCATCTTTTGGGTCTGCAGCATCCAGCACCTTTTATCTTTGGAGGATATGCCCCAAAGTGTGGGTGTCCCTAGGCTACAAAACTCTACTTTCCTTTCTGTTGATATGGAAGCAAATTCCTCCACCCCTTCTTCCTGGTACCTATGGCACGGGCTTGTGACTTGACCCAAGCTTGGCAAAATGCATGATTCTGCCCAGGATTCTGGATCCTACGCATATGATACAACTTGCAGGGCCAGCCAGAGATGACAGCACCTTGAGAGTCCATGAATGGTATGGTGGCAAGTACTTCGTGGCTTCAAGTGTGCAGGGGCCGTGGCATGAATGGCAAGCTCATCACTAGACTGTCTCATGCTATTGTTGCGGAAAAATCACTCACACGCAGGTGGAATGGCGGAGCACAAACTTTATTTACGTGCGGGCTCAGAGGGGTTAAACAAAACTCCCAAATTCTGAGCGATGAGCTGTGGATTATTTAGACTTTTATAGGCAAAGAGCAAGTTACAGAGCAGAAGGTAGTAAATCTGATTTCAGGGTCAGGGACTGATAAATTTGGTTACAGAGACAGGGACTAATTAGTCTAAGTTTTCAAGGACAATAAAAAACAACAAACCACAGACAGCTGGTTATTTTCTTATCTAAGACCCTGCTCCTACTGAAGTGTTACAAAATCCATGTCAACTTGACACTTTTTTTTTTGATCTTAGCCTGCTTCATTATAACCTCCGCTGTGGCCTCTGCTGCCCACTCTCTCTTGGTTTCTGCTGCTTTCTAAACCTGGTCCTTCACCCTTCTTATTGACTCTATGAGCTACTGATTAGCTTCCTAAATTACCTTGCCATTTAAGATAGCCAGAATTGGATTCAGTTGTTGGCATCAAGAATCCTGACTGGTATTGGTTATTTTGCCCATGAGGCAATGGGGAATATCTCCAGAATGAGGCCCAGAGAGATTAACCATGTCACTCGAGATCAGACATACTTCAAGGATGTTGTAGAGATGGGATTCAGACCAGGTGTTGTTTAATTCCAAGGCATGTGGAATTAACACATTACACTATTGTATCAGTTAAAGCCCCAACAAGAAACAGGGGTCTCACTGAAACTGAGTAATTGAGAAGTGTTTGATAAGAATGGGGTGGCATTTGGGGAGATCAGTAAGGGATGCTACAGTACCCTGAGGCTGGTGACAGTGGTGAGTCATTACCGCTGTAACAGGGTACAGCCAAGAGGGGAGCCCCAAACAGGGATTTGTAATAGGGTCCAAAAAGCTTGGACATAATTGGCTCCACACCACAGGGCCACACCTGCCCCGAATGCTGGCAGCTGTGGCCAATTGTGAGAGGAGCCGGAAATGGGCCTGCAGAGGAAGATTGGCGCTGGGATTTAACCGGAGGCATGGCAGCCGTTGGGCGTCCCTCTTTTTGGGACCATGCATCTGTTTAGGACCATTTGGCTTTGGTGTCTTGGTTGGGACCACGTGGCTTGGGTGAGAGTCAGGACCATGAGGCTTTGGAAGTGCTCCCTTTTGCCACTTGGAGGGTGCCGGGAGGACTGTGTGCATTTGTGGGGAACTTTAGTTTGTGTTATTTCAAATAAATAATAAATTCCTTTCCTTTTCACTGTTCTCTGGTATTAAGAGACATCTTTCCTCAGGCGGTGGGCTAAACGAACCCAGCAGGTGGGGAGGAACCCCTGGAGAAAAAGAGGGGGTTCTTTTATATCATTCAGCACCCCCCCGCTCTGTTCTGTAACACCACCTCTAGGCCTAAAGGGGTAAGGGGATTGAGCAACTGCCCACACTTGGAGATAGTGGCTGTTTGGTGAGGGGCTTGAAGGGACCTCCATTAGAGCAATGCAGCCATTCCACACAGGAACCCAGAGGATAAAAACGCTGCCCTCATTCTCTTCCCATCCTCTGCTCTGCTTTCATGCTGCCCACTTGCTAAACCCAACTGAAGCTGGTGGACAAGGGAGCCTGTGGATTTAACCCATCTTGGTCAGCACAGAAAAGGATGGAGGGTGGGCCTATAGGTGCAAATGGGAGAGCATCCAGCACAACCATTTGTCTTCTAATTTAGTGTACGTAATTTCTCAGGCAAGTTTAGTGTATTGGACTTAAACATGACTTAGTCTATAGTTAAGCATGCTAACTCATGCAGTTGGTTACCTCTACTATGAATGTGTCATGATGTTTAGTAAGGAGCAGGGTGACTTCTTCGAACTTCATCTTCCAAACAAGCTTGAGGACCACTTAGAGAGAGCCACTGCTGTGATTCATCAGGTATGGAGGGAGCCCTGGAACCTATATTTTAAATAAATGTCCCAAGAGACTCTGATGCAGGTGGTCTGAGGACTAGAGTTAGAGAAACACTGCCCTGAAGTGTTCTACATTTAACAATGGTACCTCCCTTGCCCTGGCCTTTTTGTCAACTTCGTGAACAGAGACAGCACTGGACCTGCTAAACTGCAGGTCCCAGGGTCCCAGACCAGTAACCTCAGAGAGCAAACACTGTACACCCTGTGGTTACTGCCTCTGAGCTGCTCGGCTCTCTTAGGCAGGAAAATAGATACACTAGGATGAACAGTTTCTGTAAGAAGTCCTTCTCAGAAGACATGAATTCCCTTAACACATCTTCTGATGGACTCAAAATTGGGGGGTCAGAGAGAATCTCTCTGGGTTCAGTGCCAACCTCCTGGAGGCTTCAGACCAAACAGTTGCTCTCCAGTTGATGAGGACGTCCTTATATGGTGGCAGTGGGATGCAGATGGGACAGAGTGGTTGCAGGGGGTGGCTGAACCTTAGCACTCAGGTACCTTTTTTCACAGTGGTGGGTTAAAGTTATGCTGATTGTAGAAATATGTTTCCCTAGCACAAGATGGATTGTGTGTTGGAAGGTGAGTTTGTTCTTAGTGAATTTGATATGAAATTGGCCTTGGCCATTGCTGAGTTGGAATAGAAGGATCCATCATTTTCTCCCCACTGATGGGAGATTCTTCTATTTTAGAGTCAAAGGAGGTAGGAAATTGGAAAGTCTTGATTTCAATCTGTTGGATTTTGCAAGACACAGGTAGGACTGGACACCTACTTCACCAATGATCATGAGGAACTCAGAGAGGCAGACCTAGAGAGGAAAATGAAAGCAGGGTGGGGAACTGAGAGTGTACATAGGGGAGAGCCTCCAGAAGCCTAAATGCTGAGATCTTGTCACCCCTGGCCGTTGTGCAATACAAGGAAAGGAGGCATTTAGAGGCATTACAGCCAGAACTCCTGGCTATTCTCTTCTATATGGGCTTAGTCTTCAGTAAAGGAACTCTTTAGTTTTTGCTCCTACCAGCAAGTGGTGACACACTACTCATGTGGCCTCGTTCCAGACACACACTTCTCTGCCTTCCCAGCGTTGTTCTGAAGATCCAGTGATGACACAACTGATAGACAAATGATATTCCCTATCAGTCCTATCCAATCCTCCCAGTATTGTCCCAGGATGCTGCATTCTGGTTAACTTGTTTTTTCTTCCCAAATATGGAATTCTCACTGTGGTATCATGTCTTCTCCTCATTCCTTTCCAACACCTTTTTCTGTGACTGTTGGAAAGGGCCACAGATAAAGGGAGCAATCCAAACATCTGATTCTAGAAGAAAGGAAGGCCCTGTATGCTAGGAAAGCGGGGTGCTTCTATAGTGCAGCTCTGTCTGGGTCCGACCACAGTGCTGTGGTCCAGGACGAGAACCAAGACAGATTCAGCAGCTATGCCCTTGTACCTCACAACCTCCACAAGACAGCGAGTGACAGTGAAAAGCACTGGACTCTGTGTTTATTCTTTAACATTCATTTATTTATTTTTAGAGAGGGGAAGGGAGGGAGAAAGAGAGGGAGAGAAATATCAATGTGTGGTTGCCTCTCACACACCCTCCAGTGGGGACTGGCCCACAACCCAGGTGTGTTCCTTGACTGGGAATCGAACCAGCAGCCCTTTGGTTCACAAACCAGCTCTCAATCTACTGAGCCACACCAGCCAGGGCAGGACTCTATCTTTATTTAATGTAAACCCTAAGCTGCTGGTGGAATGGAGGCCCGGGGCATATTAGAGACTGTATTTTCTCTTCTGATGGGGAAAAGCACACACCCAAGGTTATTAGTAAAATGAGGGGACTCAGCAGGCCAGGAAGGTGGGATCCTGAGCCTTAGAAATAATCTGTGTTACAGAATCAGCTCAAGCATTGCCCACCCCTCCTTTCACATTCTTCTTCTAGCACAACTGCCAGGTGGACATGGATGGAGATCACAGGGCATTCTTGCGGGTTCATGGGCCTAGGATCCAAATGACCTCTGTGTGACAACCAACAGGACAGTGAAGACCAGGCTCTTGGTCAGGATTCCACACACCACGATAGTGATGATACTGATTGGAGAGACCCTGGGGGAGAGAGGAGATTTAATGCTCCTGCTGGCAATGGCACTCCCTCACTCTTGAGTTTTACTCTACAAAAGTTCTTCACATCACTTATTTTATCTGTATAGCTTCTTCCAGAACCTGTCTCCATACTGACTGGCCCTGTGCATTTAGTGTCCCATTGCCTAAAACTGCTGATTAGAAATAGATTTACTAGAGAACATAAGGCCAGAAGAAACAGCAAGGAGAAAAGGCAGGTTAATTAAATTTCTCTTCCTTTACTGTGATGAGTAGAGAAACAAAGAGGTCCCAGAGTCAGGAAACCTAGTTCCTATCCTCAGCATCATGATCTACTTCCAGGGGGAGGCCCCTCACCTCTTTGGCCTCAGTTTCCTCATCAGTCAACTGAGAAGAATCCAATCCTTATCAAAATCCCATCATTAATTTTTATATATTTTTACCAAAAATGATTCTAACTGTCCTAGGTAAATGTCAGTAGATAACATTTTTTAAGAACAAATACAGGTGGACTTCCAGCCAAGATGGAGGCATAGGTAGATACACTTTGCTTCCTTGCACAACCAAAAGAAGGACAACAACAAATCTGAACACAACATACAACCAGAAATGCCAGAAAATCAAACTGGAAATATGACAACCAAGGAGTTAAAGAAGAAACATTCATCCACACTGGTAGAAGGGGCAGAGATGGGTAGCTTGGGGTGGAAAGGACACGTGGCAAGGTGGCAGCTGGAAGAGTGGGTGGGTGAGGTGGCAGCTGGCAGTTCCAAATTTGTGTGTGGATAAACCAGGAAGAACAACTGGGAGTGAGACAGACCATGCAACCCAGGGTTCCAGTGCAAGAAAAGAAAGCCTCAAAAATCTCTAGCTGTAAAAACCAGTGTGGGTTGCAGCAGCAGGAGAAACTCCCAGACACAGAGGAGAGTCCATTGGAGAGACCCACAGGGTCCTAGAACATACACAAACCCACCCACCTGAAAATCAGCCCCACAAGAGCCCAATTTGCTTGTGAGAAATGGGGGAAGTGACTGAAAGCCAGGAAAGAGCTGAGCAGGCAGCATTGTTCCCTCTATGGTCTCTACCCCACATACAGTGCCACAACACAAGGTAGTGGGTTGCCCCACCCTGGTAAATAACTAAGGCTCTGCCCCTTACAACATAACAGGTACACCAAGACAAAGAAATATGGCTCGAATGAAAGAACAGATCAAAACTCCAGAAAAAGAACTAAGCAATGAGGAGATAGCCAACCTATCAGATGCAGAGTTCAAAACACTGGTAATCAGGATGCTCACAGAAATGGTTGAGTACAGATGCAAAATAAAGGAAGAAGTGAAGGCTACACAAAGTGAAATAAAAAAATATACAGAGAAACAACAGTGAAGGGAAGGAAACTGGGACTCAAATCAACAATTTGGAGCAGAAGGAAGAAATAAATATTCAACCAGAACAGAATGAAGAAATAAGAATCCAAAAAAATGAGGAGAGGCTTAGGAACCTCTGGGAGAACTTCAGATGTTCCAACATCCAAATCAGAAGGGTGCCAGAAGGAGAAGAGGAAAAGCAAGAAATTGAAAACTTATTTGAACAAATAATAAAGGAGAACTTCCCCAATCTGGCAAAGGAAATAGACTTCCAAGAAGTCCAGGAAGCTCAGAGAGTCCCAAAGGAGTTGGATCCAAGGAAGCATACACCAAGGCACATCATAATTACATTATCCAAGATAAAAGATAAGGAGACAATCTTAAAAGCAGCAAGAGAAAAGGAGACAGTTACCTACAGAGGCATTCCCATAGGACTATCAGCTGATTTCCCCAAAGAGACCTTGCAGGCAAGAAGGGACTGGAAAGAAGTATTCACAGTCATGAAAGGTAAGGACCTACATCCAAGATTGCTCTATCCAGCAAAGCTTTCATTCAGAATGGAAGGGCAGATAAAGTACTTCCCAGATGAGGTCAAGTTCAAGGAGTTTATCATCATCACCAAGCCCTTATTATATGAAATGTTAAAGGGACTTATCTAAGAAAAAGAAGATCAAAACTATGAACATTAAAATGACAACAAACTCACAACTATCAACAACTGGACCTAAAAAAACACAAAAACAAAAAGAAACTAAGCAAGCAACTAGAACAGGAACAGAATCACAGAAATGGAGATCACATGGAGAGTTATCAGCAGGGAGGGGGAGAGGAGAGAATGGGGGGAAAGGAACAGGGAATAAGCATAAATGATAGGTACAAAATAGACAGGAAGAGGTTAAGAATAGTATAGGAAATGGAGAAGCCAAAGAACTTATATGTATGACCCATGGACATGAACGAAGGTGAGGGGGGAATGCTGGTGGGAGGTGGGCTGCAAGGTGGAGAAGAAAGAAAGGGAGAAAAAATGGGACAACTGTAATAGCATAATCAATAAAATATACTTTAAAAAAAAGAAATAGAAATGAGTGAGGACACTTGGCCTATCTAGACTCAGTAGACATGGAAATAGGTCATAGCACAAGTAACTTGCATGATAAGACACGAGACAAAAAGAGAAATAGGTAGCAGTGAAGCAAATTGAAATTCAAAGACAGACATAACGTTATGTAAGAATTAACATCTAAGGAGCTCAATCAAGAGCCCACTACGTAGGCAAGGATTGTTTAGTAAATAGTTTAGTGGTACCTAGATAGTAATGTGAAGAGAAAGTCATCTTTTCTATAATTTCTACAATAGAAAATAATCACCCCTCCCAAAGATGACTAGAAATTTAAATAAAAATTTTTAAATGATGAAACATCACTGGGAAATAGAAGCGAGCACCATTAAGAAATAAAACAAAGCAGTAATTTTAGAATCAGCGTTTGCCTACACAAAACTGAAAACGGAATGTGCACACTAGCAAAGGGACAAATGACATAATGACCATAGAAAGCTGGAAATGACCCTTATGCACTACATCCACCTCCAGCCTACGAAACTGTCCTGACTCACCATTCTACTAGGTGTGGAATGTGGCCTGGTCAAGTTCAGCTGCTGGTAGTGCTGGCGAGAGTGTGGGGCAGGGGCCAGCTGGCCCAGCGCCTCTGCAGCCCTCTTCCCTGTGGCCCTTGAGCCCTGGCACCCTTGTGCAGGTTTGAGCCCTGCTGCCTTAAGGTCCCAGCTCTAGGCTCCGATAACTCCACCTCTTTCCTGTCTCTCCTGCCAGTGTCCCACCTTATCCTGTCCCAAACTTTTAAGATTTTCATGCGGGGAGCTCATGGGTGTGTTCACTCTCCCAAGGCCAGCACCCAGCCCTTCCAGAGACAGCAAAGAGCCAGTCTGCCAGATCTCTGCAGTGCCTGGGAATTCCCTGGGCCACCACCGAGGACTGGGAATTCAGGAATATAAATAATCCATCTCCGCCCCTGAGACAGGCAACTCTGGGTGTGACCTGTGGGTCCCCAGGGCTCTCTGCAGCACTGAGTTGAAGTTCCCCCTGTGAGACTCAGCTTGGTTATGGCACCCTTTGCTAGGCTTCCTTCTCTCCTGGTCCACTTCCCTAGTGGTTTTATCTGGTATCGCTTCCTAAAGCATCTGCATGAGACTTTTCCCACAGCCTGCCTCTGGGAAATGCACTCTAGGTCAGAGTGACAAGTGGCTTCCTCGGAGGGGCCTCTCCATCCATCCCCAAACTAGGGTCCCAGCTCTTCCACCACTGGGCAAACAGCTCCCTGTATTAAATTATATTGTTTTCACACAGCTCAGTGGTTTCTGCTTTCCCACCTAGACTCCAAGAGGCTAGTTTATAATTAGTTAAGATAAAAGTTAATAGATAAAAGAGGTGGGGACTCCAGTAGGAACGTGGGCAAAGACTACACATGCTCATTTACATATTGGAAATTAAAAGTTGTGAATACAGAAAAATGTTGACCCTCAGTAGATCATTTATTTCATTTCATTCACAGAGATTTAATGAGCACCTATTACATACCAGGCACTTATGCTGGTGCTGGTGAAACAGTGCAAAGGGAAAAGGCACCACCTCTTCCCACAAGGAGCTCATTATCCACAGTAATAGAGAAACTACCAGTTCACATCTATTCGGGCAGAAATGTTTTAGCAATACTAAATCTGCCCTGGCTGATGTGGCTCAGTGGATTGAGTGCCAGCCTGCAAACCAAAGGGTCGCTGGTTCAATTCCCAATCAGGACATATGCCTGGGTTGCAGGCCAGGTCCCCAGTAGGGGGTGCATGAGAGGCAACCAATTGATGTATCTCTCACAAATTCATGTTTTCTTCCCCTCTCTTTCCCTCTCCTTTCCCCTCACTCTAAAAGTAAATATATAAGATCTTTAAAAAAGAGAGAAAGAAATACTAAATCCTTGGAGACCAGCTGGCAGAGACACTGCTTCTCTTATGCCTTATGGACCACACTGCAGATTATTTCCGATCACTGGAAAAGCATTTGGCAAGATGTATGCAGAACAATAAAAATGTTCAAATTCTCTTAACAGTATTTTGTTTGAATAAATTATTTCAAAGAACAAAAAGACATCTGCAAAAATATGTCCAGCTCAAAGTTAATACTATTTAAAAAAAGGAAACAATATCAACATCTCAAAACAGGCACATGATTATGTAAGTTACAGTTTTTCCATTGATACAAAAGTATGCAAAAGTTGAAATTATAATTACAAAGACTAGGTAGCAGCATCAAGAAGAGTTTTAGCATGGAAAAATAATGAAAATGTTTAGAATTACTATTGTGTTAAAATACATAAACATGAATAAACCTTGGAATTCAGCAAAAGTGCCATTTCCTCCCTTCTCTGGCATGAGAGGAAACAGAGGGTGAACTGGGGAGAGTGGCAGCCTCACTGCCATCCTCCTCCTAACTCTAGCGCCACCTCCTTCCTCCCCTGGGGAGTCCTACCAGGTGACTTCAGCCTGCTCCTGTGCCGCCCCCTCCCCCATCCCTCACCCCCCATATCCTCTCAGCACATGGACTAGGAATCAAGGGCTAGGTGTCCAGACCCCTCCTCCAAAGACCTGGAAACTGTACCTAATGACATCTGTCCCATGTGTGGAGTTGACTCTCAGGTCAGGAGAAGAGAGGCTGGCAGTTGATGTGGACCAGAGTTGAGTCACAATGCCTGGGCTGATAGGAAGCTTGCCCCGGGCCTTGGTGGTGATAGGAGAAACGGTGGGAATCTCAGTCACGTTCTCGGTAGAATTACTGTCTGAGTCAGGATCTGCAAGAAGACACATTGGATGGATGGATGGATGGATGGATGGATGGATGGATGGATGGATGGCAGGGTAAATGGAGCTGAGGAAGGACATGAACATGGACATTTATGAAGCAAGGTTTTCTTTTGCTGAGATTTAAAAAAATGTGTGGGGCCAGCCTGGGTCAGAAAGAGGAAAAAGGAAAGAAGGCAGGGAGGAAGAGAGAGAAGGAGGAATTTTCTGTTCATGTCATTAGAAATGCACTTGCCTGCTATCCTTCACCAATCCATATGCCCCATCTTCTTCACAAACAGTTCCTTGATTACTCTAGCTTTTACCATTCGCTCCACCTGATAGTCATCTATACCCATGGCACATAGCTTCACAAGCCGTCTTTTATTAATATATTGCATATGTTACCTTGTCTTCCTTAGGCTTAGGATTCCTCATTGCTAGGAACTTGAATTTGTCTCTCTTTCCTCTGCCTTCCGTAATTTATCAGCTCAACAACTACTTTGAGACTACTGTGTGCCCCACACTACATTAGTCATTTGGGGATACAGAGCTGAGGAAAGCACAGGCTCCTCCCTCAAAGCACTCAGAGATCAATAGGGAGGACATAAGTAAACTGGCCACTATCACCCAGGGAGATAGTGTTGTCCATGAGAGGGGATACAAAGTGAGCTCTGGAGCCTTACTACTCAAAATGGGAGCCATAGACCACAGCATCAACATCATCTTCGAGCAGATCAGAAATGCAGAATCTCGGTCCCACCCCAGACCTCTTGAATCAGTCTGTATTTGAAATAAGATTCCCAGGTGGTCTGTGCCTTCAGTAAGGCCTGAGAAGCACTGCTATGTAAGCACTTAGGAGGGCCGTCAAATGCATCTTTGGGAGGGGGAGAGTGGATCCCAGACACTTCCAAGGAAATGACTACATGGAGACCTGAAGAATGAAACTAAATTATCCAAAGTCTTCCACTCACCTTTTGCTGTACCCCTCATCCTATAAGAGCACCCCAAATTAAGCTCTGTCACCCAAGAGGAATCCTATATGTAGAAACCACTTTCACTGTTGCCCCAAATGCCTCTCAGGGACCTGAAATGAATGACGTGGAGCTTCTGAGAGAAAGACAGGCTACTAGAAATCCTGAGCCACAGCTCTGCAGTGTTACCACCACAGCCCCTACCCACCACCCAGCCTGGCTCTCCCATCCTCTACCTCCCAGCCCCTGGTCACTCACCCTTTTTCACCACCAGGCGGACAGGATGGTACAACATGAAGGGTTCTTTGGGAGGCTGGTAGATCACACACTGATATAATCCTGAGTCCTCCTGTCGAAGGTCAGTCATTCGGACAACCAGTAAACCTTCAATGGGGATGTCTTCTAGGAAGTACCTCCCCACCCGGACTTGATTGGTCTGCCCTGAGCTCCTCTCTGTCCTTGCCAGTGTCAGAGGCTCCTCTCCCTCTGTCAGCTTCTGCCACTCCTTCTGGCTGCTTTGGTACAATCCTACGTTGAAGGGACATTCCAATTCTAGGGTCTGCCCCTCTATTCGTTCAAACTTGATCTCCTTTGATTTAGCTACATCTTGGAGTTCTGTAAGCAGGGAATCAAAGTTAAGCTCTGAGAGGAATAGATTCCCTCTCTTTGGAAAAAAAAAAAAAGACAGAAGAACCACCTCCTTTTCTTGTTTAACTACCCATTTTTCAGACAAGAACCTTATGGCCTCCTGCAAAGAGACAACTTTCTCTGCAAGCCAGCACAAGGCCCCAGGTCTTTTCACTGTGAGTAGTAGTGTGTGTTTGTTTGTTTGTGTGTATTTTGTTTGTTAACACAGAGTGAAGAGTGGATGTGCAGACATGATACTAGCAGACAGCGACTCCTTTGAACAGCTAAAGGAACTTCATCTAAGTCAGGAGAAAGATCAGTTCAAAAAACTATTGGAAAAGCAGTAAGGAAACCATCGTGAGGACATGGTGGATGTAGATATCTGACTCTCTGGTATTCCTCTATGTCTTCCTTGGGTATCAAAGCACCTCTTTCTCAGGGGACCAATCCTATGTGTTTTTACTGATAGGGCTGCTCACATTCTCAAGGGTGGACACGTGACACAGTCTTAGCCAATCAAAGAGCCCTATCACCCAGGCCACTCTGGTTGCTGTAACAATGGGCCCATTGGAATGCTCCGTGAGACTTCTGTAGCTATTAAGGAAAATGCTCTTTCTTGCTCGAGTTTATGTATCAGTGGGATATGAAACTTCAATTGCTATATTTCTACTGGGGGCAATTTTCCCTCCCTAGGGACATTGGGCAATGCCTGGAGACATTTTTGGTTGTTGTAACTGGGAGCACAGGGTGCTACTGGAATCTAATTGGTACGGGGCATCCTACAATGCACAAAACAGCCCCATAACAAAGAACCATTCCACCCAAAATGTCAATAACGCCAAGGCTGAGAACCCTTGGGTTATACCGACAATAGTTGCAATCATACTCTTAGAGACTGAAGCAGATTAACCACCTAGAATTGGGGGTGATCTGATCTGGTTGAAGTAAGCCTTGCTAGTAGGAGGCCCAAGGAAAATAGAAGCAAAAAGAAGATCCAGGTCTATGTCTTCAACTGGACACAGCAGTGACTATAGCTTATCCAGTCAGACCTGGAATACCTTCCTCCATGGAACACCAAGTATTAGCTGGACAGTAATGCTGAATTAAATTGTAGTTCAGGCTATCAGTACCCTACAGCTACTACTGCTACTATTAATACTATTGCTGCATATACACACTTTCATCCTTGAGCAGTAGCTCTGACAGTACACACAGTTGAAAAATAACAACAGCTGCCTCTTCGATGGGGTCCCTGGGCTCATCACAGCCCACCTCTGTGCCCACCTCAGGATGGACCAAGAGCTCTAGCAGGTCCCAGATATCTCAGCCTGACCTTGGAAAGACCCAACTCAAGGACTCCCGAGGATTTTGAGAGCAAAACCAGGCTTGAAGGCCAATTCTTTGGGGATCAGACTCTGGTTTCTAAGGAAACCTTGAAAACAAAATTCCTGGTGACTCCCATGAACCCCGGTCAGAAATGCCACTCTGAGAGACAGGTGAGCAGAAGCTAAGGGTTGTCTTAAACCAAGTTTGGTTCCCTCCTTCATTCACTCAGTCATTCATCAAACTGTGGGTGAGAACCTATTCAGTGCCAAGCACTGTGATGGGCTCTGAAGAAAATACACATGCTCCACTCTCCACCTCTGTGATACTAATTTAAAAAGCCCTAATCTCTTAATTCATGTTATAGATAAATTATTTGCCAACTCCTCAGGCAAGGTGGATTCTATGGTCTGAAAGTTTCTGTCCCCGACAATGTTGAAGTCCTAATCCCCAATGTGATGGTGTTAGGTGGGGTCTTTGGGAGAGGGTTAGGTCACGAGGACTTTCCCCTGATGAACAGGATGAATGCTCCCGCTCCACCATGTGAAGACTCAGTGAGAAGTCAGCAGTCTGCAGACTGGAAGAGCGCTTTCATCAGACCCCAACCATACTGGCCCCCTGATCTCGGATTTCCTGCCTCCAGAACTGTGAGAGATAAATTTCTGCTGTTTGCAAGCCACACAGCCTGTAGTATTTTTAGAGCAGCCCAAATGGATCAAGATGGTAGGAATTACAGGAGATTGAGATTGCTTGCAAACTTGCCTATCTGTTGTGAATAGAGACAATCAGAAATTGATGCTGAAGTGCTATCTGTGCACTGTTTCTTCCATCATTTCAAGAAAGAAATTCCTTATGTTAATTTTAAAAAGACTAACAAATACCATTTATTGCTAGCTAGCAGCAGTTATTGCTGTTTTAAATACTATCTCATTTAACCTTCATAACTTTGTCCTTTAATCTTCATAATGTATAAGGTTGACACTGCTGTTCCTGTTTGAGAGTAGGAAACCAAGGCACAGGCTATTTAATAAAGCCGAGGTTATTAAGTGGCTTGCCCAAATTCCCACAGTACAGAGTGGTAGAGTCAGGACTCCAAGCCAGGTAGTCTGACTCTAGAGTCAGCCCTCACCCTCTGAGCTACATGGCCCACAGCAGTTGTCTGCTGGGGACTAGAGCAGTCCCAGCCATGGGTGAAAGGGTGCCAAGTGACTCTGTTTCCTGGATGCAGAAGCTAGAAGGAACTTTTAGATAACCCTGTATCCATCCCCATAGGACACAAGTACACAACCTTCAACCCTTCATCTTTTCCCAATTCTCCTTTGGAAAAACATGAATGAGACACAAAGAAATGCACTGGTCCATAAGAACCAAACTCCACTTGAACCACGTGGATTACCACCCCGATTCTCCTAAGTTTGGGTAGAGAAAGCCAGCCTGGCATAGCTATTGGTTGGCTCTATCTTGGGTGGTCATTTCTCCTGGAGCCTCAAAAGAAAAGGGAAACCTTTCTCATGGTGGAAACTCCCAAGGTCCTGAGCAGACCTGATCTACTCACACCTCCTCCTTGCCTTACCTAAGAAGAAGGACATCCAGAGAAGCCCCCAGAGCTTGGTCTTCCTCATCCTTCAAGGGCACCAACTCTGACTGCCACTGTGGCTTCTGAAACAGCTACAAGGCAACACCCTGATATAGCGACTCCAGAAAGTTACACAACAGGATATGATACTGCTAATGGGAAGTTCCGTGTCCACTGTTGTTTTCACCACTGGTTGCCTCAGCTCCAGATGTCAAAGACAACGCAAGAATCCAGAGACAAAGCTCAACTTTCAACTAAGCCTATCCAACCGCCAGTTTTCTGTTCTCCGGGGACAAACACAATGACCTTTCCAACCAACCTCATAAAATTGTAGTGAGAGTAACATTTTTGTATAAACAAACGTAAGGCATTAATATTATCAGTGAAACAGAGGGCTGCCTTGCTCTCCCGAGGTGCTCTCTCCCATCCAGTTCAGCACAGGTAATAGTGTCAGGCCCACAGAGGGGCAGGTTGGAATAATAATGCTTCACTTTTTAGGTTTTTGTGAGGACTAAGTGAGATCTATAATGAAAGTGCTCAGTGAGGTACCTGACCTGGGTTATTTCCACATTCTGTCCCTACTCACACTCACCCTGTTCCTCTTGGCTTTTTCTGATGCAAGGCCCACTCCCTCTTCATCACCAGGATGGCCCACCACCTGCAGCTGCCCTCAGCATTCTGCAGACATGGCCTAGGTGTGGGAAAACCCAGAAACAGTTTGAGAGGACATGGCCACCGTTAAACAAGAACAGACTTGGATTTTTTTTTTAAAGAAGAAAAGGAAAGATGGTGCTATAAGACAGGACAGTGCTATAAGACAGGACAGTGACGAAAAAAGAAATAAACCCAACAGACTCCATACTAGAAGCAATAAAATGAAGATTTGATGGTATGAAAAATCAAATCAATAGCAGAGAAGATTCAAATCAGAAATACTTGCAAATATAAAGTGAATAAAAACATTTTGAAGAGCTCAGAAGTATATTGGAGAACAAGTCATAGAAATCCAACCTACAAATAATCTAGAAATAAGAGATGTTCTTGAAGTATAACATGGAACAAAGGGACATAAATGATGATAAAATGTATATTTAAAAAAACCTTTGCCCTGAATGGTGTGGCTCAGTGGATTGAGTACCAGCCTGTGAACCAAAGGGTCACTGGTTCAATTCCCAGTCAGGGCATATGCCTGGGTTGCAGGCTAAGTCCCTGGTGGGGGGCACACGAGACACAGTCACACACTGATGTTTCTCTCCCTCTCTTTTTCCCTCTCTTCTCCTTTCTAAACATAGATAAATAAAATCTTTTTTAAAAAAAAAAACAACCCTCAGTACAGTGTGGCAGCCATAGGTAACAACATTTGAAAGTTGCTAAGAGAATAGATCTTAAAATTTCTCATCACAGCTATGTGTGGTGATGGATGTTAACTAGACTTATCATGGTGATCATTTCAAGATATACACAAATATTAAATCATTATGTTGTACACCTGAAACTACTATTATGTGGTCTGTCAATTTTACCCCTTCTAACAACTGTCAAAGTGTTCTCTGTATCTATGAATCTGTTTCTACTTCACTTTATTTATTTTGTGTTTTTTAGATAGATTCCTCATATAAGTGAAATCATAGGGCACTTGTTTTTCTTTGTCTGACTTACTTCACTGAACATAATACCCTCTAGGTTCATCCATGTTGTTGCAAATGGTAAGATTTTATTCCTTTTTATGGCTGAGTAAAATTCTATTGTGTAAATGTACCACATTTTCTTTATCTAATCATTTATTGATGGACACTTAGGATGCTTCCATATCTTGGCTATTATAAATAATGCTGCAATTAACATAGAGATGCATATATCTTTTCAAATTGGTGTTTTGGATTTCTTTGGATAAATACCCAGAAGTGAGATTGCCAGGTCACATGGCAGTTCTATTTTTAATTTTGGGGGGAACCTCCACACTGTTTTCCATAGTGGCTGCACCAATTTGTGACCCCACCAAAGAGTAAATCTTTATAACATTGGATTGGATGATGGTTTGTTAAATATGACATCTAAAGCACAAGCCACCAAAGAAAAAAACAGACAAATTGGACTTCATCAAAATAAAAAACTTTGTGCTGCAAAATTATACAAACATGAAAGAACAATCCACAGAATTGGAGAAAATATTTGCAAATCATATATTTGATAAGGGTCTAGTATCCAGAATATAAAAAGAACACTAACAACTGATTAATATAAAGATAAATAAACTAGTTTTAAAATTGGCAAATTTCTCCCAAGAAGATAAAACAAATGTCCAATATGCATTGTTCTTGGTTCACTTTTATTCAGTGATGTCCTGGTAAATATTGAATAATCAGCTTTCTGAAAAGTGGCTTGATTCATAGCCATTGCCAATTTCTATGGCATAAATACTCTCGAGATGGTTGATTTCAAACTACCAACATGACATCACCGAAAGTGGAGTTGAAAAGAGTTGCTTGCAACCAGCTTTTCTAAACATATTAGTCAGTGGAAGTCCCCACTGAGCAAAATCACTTTGCATTAACTACTATACCAATAAAAATTCTAGTAATATAATTGAAATATAATATAAATGTATAAGTAAACTTCCAGAATTATTGGTTATTAACTTTGACATGCTGCAAATTGGTATTGAGGTTAATGGCAAAGACCAAACAAAATAAAAATAGAATATATAAAATATGTGATCTGCAGCCCCGGCTGGTGTGGCTCAGTGGATTGAGTGTCAGCCTGCAAACCAAAGGGTTGCTGGTTTGATTCCCAGTCAGGGCACATGCCTGGGTTGTGGGCCAGGTCCCCAGTAAGGGGTGTGTGAGAGGCAACTACATATTGATGTTTCTCTCCCTCTCTTTTTCCCTCCCTCTCCCTCTCTCTAAAAATAAATAAATAAAATATTTTTTAAAAACTTGAGGGAGAATTTCACAGGATGAATAAAAGGGGGAATGCAGACAAGAACAAGTTTTTGAAACTTTCTAAAAGCACCTTAGTTCTTTATTCCATTGGTCAAAATTACATGTGTGTGTGTTTATGCATTATATACATGCATGTATGCATGACACATATTAGACCTTTAATTTAGATTTGGTCCCTAACATATACAAGTATTAATTTATTTGATCACAATCCATTTTAATTTTGAACTCCAGTTTCTCAAAAGTATTTAGAGATATTCATTGTCTTAGTATTGTATTAAAGTATATTAATAATCTCATAAAATATAACTAGTTATGATAAAAAATCAACTCAATTATGTTAAGAATTATCACAGGAATATTACACTTTTTGCCCTGGCTGGTGTGGCTCAGTGGATTGAATACTGGCCTGCAAACTGAAGGGTCGCAGGTTCGGTTCCCAGTCAGGGCACATGCCTGGGTTGCAGGCCAATGTTTCTCTCCCTCTCTTTCTCCCTCCCTTCCCTTCTCTCTAAAAATAAATAAATAAAATCTTAAAAACAAAGAAATATTAACACTTTTAAAATTTTACCAAAAGATCCACATTAAATGATAACACTGATTTTCAACTTTATGTGGATTATAAGAACCAATTCATATAGACACCAATTCTTTATACAATAACCACATAATTTTCATTTTTAAAATATTTTTATTGATTATGCTATTAAAGCTGTCCCATTTCCCCCCCTTTATTCCCCTTTGCCCTGCACCCACCATCTCACTCCCACTCCCCACATCCCTTGGTTCATGTCCATGGGTCATACATACAAGTTCTTTTGCTTTTCCATTTTCTATACTATTCTTAACCTCCCCCTGTCTATTTTATGCCTACCATTTATGCTTTTTATTCTCTGTACCTTTTCCCACATTCTCCACCCTTCCCTTCCCCACTGATAACCCTCCATGTGATCTCCATTTCCATGATTCTGTTCCTGTTCTAGTTTTTGCTTAGGTTGTTTTTCTGTTTTTTTAGGTTCAGTTGTTGATAGTTGTTTGTTGTCATTTTACTGTTCATATTTTTTATCTTCCATTCTAAGTGACAGCTTTGCTGGATAGAATAATCTTGGATATAGGTCCTTGCCTTTCATGACTTTTTATACTTCTTTTTTTTTAACTTGCATCATAATGGGTTTATATTTGTTATAGTATTTCTCACCATGGGAGTGTTACTCAGTTAGTATAAAGATTTTAATGTTATATCTTTTCTCTATTTCACTGTCAATACAGAGTATTTTTTGCATTAAATCTTTTCTCCAATTCAATGTTAGAGACACTGAATACATTTTTTAAACCTTTTCTTCCCAAGAAATAAAATTTTTAAGTTTTGACCAACTATATTTTATATCTAATATCTAGGTACAATATTAACTTGGGAGATAACAAAAATCTAGTAAAAATACAGAGAAAAGACTCCTTAACAATGCAGAAGGCAGTGATTACAACTGAATAGTGGCTACTTCCTAGAATCCTAGGCAAGTGTCCTTCTCCCAATTTCATTGCTTTGAAAATTCTCAGACTATTAAATATTACTTATGCAAATTTCAGCCATCTGACTTACTTGGTCCTCTTTCTAACTAGCAAATACAAATTATAACTGCAATTTTCAGTACATTATTTATTGTGAAAAAACATTTTTTCCATGTAACATATATCAATTTATTCCAAATTATACAGAAAATAAGAATGTAAAATTACCCTATTTTTTGTTTCTCAAGAACTTTCAAACAGCAAAGCTCAGTTTTTAACCTCAACAGCGCAAATATTTTCAGAGTGAGGTTTGATTCAGGAGGCTCTTCAAAGTCATACCTCCCCATTTCTCTTTCCTGCATATACCCCCAACAAGCACAAATGCCTGTAATGCAGAGAACCACACATAAAAAGAGAGTGATTGCATCTCCTGCTTCAACAACAGGCAGCACCAAAAGCAGTGAAATGAGGACTAACAACTGTGCTGAAACTGAGGTCATGATGTTAGGACCTTGGGATGACTGGATCTTGAACGCTTAAGGTTTTCAAAGAAACAATATCTGTATAATCGTATCTGACTTGAAATACTCCCTTCCTGGAACTTGGAAGCTAGGAGTTTCCACGTGACAACGTCTTACAGGAAGAGGCCATTACAGGAATCTGAATACTTCTTTCCATCCCCTTCTTGCCTGCAAGGTTTCTTTGGAAAAATCAGCTGATAGTCTTACAGGAACTCCTTTGTAGATAACTGTCTCCTTTCCTCTTGCTGCTTTTAAGATTCTTTCCTCATCTTTAATCTTGGCTAATGTAATTATGATGTGCCTTGGTGTGTACTTCCTTGGGTCCAACTTCTTTGAGACTCTCTGAGCTTCCTGGACCTCCTGGAAGTCTATTTCCTTTGTCAGATTGGGGAAGTTCTCCTTCATTAGTTTTTCAAATAATTTTTCAATTTCTTGCTCTTCTTCTTCTCCTTCTGGCACCCCTATGATTTGGATGTTGCACATCTAAAGTTGTCCCAGAGGTTCCTAAGACTCTCCTCATTTTTTTTAAATTCTTATTTCTTCATTCTGTTCTGGTTGAATGTTTATTTCTTCTTTCTGGTCCAAATCATTGATTTGAGTCCCTTCCCTTCACTCTTGGTTCCCTTTATTTCACTTTGCATAGCCTTCACTTTTTCCTCTACTTTGCGACCATACTCACCATTTCTGTGAGCATCCTGATTACCAGTGTTTTGAACTGTACATCTGATAGGTTGGCTATCTCTTCATCACCTAGTTGTACATTTTTTCTGGAGCTTTGATCTGTTCTTTCATTTGGACTTTTTTTTTTGTCTCAGTGCACCAGTTATATAGTAAGAGACGGAACCTTAGGTATTCACCAGGGCAGGGCAACCCACATAGCTGGGTCATGATGCTGTATGTGGGGGAGGGGTCAAAGAGGGAACAACAAGGCCCAGTCAGCTCTCAGCCGGCTTTCAGTCACTTCCCCCACTTCCCACAAGCAAATTGGGCCTTTGTGGTGCTGATTTCCAGGTGAGTGGGTTTGTGTATGCTGTAGGACCCTGTGGGTCTCTCCAACAAACTCTCCTGTGAGGCTAGGAGTTTCTCCCACCACCTCAACCCCCACAGGTTTTTTTCAATCAGTGACTTTAAGGCTCTATTTCCCTGCACTGGAACCCTGAGTTGCACAGTCTATCTCACTTCCCAGTTGTTCCTCCCCATTTATCCTCAGGCAAATGTGACACCATCAACTCCACCAGCCTCCGCCTCATCCACCCCAGTCCACCAGCCACAGCCTAGACTCGAGTCCTCTCTGCCCAGCTGCCTGTCTCCACCCCTCCTACCAGTCTGGATGAATGTTTCTTCTTTAACAAAATTGGTTGTCAGAATTCCTTGGTTGTCGGACTTCCATACAGTTAGATTTTTTTGGCAGTTCTGGTTGTTTTTTGTTTTTAAATTTATTGTTGTCCTTTTTTGGTTGTGCGAGGAGGAACAGTGTATCCACCTATTTCTCCATCTTGGCCAGAAGTGCAATTTTCATTTTTATATGAATTACAAGAACCAATTTATGTAGATACCATTTGTATATATTGTACAATGACAACTTTAAAATTTTTTGTAAAATATTTATAGCAGAAACCTTTAGCTTTGTAAATAAGAAAGAGTTGTCATTCATTCCACAGTAACTACACTATTATTAAATAGAAGGACCACAAAGTCAGACTTTTATTTATATTTTTTGTCCCAAAAGAAAACAAAACAAAATCCTCAGGTCACAATCTTGTATATATTTAAAGTCACCACTAGAGGGTGCGATTTACTTGGCTTACCTTTGGATAAACTTCTGTACCTTGATATGGTTTAATTAAGTGAGGCATATGGAGTGTGGCATCCTAAAACGCCATTTGTTTCTAGACTCCTTATCCTCAGCCCTCAATACTCCAAAAGTAATATCTTTTATCCTAGTAATATCTTTTATGCTAAATTAATTTTAGCCTAGGATAATTTTTTAATATTATAGCAGCTGTTATTTTGAAGGTCTACCCATAAAAGCACAGGTTGCCTTCTGAGCTGGCTGTGTCTTTGTTTACATACAGGGTTTATGATCTAGGGCAGCAATTTTCAACCTTTTTTATCTCATGGCACACATAAACAAATTACTTAAATTCTACAACACAGCAAAAAATACATTATATTTTTTGCCGATCTGACAAAAATAGGTATAATTTTGATTCATTTATACTGGATAACTACTGTTGTGTTGGCTGCTGTCATTTTATTTATGTGACAGTCTAAGGGAGAAGAGGTCAGTGCCCCTGACCAGTCAGGTACCGCATGTTTTAACAATTCTTGCAGCTCACCAGTTGAAAATTGCTGCTCCCTAGAGGTCTCAGGGACATGAGGTTTCTCTGCAAATGAGTGTATGTCTATTTCTGATTCAGTTACAATTAGTTGGCTAAATATAACAGAAAAGTCTTGGCTTAAGCAATAGTACTTTATTATCTCTCACTAAAAAAAGTTCAGAGATATGCACCTCAGGGATGTTTAGGTAGTTTTGCATCATCAGGAACTTTGGTTCCTACTCTCTATCCCAGCATCCCAGCTCAGGGTCTCCAAATTCTGTCATCTTGTGGCCAAGATGACTGCTGGAGCTCCAGTCACCACGTTGGTGTTCTAGGCAGCCAGAAAGCTTTTTCATATATACTACCTTAGCTTCAGTGGGTCTTCACCTCTGCTCTGGGGTATCAGGGCTTATTGCCCTGACTCAGGGGCTCGATACTTTTGTTCTACAGAGGATAAAGGTCTGTTTCTCACTTCCTTTCTCCAGGTTCTCACCTAGGGAGATTCCCTGCCTCCAGTCTGTCTCATGAGCACCTGGAAGAGACTGCAAGTGGGTGTGAGCACTCCTCTCCTGCCTCAGGCTCTCAGGAGCTCTGTATTGTCAGCTAATCTGAGCTGACCTTTGACACTTGGCTAAAATCTTAGCTGAATGGTTGGTGCCCGCTTGTTTGGTATTCTGCATCTCTTTCCCTGTCTATGAACAGGTGAGCCAGTGCTCACTTGGAATGGCCTATCTTCTCTTGGATTTTAGGTTACTTGGTTGCCTTACAAATTCCGCTCTCTTATAAGTTCATGAAAAATTACGGTTTTGTAGTTTACCTGACTTGTTCTTCTTGTTCGGATAAGAACAATACTCAGTTGAGCTTTCAAAATCCTAAGCAGAAACTGAATGTGAGAAGCAATGTGTGAAGAATGGCTGAGAATTTTTCAGAGCTATGAAAAGTCATTAAGCCACAAATGCAGGCTATCATAAATCAATCAATATAAACAAAAAGAAATCCTCATCTCAGCATATTGCCAAGAAATTGCAGAACACAGATCAGAGAGGAAGCAGCCATCATTTGTGAACAGCTTGAAATAACAGACTGCTCAACTGCAACAATGCAATAATGCTTAGGGGAAATAACTGTTAAACTAAACTGGTACACCTAACAAAGCTCTCAACAGTGGGAGCTGTGTTTGTTGGGATTAAGCTCAGCTATAAAGAATAGAAAAACTCCAAATAAATATAATCTGGACCCATCAGATTGGCAAACACTGAAAAGATTGACATTTAGCATTAGCAAGGGCACCCTCATGCACTGCTGGGTATTAGGAGTCCAGGTTGGTGTAAACTCCGAAAAGGATAGTTTTGACAGCATCAATATAATGCATGTACCCATAAACCCAGCAATCACACTACTAGAAATTTGCCTATAGATGTGTCACAAAGCTACCAGTGTATGTACATGGAAGTTTCTTGGTAAGTGCTTTCTAAACTTGCATAATCATTAGGAAAGTGTTTGAGTACTTGGTAATGAAATACCCTGCTGGTATTAGAAAGAACGAATCAAATTTCCATGTGTCAGTAAAGAGCAATGTCAAGATCAAGTTCTAGTGAAAAAAGTTGCAAGGCTCTATTTATTGCATGGGGGCTTTGGTATAAAAATGCTAAAAGATAGAAATATATATATGCCACCACACATTTCTATCATATATATATATGCTCATATATATATGACTTATATAAAAAGCTCTCATATATATTTTATATATATATACACACAACATTTTCTGAAAGGATACATAAAAATTTGTTAACAGTGGTTATCTTTGAGGAGAGATACTAGGGGTTAATATAAGACAGAATTTTACTTTTCATTTTATACTTCTAAACTACTTGGAATTTTTTGTTACCATATATATGCATGTACTTTTTAAATAGACAAGTTTTCAGGTCCACAGCAAAAGCCCAGAGTTCCCATATGTCCCTTGTCACCACACACCCACAACCTCCCCCATTAACAAGATCCCCACAGCTGGTAGACCACACATCAAAACTACATTATTAACACATCATAATTACCCAAAGTCCATAGTTTATATTAGGATTCACTCTTGGTGTTATACATTCTATGGGTTTGAACAAATGTGTAATGACATTTATCCACCATTACAGTTTCATACAAAACAGTTTCACTGTCCTAACAATCCTCTGTGCCCCTACCTCCCCACTGAGCCTCCGGTCACTGGGAAGATGGACCCTTGAGAGGACCACAGCAGTCCTCCAGGCTCAGCCACCACCTCAGTGAGTGTCCTGCATGATCAGACCACCCTCATAGGATGAAGTGTGAGCTCCTCCAGCCACGGTTGAAGACTCTTTGGCTTTCCTTTTCCCAGGTACCTCTAGTCTCAAGAGGGAGAGAGCAGGCTTGGTGTCACAAAGCCTCCAGGAAGGGACCCACCCCAGGTTCCCAAAAACAGATCAGTTTAGCTAAAGACAATTCCCCATTCCCTTCAAGATCAATTTCCTTACTCAGAAGGGTTCCTGAGGACTTCCAGCCACGATGGAGGTGTAGATAGATACACTTTGCCTCCTCACACAACCAAAAGAAGAACAACAATCAATTTAAAAACAAAAACGAACCAGAACTGCCAGAAAATCGAACTGTATAGAAGTCCAACAACCAAGGAGTTAAAGAAGAAACATTCATCCAGACTTGTAGGAGGGGCAGAGACAGACAGCAGGGGTGGAGAGGAAGTGTGGCAAGGCAGTGGCTCGTGGACCAAAGGGCGAGGTGGTGGCTGGCAGACCAGGCAGTCCCACATTTGCCTGCAGATAAACCAGGAGGAACAACTAGGGAGTGAGACAGACTGTACAACCCAGAATTCCAGCAGGGGTAAGTAAAGCCTCAAAACCTCTGGTTGCCTACCCTGGTGAGTACCTAAGGCTCCACCCTTTTCAACATAACAGGTGCACCAAGACAAAGACACATGGCCCAAATGAAAGAAGAGATCAAAACTCCAGTAAAAGAACTAAGCAATGAGGAGCTAGCCAACCTATCAGATGCACAGTTCAAAACACTGGTAATGAGGATGTTCACAGAAATAGTTGACTACAGATGCAAAATAAAGAAAGACGTGAAGGCTATGCAAAGTAAAATAAGGAAAATATACAGGGAACCAACAGTGAAGGGAAGGAAACCAGGACTCAATCAGTGATTTGGAACAGAAGAAAGAAAGAAATATTCAACCAGAACAGAATGAAGAAACATGAATCCAAAAAAATGAGTAGAGGCTTAGGAACCTCTGTGAAAATTTTAAATGTCCAACATCTGAATCATAGGGGTGCCAGAAGGAGAAGAGGAAGAGCAAGAAATTGAAAAATTATTTGAAAAAATAATGAAGAACTTCCCCAATCTGGTAAAGGAAACAGACTTCCAGGAAGTCCAGGAAGCTCAGAGAGTCCCAAAAAAGTTGGATCCAAGGAAGCATACACCAAGGCACATCATAATTACATTACCCAAGATTAAAGATAAGGGGAGAATCTTAAAAGCAGCAAGAGGAAAGGAGACAGTTACCTACAAAGGAGTTCCTGTAAGACTATCAGCTGATTTTTCCAAAGAAACCTTTCAGGCAAGAAGGGGCTGAAAAGAAGTATTCCAAGTCATGAAAGGGAAGGACCTACATCCAAGATTACTCTATCCAGCAAAGCTTTCATTTAGAAGGAAAGAGTGGATAAATTGCTTCCCAGATAAGTCAAGTTAAAGGAGTTCACCATCACCAAGTCCTTATTTATGAAATGGCAAAAGGACTTATCTAAGAAAAAGAAGATGATGAAAAATATGAATGGTAAAAGGACAACAAACTCACTATCAACAACTGAACCTAAAAAAAGCACAAAAACAAACTAAGCAAACAACCAGAACAGGAACAGAATCACAGAAATGGAGATCACATGGACGGATATCAGTGGAGAGAGGGAGAGGGGAGGATGGGGGAAAAGGTACAGGGAATAAGAAGCATAATTGGTAGGTACAAAATAGTCAGGGGGAAGTTAAGAATAGTATGGGAAATGGAGAAACCAAAGAACTTATATGTATAACCCCTGGATATCAACTAAGGTGAGGAACGCTGGAGGGAGGAGTGTGCAGGGCACAGGGGGATAAAGGGGAGAAAAAAATGGGACAACTGTAATAGCATAATCAATAAAATATACTTTTAAAAAATGGAAAGTTTCCTGAGAAACATATTTATCAATTGGAGTGATTTCATAGAAGATGCAAAGGGTGTAGCTCTTCTGATGATTTTTGCAAATGTTTGAGTACCTGCTTCTGTTGGGTATAACTTTAAATAGTTCACACATAAGTTTTTTCCATTAGTTTTTACTTATTTTCCTGCTTCTGGGCCTGCACCCAGCCTGCGGGACCCTGAGCTCAGCCTCCCAGAGTCCTAGGCCAAGCATGTCTGCAGCCACAGGCATCATCTCCTCCTGCAGTCCTCCCTTGACATTGAAGTTAGAGGCAATGAGAGGCTGTGGCAAGTTCCAGTCCCCATTTGTCCCAATTCTCTCTTCCTTCAAGTCAAGAACTTGACTTTTCTTTCAACTGTCAGCCCCACTGACTAACAATGATTCACACACAGCACCAAGTAGCAAATCAACATCGTAGACTTGCTCACCAGCCCCTATCATAGTGCAATGCCTCTAATTCCTCTAATTCCAAATGACTCAATGTGCTTCTGTTTTCTGAGCACACCTTAACTGATTCAGAGGGTTTTATCTGTCTGGGAATGGGAGTTGCTATTCCATGTAGAGGGGCAGAGAAGACTTCACTGACAGGGAGACATTTAAGTAGACATACAGGAAGGGAAGGAACAAGGCATCTATGGTCCAGAGGAAGAACACTCAGGCAGAGGGAGAAAAGGTGCAGAGATCTTGAGGTAGGGACACACTTGGTAAGTATTCAATGAGCAGCAAGGAGGCAAGTGTGGTTGGAGCAAAGTCAGAAGGGGAGAGTGTTAGAAGAGGGGGCAGGGAGAGAGGGGACAGATCCCAGAGGACCTTGTGGGCCAGTATATGACTTTGTCTTTTACTCTGAGAAGGGAAGTCACCAGAGGGTTTTGAGCTGATTTATAGTATAAAAAGATTGTTCTGACTATTGTGTGAATAGTTCACAGTAGAAAAGCTAGGGTAGAGGCAAAGAAATCCAGCAGAAAGCTTTTGCAATGATCTAGGTGAGAAATAATGGTGGCCTGGAAGAAGAAAGTGACCAGAAAAACTT
This sequence comes from Trachops cirrhosus, assembly GCA_028533065.1. Classification (NCBI taxonomy): domain Eukaryota; kingdom Metazoa; phylum Chordata; class Mammalia; order Chiroptera; family Phyllostomidae; genus Trachops; species Trachops cirrhosus. Next base: position 102,090,119 of record CM052541.1, read on the forward strand.
TTCAGGCAGAAACAAAGAGTTTGCTCATGGATTAGACATGGGCCATGAGACAAAAAGAAGAGTTCAGAGTAGCTCCAGTTATTGCCTTAATTTTTAATGACATATCTTTTCTAAAATAACTAGTTATAAAAGTTCTAGAAGGAAAATCACATAAAACACTTACATAAGCTTGCAATAAATAACTTCCTTGTCATGACTCAATGGTGGAAACCATAAAAGAAAGATTGAAAGATCTGGTGTGTAAAAAGTATAACAAAATAAAATTACAACATTAAGTAAAAGAACAAACTAAGAAATATGTCTATACATGATTATATAACATTTAAAGCATTGTTGCATGTAATATGTAAGAAGTCTTTGAGATCAACTAGAAAGATATAAATGTGAATAGAGGGGGCACCTAAGACATCAAAGAGAGACTAGAGAAGCAAATGGACAACAAGTAAATGTGAAATTGAAATTGTTCAACACACCTAGTAATCAAAAAATGCAAGTTAAGACAACAATGGGATATATTTGTTTAACCTTCAGATTGACCAAAATAAGAATGATACACACCACCCTGGCTGGTGTAGCTCAGTGGATTGAGCACGGGTCTGTGAAGCAAAGGGTCGCTGGTTCGATTCCCAGTCAGGGCACATGCCTGGGTTGCAGGCCAGGTCCCCAGTGGGGGACACATGAGAGGCAACCACACATTGATGTTTCTCTTCCTTTCCTTCTCCCTCCCTTCCCTTCTCTCTAAAAATAAATAAATAAAATCTTTAAAAAAAAAAAAGAATGATACACACCATGAATATAGTGAAGGTCACTCTTATTTGCTGCCAAGGTGGAGGTGGACATGGGTGGGGAATGTACCTGGTGCCATCTTTTAGCAAAACCCAGAGTAGGAGGAAAGGAAATGACGGAAGTGAAGGCAGAGCTGCTTTGTGCTCACCAAAACCTATTTTCTGGTCTTCCTGAGGGCTGAGGTAGACCCCATTTTGTCCAGGTAGGGTGGGAGGGACGGAAGTAATGTGCATTGTTCCAGATCTGCTCCCAACCTGCCTTATAAACCCTCCCATGCACCATACTTCCTCTTTCCCATCCACTGCTGGAAGCAGAGGACTCTGAGAACTCAGGATGACGGAGCCGTGAGAGGAGAAAGCCTGGCTGCCTACATAGTCCTGTGCAAAGTTGTCCCCCGTCACCCTCATTGGTCTGGTAGACAAGTAAGAAATCAACTTTTATTCTCTGCAGTTTTGAAATATATCTGTTACAGTAGCTATGATTGTCTTAATCAAGAGAGACAGAAATCAATTAAATACAGAAATGAGAGCAAAAGAGAGATGAACAAAATAAAACACTCTTCTTTTTTAGAAGAGGATTTACCTGTATTTGTAATAGTTTATATGTTTTACTTTTATTTTTATTTTATTTTAGAGAGGGGGGAAGGGAGGGAGAAAAACATCAGTGTGAGAGAGAAACATCGACCACCTTCTGCAAGTGCCCCACGGGGGGCACAGCCCAGAGCCTGCAACCCAGGCACGTGCCCTGAGTGGGAAATGAACTGGCAGCCTTTTGGTTTGCAGGATGATGCCCGATCCACTGAGTCACACCTGCCAGGGCTAAATGCGTTTCTTGGAAAAAATATAAAAAACAGTAAGATATGCAAATCTCTAGGAAGACTAATGAAAAGCTTAAAAGTGCAAATAAAAAATAAAGAAAACAAATGAGGAGTCCCTGAAGACCCAAAAGAGATTTTCAGAATAAAAGTGTTATGAACAATCACACACTAATAAATTTTATAACAAACAAAATGGATACATTTCTAGAAAAATATGAAATTTCAAAATTGGTATAAGAAATTAAAAGCTTGACGAGACCAGCAACAATTTAAAAATAAAAATCCTATCACATAATTATCACTGGATCTGGGGAGGGAGAGTCAACCCCAGGCCAAAAAGAATTTTCAAAGTACAGACATTCCCTAATTTATACAACTTATACCAGAAAACAAAAAAGAGAGAAAATCTGCTCACATCATTCCTGTGACTATAGCAGCATTGACTCAAAAACCATGTAAGAACCAAGTGAGAATAAGAGGTTATGAGCCCATTGATTTATGAACAGAGATTCGATCACCTAAGACCAATATTCAGACTCTTAGGTAAGATTGACAGATGGAAAACACACCCTTGTTTTTTCTCTGCTGAAACCACAAAATGGGAAGAACACAAGGATGAGGGGAACGAGAAGATAAAAAAGTGAGAACATTTGGAGAGCTGAAAAGGACACAAAGAGTGGGAAATGACTTAGCAGAACTGAGAATACAGAATCCTTTGTGAGCATTGAGGAAAATGAAAATCAAGACATTTACTCTGCCGGATCTCCAACCTGGCTGGGGCAATGGAGAGGCGAGGGGGCATCCAATTAAGCAGAGAGAGCTGGAAGACGTTTAAGGAGCAAGGATGTCCTTGCCCACTTTCTGCAGATGGATAACTGGCCTTTCCTCATTTTGGAAAAAAGGCTAGGAATGAATCCCTAGAGAGGTTACAAGACAATTTCTGGGAGGGTAGGAAGGGAGCAGACCAACTGAGGAGCAACTGAGGATCGTGACAGGGATCCTGAAAGCCAGGCGATTACCTGAAGAATGCATACCTGAGGCTGAGACACACCCCAGCCCTGTTCTCCTCTTTGCATCCCTGAAAGTTGGCAGCCAGACCTTCTTCTCCAGACAAGAGACTGGTGAGTCTTCCCTGGGAATCCGAGCAGCCCAAGAAGGATGACTGAAGACTTAACAACTGTGTTTCCTCAACAAAACAGGGCTCCCCGTGCACAAACCCCTCTAATGGCTCATGACATCCAGTGACCTTTGGAATCTGAGCAGTTAACCTTGTATTTCAGGGTATCTGAGGAAAAACTCTCAAGTAAAAGAAAAAAGAAAAAAAATGAACAGACAGTGGGAAAGCAACTTGGAGGAAACAGAGACCATCAAGGAAACCATGAATAAAAATAGGAAAACCTCTTAGACAAGACATTCAGAGAAGCAAAGCAGTCCCGGGAAATTTAAAAACATATATATGAGAGCAGGAATGAAAATTTCTTTGAATGGATTGGAACATAAAGTTAAGGCCGTCTCCCAAAACAGAGAAGGGGAAATCATCCATGAACTAATTCAAGAAATTTTTCCATGAATTTCTGGACGGAAGAGGCCACTCACTGTGCTGAGCAAATGAACGGAAATACACACATGCTGAGTCTCATCACTGTGGCATTCCAGGACTCGGGGACAAACAGGAGGGACTGATAAGTGAAAGCAACAGATCACATAGTATCATAGTCATCATAATGGCTTCTTCGGGCTTTCAACATGGCAGAAGCTGGAAGGGACTAGAGCAGCACCTTCAGAAGTCTGAGGACCAATGATTTTCAACTCTAAATGGTGTATCAGTGTAACTGCCAGCATCAGGCATTTTTAGATATAAAAGGCCTTGGAATGTATTTTTCATTCCCCCTTTCTTCTGTGGTTGCTAGCAAGTGTGTTTCACCAGGACAAAAACAAAGGTACAGGGAACAGGGAAATGGCACGGGGAAGACAAAGGGAATTCCCAGGGTCATGGGGAAGAGACCCCAAATGACTGCTGTGCCCCAAGTATGGAGGGCAGCGAGTCCACATGGGGACCACAGAAAGCTGCCAGTGTGACTTTTCAGGAGGAGAATTAACAGGACACCTGATATGTCTTGAGAGGAGATTCAGATATGTGGCCAAGAATTTGGGGTTGAATTATATCAGAACGCTAAAAAATTGAAACCTAAAAAGACAATTACTTAAATTCCGGTTAAAAGAAATTATTATACAGGAAAGGAAATGGTACTGGTTTACCACAAGGGAGGAAAGTGCACTAAGGACAAGCCGAAGTTTTCTCTTGAGAAGCCTGGAATTCACACTGAACGCTGGAATTCTGCTGCACCGGCAGAGCTTAGTGAACGGACCGCCTCCACCCACAAGGGAACCTGGGCACCACCAACTACACCTCACAATACAGTCCACGTTCTACAACCACAATGCAACTGAATTGGGAGTAAGTAACACAAATATGACTAAAACTAGATATTTGAAAAATTAAAATCACACTTCAAAATAATTCGTGGTTAAAATTCACAGAGAAATAAGCAGCTGCAGTGCTTTCTGATTGCCTGGGAGCAGTGCACATGCACCATGAAAACCCTGCCTGGAAATGGGAGAGCACTGCCTTCACATTCAGGAGCAAGACAAGCAGACTCACTCTCACCTCTGCTCGTGCTGTGGTGAAAATCCAAAAAAAAGGAAGGTGTAAGGGTCTGAAGGAGGCGATAAAACTAACACTGCTTGCAGGTGATACGATTATCTATGAAGAAAGTCCAAAAATATATACAATAAGTTATTAGAAATAATAGGAGAAATTATCAAGTCACCAAATATGAAGTCAAAATACAAAATTCAACTACGTTTCTGGGCACTGGCAACAATTACAAACGTTAAGTTTTGTTTATCTTTAACACAGAATTACAGAAAAGTACTACAGATACAGAATTGAGCTTATCTTTAGTCTGACTGGTTTCTGATTAACTCTGTATTTTTAAACCACAGCTTTATTATATTGTTTTTTACCTTACCTCAGGGAACTGAAGTAAATTTTCAATCTATATTTTCAAAGAAAGCTACTTTAAGTTCTTTCATATGAAAACCCTTTGGGTTGTCTTTACAAAATTGGGACAACTTAATGAGGCATAAAATTACTGAATCAAAATACTTCTCCCTGTTCTCAGGAGAGGCTCACTTGTTGTCTTCTAGCATGTGGCGCAGCAGCAGAGCCTCCGAACCACTGAAACTAAGACTTGTTTATTAAGTCCTCTGCAAGTAGCCCTTTCTTCCCTCCAACATTAATGCTTGTAGATTTTTTTCTTAGTTATCATAAAAAAAAATTCTTGCCAGCTATGCTTAGAGGTATGTGGTTGATATTACTACTATTCAGCTATATTCAGTTATCAGCATTTATGGACACTTGGGAGAATCATATTTTTCAGCCCCCTTGAAACTGGGCAAGGCAATATTACTTAGGCTTTTCAAAAATATTTATTTATTTATTTATTTATTTATTTATTTATTTATATTTAGAGAGAGGGGAAGGGAAGGAGAAAGAGAGGGAGAAAAACATAAATGTGTGGTAGCATCTTGCACACCCCCCACTGGGGACCTGGCCCACAACCCAGGCATGTGCCCTGACTGAGAATCAAACCGGCGACCCTTTGGTTTGAAGGCTGGCACTGAGGCTACTGAGCCATACCAGCCAGGGCAATATAAAATTGTTTTGTCCAAAGAAATGTAAATGGAAGTGTCACTTCTGGACGAAAGCATGTATCTTCCTGGCACTTTCTTCTTCTGCCGTGGAAGCACGTTGATTTGGAGAGGTCAGTACCACTGAAGAGCCACCCTGGCTGGATAGCACCCTGCAGGTCTGCCTGGACCTTCGGCAGACGTAGCACGGGAGAGAAATAAACTTTTGTCACATGAAGTCACTGAATTACTCCAGCAGAAACAAGCCTATCCTGACTGATAGGATATACTCATAGATCTCTGTTCATTGACTTTGTCTGTGATGCATTAAGTTCTTTTAATCAGCACACACAATTTTCTTCACTTCAAGAAGGTTTTCTTCTGCAATACCTTAAGTCATTCTATTCTTATTTTTCTGGCCTTCAAAAATACCACTTATGCATTTGTTGTCCCTTATTCCTTATTGTTTTGTAGATGATCATTTTTAAACTAAATTGCCTTTTTGTCTACATTATGGGAGGTATTCTAAAGTTGTTATTCCATATCAGTTATTATTTAGCGCAGCAGCAACTGTGATTCAAGAATATTAGCAGGCAGATTCATACCCTCTCCCCACCACAGGCAGAGTGTTAAAGGACTCATTTCTGGGGGGAAAAGGCCAATTCACAATCCAGGAAACCAACTAAATGAAAAGATGTACCATATTCCTGGATTGGAAGATTCAAAATTGTTAAGATAACCATTCTCCTATCCTTGATCTACAAGTTCACCACAATGCCCAAAAAGAATTTCTTTATAGAAATGTATAAGCCAATTCTAAAATTTAATGGAAGAATAAAGAACTTAAAATAATCAGATTTGTGAAAAAAACATTTGGAGAAGTTGCACTGCCTAATTCTAAGATTTAATATAAAGCAACAGTAATTAAGAGTATAGTATAAATTAAAAGATGAAAAATATCTGTGGGACAGAATTGAGAGTTCAGAAACAGACCTACCCTATATATCTAACTGATCTTGTATAAAGGCACCACAACAAGTCAATAGAGAAGGAAAATCTTTTCAACAAATGCTGCTGAGACAACTCGATATGGGAAAAAATGAACCTCAATACACAAAAATCAATTTAGACATTGATTATAGATCTAAACATAAAGTTAAAGCTATAAAGCTTTGAGAAGGAAACATAAAAAATATCATTATGACACTGGGGTAGACAAAGTTTCTTAGTACTTAGAAAACATTAAACATAAAAGAAAAAAATTAATTGGACTTCATCAAAGTTAAAAATGTTTATTCTTCCAGAGATTAAGAAAATGAATAGGCTAGCTACAGACTGAGATAAAATATGTGCAATTCAAAGATTGGAAAAATCTATATCCAGAATATTTAAAGGATTAGAACTTAATACTAAAAAGAAAAATAACCCAATAAAAATAAGCAAAAAGCTGGAACAGTCACTTCCTAGGAGAAGATATAGTAGTGGCCAGTAAGCAGAGAAAAAAAATGCTCAACATCATTAGTCATCAGAGAAATGCAACATCATACCACAGTAAGAGTCCTCTATGCATCTACTAGAATAGCCAAATTAAAAGGACTGCCAATACCAAACACTGGCAATGACATAAAGGCCCCAGAAACTCTCAAGCACTGTTGTGGTGGAGTGGCCGGGGAGGGGCGGGTGATAAAATTATACAATCACCTGGAAATTTGTCTGGTAGTTTCTCATAAAGTTAAACATACTTGTACCCTATGACCCAGCAATTCCATGTCTATTTAACCAAGAGAAAGGAAAATGCATATTAAAGCTGAATAGAGTCTCCCCAGGTTCATGTAAGTTCTAACCCTTTGCACCTCAGAGTGTGACTGTATTTAGAAATAGGATCTTTAACGAAGCAATAAAGTTAAAGTAGGGTCATTAGGGTGGGCCCTAACCAATATGACTGATGTCCTTATAAGAAAAGGAGATGAGGACACACACATAACACAGACAGGGGGATGACTTGTGAGGACACAGGGAAAAGACAGCCATGTCCAAGCCAAGGAGAGAGGCCTCAGAAAAACCAACCCTGCTGACACTTTCATATTGGACTTCTAGCTTCCAGAATTGTGAGCAAATAAATTTCTGTTGTTTAAGCCACCAGTCTGTGGCATTTTGTTATGCAATCCTAGCAAACTATTGCAATCTATGTCCTTAAAAAGACTTGTTCTAATTTGCATCTCTCTGATGGCTAGTGACATTGAGCCTAGCGATGTTTTTCATGTGTCTGTGGGCCCTCTGTATGTCCTCCTTGGAGAAGTGTCTGTTCACATCCTTTGCCCATTTTTTTAAAGTGGGTGGTTTGTCTTCCTGGTGTGGAGTCGTGTGAGTTCTTTATATATTTTGGCGGTCAAATCCTTGTCCGAGGTGTCAATGGCAAACACGTTTTCCCATACAGTTGGTTCCTTTTCCATTTTATTGATGTTTTCTTTGGCCATGCAGAAGTTTTTTGTTTGATGTAGTCCCATTTGTTCATTCTTTCCTTTATATCCCTTACCCTAGACGAGATATCGGTGAAAATATTGCTGCATGGGATATCTGAGATTTTCCTGCCTACGTTCTCCTCTAGGACTATTATGATGTCCTGACTTATATTTAAGTCTTTCATCCATCTTGAATTTATTTTTGTGTATGGTGTAAGTTGGTGTATGTGTCTGTTCTTAGGCCAGTACCAGACTGTTTTGATTATAGTGGCCTTATAATATAGTTTCATATCAGGTATTGTGATCCCTCCTATTTTGTTCTACTTTCTCAAAATTGCTGAGGCTGTTTGGGGTCATTTATAGTTCCATGTAAGTTTTTGAAGTATTTTTTTCTATATCTGTGAAATATGTCATTGGTATTTTGATAGGGATTGCATTGAATCTATAAATTGCTTTGAGTAGTATGGACATTTTAATGATGTTCTTTCTTCCAATCCATGAACACAGTGTACACTTCCACTTTTATTCATGTCTTCCTTAATGCCTTTCTTCAGTGTCCTATAGTTTTCTGAGTACAGGTCTTTTGCCTCCTTGGTTAAGTTTATTCCTAAGTACTTTAGTTTTCTTGTTGCTATAGTAAATGGAATTTTTTCCCTAATTTCTGTTTCTGATATTTCATTGTTAGGGCACAACAATGTCTTCAATTTCTGAATGTTGACTGTGTATCCCACCATTTTGCCAACTTCATTTATTAGGTCACGTAGTTCTTTGGTGGAATCTATAGGGTTTTCTATGTACACTATCGTGTCATCTGCAATGACAGCTTTACTTCCCTCATTTCCAATTTGGATGCCTTTTATTTCTTTTCCTTGTCTGATTGCTGTGGCTAGGACTTCCAATACTATGTTAAATAGAAGTGGTGGAAGTGGACATCCTTGTCCTGTTTCTGCTCTTTGTGGGAAAGTTTTTAGTTTTTGCCTGTTGAGTATGATGTCAGCTGTAGGTTTCTCATATATGGCCTTTATTATGTTGAGGAATGCTCCTTCTATTCCCACTTTGCTGAGTGTTTTATCATAAATGGGTGCTGTACTTATCAAATGCTTTTTTGCATCTATTGATATGATCATGTGTTTTTTGTCTTTCATATTGCTTATGTGATGTATTACATTTATCATTTTGAGTATACTGCACCATCCTTGCATCCCTAGGATAAATCCCACTTGAGATACCATTTCACACCAGTCTGAATGGCCATCATTAACAAATCAACAAACAACAAGTGCTGGCAAGGTAGTGGAACCCTGGTACCCTGTTGGTGGGAATGCAGACTGGTATAGCCACTGTGGGAAAAAGTATGGAATTTCCTCAAAAAACTAAAAATGGAACTGTCTTTCGATCCAGCAATCCCACTGCTGGAATTATACCCTAAAAATCCTGAATCACCAGTTCAAAAAAACCTATGTACCCTGATACTCATAGCAGCGTTATTTACAATAGCCAAGTATTGGAAATGACCTTAGTGCCCATCAGTAAATGAATGGATAAAAAAACTGTGGTACATTTACACAATGGAATACTACTGCAGCAGAAAGAATGAGCTCCTACCCTTCGCACCAGCATTGATGAAACTGGAGAGCATTATGTTAAGTGAAATAAGACAGGTGGCCAAAGGCAAATACCATATGATCTCACCTAAAAGTGGAACCTAATCAACAAAACAAATGAGCAAAATAGAACCAGAGACATGGAAATAAA
>CM052541.1:102100131-102133846 GCA_028533065.1 Trachops cirrhosus
TGCTTGGGTTTTTGAGTCTTGTACAATTATTTGTCATTTTTAACAACAGCAATCATCACACACGTCAAAATTACTCATAAAATTTTTAAAACTTCTGCTTCACAAGCCAGGTGCTTCTTTTGTTTGTTTTTCTTTTTCAGTGTTTTTAATAAAATGTTCACAGCAGCCTTATTCACAACAGCCAAAAATTAGAAACTACCCAAATGTCCATCAACAGTGGAATGGATGAATAAATTACTTTTTCTGCCTTTTAATTCATCACCACATTGCCCTCCAGGAAGAGGCTATCAATTATGTCCTTCCAACAATTCATGAGAATCCCCTTTTCCCAACACCTCTGCAGCCCGAATATGATTACCATTTATTTCAATCTCCTTTGAACCGATGGGCCAAGCCTGAGGTCTCACTTCATTTCGCGTCTCTGTGACTATCAGCCATTTTGAACACGTGTTCATACATATCATTTGTTCTTTATTCTGTAATGAATTACTTCTTCATATCCGTAGCCCTTTTTAAGATGGAAATGTTTGCCTTATTTTTTTTTTGGACCAATTCTTATTTATTGAAAAGAAGAGATATTTATCTACTAATGCTATTAACCCTTTTATCCGGCATATGTTTTTCCTGCATTGCCATATCCTTTCTAAGTTCATTTTTAGAAATATCAAATACTACATTTTTATGTGGTATGAACTAATGGTAGTACCTTTAATGGGAGGAGGAACCAAAGCTGACCACGTGGCCCATGGTAACCTGGGCAACTGGCTGATCTGTGGGCTGACAGGGACACAGGAAACCCTGGTGGGGAGGGAGAAGGGCAGATGGGGGAGTGCCTGCCATATGGGTTTGGTCCTGCTGAGGGGAGCCAGTGGGAGAATGGGGGCCCAGATGCACAGGGAGAGTCCCTGCAGGTGGTGGGCCCATGCCCTGGGAACATGGAGTGGATTCCATGGAGTGGATTGGAGAAGGCATCTGGCAGGTCCTCAGCTTTGGGGGAGAGGCAGCACCACAGCAGTGGATTCAGGTGCTGGGAGGTGCTTTCCAGAGGCACAAGGATGGCCTTTTCTTCAGAGGGTCTGGATCTCAGTGGAGCAGGAAGAGGTGAGGGGATCCCAGGATGAATGGGGAGGACCCATGGCCCTGGAGTCTTGGTGGGGCTGGTGGCAGCTGTTGCTGCTACTCAAACAGTATTGGTACAGCCATGAGAAGTGAGGAGGAGGAGGAAGAATCTGGAAGGAATGCAAAGTACATTCACTCACTGTGCTCCGCCTTCTCTTTCATCCGATTCTCTGTCCAGGCCCAGTCTTTTCTGGTTCCTTAGTCTCTTCTTCTCACCAAATTGTCATCCTCTCCATCCTGTCCACACTTTTTGCCCTTCAGGGCATAGAATGATACAAAACCCTAGGATGGGAGCTCTAGAGTATGAGGCTCTACCCCTCCCCCAGGGTTGAGGGGGAACCCTAGGAGGGACTTCTGGGTGTACAGGTCTGGTCTCTGGTGGAGGGAATGACTCTGTGTGTGTGTGTGTGTGTGTGTGTGTGTGTGTGTGTGTGTGTGTATGTCTCGGTATGTCCCTGTGCACACCTGAGGGTTAGCTATGAAAGATACCTGAGGTCAGCCTCAGATCTCAGCAACCCAGCTACTATGGGTGGACATGACCCAAGGGCATGGATTTGAAGGTCAAAGGAAATAGTGGTTTGTAACAATCAAATGAATGTGCAGAGACAGACAGGGAAAAAAGACTATTTGAACTGGTGTAAGTTACGGTTGATACGATGCCCCATGTGTGGTGCGTGGCTACTCCTGTCATGCAACCCCTCTCCCCCAGGAGACAAGATGCCCCCTGCTCTCCTGGCCCCCCAGCCAGCCCAGGCCCCACTCACGAGGGCACCACAGGGTGCTGAGGCCCTGAATCTATGTGGAAGGTCTCAGTGCACTCACAGTGGTGGGGAAGCCACGGGTAGGAGAAGGGGGCAGATCCCAATTTGGAGAGCTTCCTGTCCCCTGGGAATTCAGGACCACCCCAACACAGCCGAGAACCACTCAGAGCCAACCACAGGCTAGAGAGACACAGATAGTGGAATGCAGACAAAGAGAAAACCTGGGGGCCTTCAGGGAGGAGGCATTCCTTCCCAGTGGTCAGCAGTGGCCAGACAAGAGGAATATCAGCTTGAGAAAGCAGTGGCTCCATGCCCTCACACCCAGTGACACATTTCTATGCCAGCCAGGGCCACCTTCCTCCCCTCCAAGAGTGCCCTCCTACCATTTGGTATGTGATCAGGTTCAGAGAGGGACACATAGCCCGGCTGAAAACCAGGACACTCCCAGGAGCTCGCCCCTACTGGCATGTGCAGTTTGATTTCCTGTGCTGTGTGTGACACAGACAGACACCAAGAAGTCAGGAGGTGTATCCTGATAACACCACCACCTCACCTCACCGTGCAACTCTGAGCAGGTCACTGATGGCTCTGGGCCTCACTTCCCTCACAAACCTGTTTCAGGCATTAGGAGAGAGGGCACATGAACACGCTTTGTAAACTAACCTTGTGCACGTGGGTGGCTGGCATTATTTCCAAGGTTTTCTTCTACCTGTAAAATTCCACCCTGCCTTTCCACCTGTGGTTCTGCTAGATAGAACAAGGGTCTCAAGATCTGGGCCAGTCTTACTAAAGTTATTCTTGTTAAATGTTAAAATGTAGCACAGTATTTTGCAGACTAGCTGTAAACAAGATAAGCTTAACAGGAACCCAACCCGATAAGTGTGCAGCCAACTTCAGAGAAGAAATCAACATGTAATTGACCAAATAGTGTATATAAGCAATGGCTAAGCCTCCCTTCCAGGAGACAGAGCTTTGGATATAAATTCCATCTCCTTTACTTGTTGCAAGTAAATAAAACTGCCTTGCCACCACCATCTCATTTTTTAATAGAGCACCCAATGTAGTGAATGCTTTGAGTCTGATAATAGTCCCCCAGGCACTGACAGCTGATGTCCCTTCTGGGACTGTCCTCCTTTTGTCTGTCCCCTTGCCCTTAACCTCAGTCTCTGCTCACTCCTACTGTAAGGAGAAAGGCACTGCACAGAGGCAGCCTGAGGAGTAGGAGGTGTGGGGGTTAGGTGCAGAGTAGTGGAACTGAATCAAGTCTCCCTGATGGGTTCAAATTTCCACCTCAGCCTAATATACACACAGAGCTCCCTGCCCTAGGTGTTACATCAGCCCAGCCCAGGGTGGCCGCCACTGGAATTACATGTAGCCCTTAATTCTCTCACTAAATATATATAAATACATATGCATTAAATATAAAAATACAATTACTAAATACATACTTAAAATAATATTTATTGAGTAATATTTTTATTAAACATATAAAATCTATTATTGAATATATTTAAATATATAAAATCTTTTTCTTTCCAAATTGCATCTTTTAAAAAAGTAAATCTTAAAAGTACAAGCATTCACTAAAGAAAGAGACGTTGGAGTCTTGCATCTGTTTATGTGGCGATCACACATATTCCTCTGGTGTCCTTGGGTGGCGGGAGTTTAGGGGCAGAGAGGATGCCAGCTCCAGGCTCCTGTGCTCCCTTCCCTGCCCACCCATTGATCCAACCTTCCCTCCAGCCCCTCTGAGGACCCCTGTTCTCTTTGCTCCCAGCTCCCCTCTCTCCCTCCTTTGCCAGGAACCCTCCCTACACCTCCTGCTCCTCCAGCTCCCACAAAACCTCCCCAGGTGGAAACAGGCCACTGACCCACTGGCAGGCCCGGGCATGATGTTTCTGACCGCTCCTGGGGCCAGTGGGGCTAAGGGTTCTTGCTCAGACCTCCAAGTGCCCCTGAGCTCGTCACCTACCTTCATTGTGACTTTCCCTGGGGAGGGGGCAAAGCCAGGCAGAGCTCTGCAAAACACAGAGCGAGAAAGAAGAGAAAGAGCAGGGTGTCCATTACCGGGCCACAGTTTCCTCCTGGCCGTCTCAGCTCCTCCCCCAGGGGCAGGTCCTGGTGGCGGAGGGGCAACCGGACAAGAAGGAGAAGAACAGCCTCTCACAGACCTGGAGCTCTGCGCCGCCTCGCTGGGCCAGATCCACACCTGCGACTGGAGGGCCCCGCTTCCCTCTGTCCCAAGAATCGGCTTTCTCTGGTCTCCCACTCCCCGACCCTGGCCTTGGCCTTTTCTGTCTTATCTATCCCTGCCAGGTGCTGGAAGAGCTAAACAGACTCAGGGCCAAGGGGTTCCCTCTCCCCAGCCAACCCGCTTGTCCCTCCCACCAGCACACGGAAAAGGGCCGCGGGCCTGTGGAGCCTCACTCCGAGGACTGCTGCTGCTGATGCCACTGCTGCTCCCTGGTGAGGAGAAAAAGGGAAGGGAATGGGGAGCGGGGCAGAGGGTGTGAAAGGGAAGATTGGGACAGCAGGCCACAGAGAGAGCAGCTCTGAGGCCGGAGGGCAAGTCCTGGTGTGGCCCTGACCTGCAGCGGTGCTCCCCAGGCTCCTGGGCACGATCAAACACTGCAACTGCAGCGTGTGCGGGGCAGGCGCTCTCCGCCAGGGGCCAGCACCCACCCAGGGACTGGCTCTGTAAGAAGAAAGGCTGGTGTAGGGAGCTGTCAGGTGCATCTGGTTAGTCGCCAGCTCCAGGCCCCACACACTGACTCAGGACTCTCAGTTCTCAATCTGGGACAACCTGGTGCTGGCTTCTTAATTGTCACCATGACTGATGGGAGGGAGGAAGATGCAGAACACTACTGGTGTAGAACCCACCACCCTTCTAGCAACTCTATCTCTAATTCCATAAAGTTCTATCTGGCGGTGTGTCCCCGGTGTGCCCTTTTCCTGGGGTCCGCTGGCTCTCTTCAGTGCCTCCTGGGTTCCTAGTTCTGGAAGCCAGACTGCCCCTCCCCCCATGCTGGTCTCCTGAAAAGGCTGCTGGGACCCTGTGCCCAGGGGACTCACGTGTGAGCACGCGCACACACCACACATTGTCTCAGTGATTTACAAGTCTCCTCAAAGATGCTCAAAAAGAGCAGTTGGTCATGTTGCTCAGTCTGAGCTTGTAGGACCCAGCCGCAGAGAAGTGCTTTGGAGCACTCCGGAGACGCCTTGGTCTTTGGAGAAGGCGTGGGACCTGGCACATGGTAAGTGCTCAGTGTGCGTGTCCACTGGCCACAAACCACCCCCACCACGTGTGTCATGTTGGTCTGTCCCATCCTCCAGGCCCAGATCAGGGATCTGCAAATCATAATCTGAGAGCCAAAAATGGTTTTTAAATGGTTGGGGAGGAAATTTTTTTTTAATTTGTGACTCATGAAGATTGTAGGAAATTCAAATTTCAGTCCATAAATAAAGTTTTATTGGAACACAGCCACACCCACTTGTTTACATATTCTCTATGACTGTTTCATGCTAACAATGAAGTCAAGTAGTTGTGACAGAGACCATATGGCCCGCCAAAGCCTAAAGTGGTCACTCTCTGTCCCTCTAGAAAAAAGCTTGCCTACCTCAGTCTAAATCAGAGCTTCTCAGAGTATCTGGGGAGGCAACGGGCTGAATGTTTGTGTCTTCCCCAAAGTCATAGGTTGAAGTTCTAACCCCCAATGCGGTGGTGTTAGGAGGGGGCCTCTGGAAGGTGATTAGGTCATGAGGTGGAGCCCCCATAAGTAGAATCAGTGCCCTTGTAAAAGGGACCCAGAGGCCTCTCTCACCCCCTTCCCACCATGTGGGGTCACAATGGGAAGAGGGCTCTCACCCAGCCCCGCCAGGCTGCACCCTGATCTCAGACCTCCAGCCTGCGGAGCTGTGAGAAGTGAGTTTCCTTGTTTACAAGCCGCCCAGTCCCTGGCACTTGTGAGAGCAGCCTGAGCAGGCTAAGACAGTGCCAACCCATCAACGACTATTTATAGGTAAAATACGATAAAGTTAAATTTCTAGAAACAATGACCAAAAAAGCAGACTTACAAAGTACAAGCCCAAAACGCTTCTTAGATTTGACAGATATAAAATTACACTTCAACAAATTTTACACGATCGGAACAAACACAACACGGGAGAAACCGGAACGATAAAAACCACTCGCGTTGCTCATGGCCAGTGCGCCTGTGAGCGGTCGGCACAGTGGCGGCTGAGCTTTGTTCCTGGAACGCTGTGCTGCTCCCCAGTCACAACCAAACAGAACATTACAGCAGTGCAATTCCGCAGATCAAACGCCAATATTTGCGCTTTGAACAAATACCCTGTGTGCCCACATTTGAAGATTTTAATGTGACAAATGAGCATTCTTTTTGCTTATTAACTTACCCAATCTGAGTAACATTAATGACACCATAACTCTTAGGGGAAAATGTATACAGAAATTGTTTCAATGCTTTGTTTTAATAACACTCATAGTAGAAAACTGGTCTCACAAAGTTATGTTGACAGAAATATCAGAAGGAATTTTAAAGCAATTTTAACAGGCTCCATATTTTTATTTTTAACTTTTACAAAAGGAGGCAAGTGACACTGTATTTTCAAAATACATCTTCAGCCCTGGCTGGCGTAGCTCAGTGGATTGAGTGTGGGCTGTGAACTGAAGGGTTGCAGGTTTGATTTCCAGTCAGGGCACATGCCTGGGTTGTGGGCCAGGTCCCCAGTGGGGGTCACGTGAAAGGAAGCCACACGTCAATGTTTCTCTCCCTCCCTTCCCCTCTCTCTAAAAATAAATAAATAAAATCTTTTAAAAAATGCATCTTCAATCCTCCACCAACAGCTAGTTATTTTAAAGATTATAGTTATATTTAAATTATCTTTGTAAGGAAAAAATGGATTCTAAATCTGTGGATTTCCTATGCATAATCTTCTTTTGACAGAAAAGGGAACTTAAAACATTTTATCAAATTAGTAAGGTTTTTTCATGAGCATTTTTGCAAATATGCAATACGAAGATCATCACCTATTTTGGTGATGATTGTTGTTAAAGTAAGAATGTGTCATAACAATTTACAAAAGCTATGCTCATAAGCCTCTAACATTTGCTCTTCAATTCTACTTGCCATTGAAAAACATGTTGCATTCTTTCCTTGCATAGAAATGCTAACATCAAAGCTTTAATATAAACAAGTCTAACTGCAATTCACATCTTTACTAAACTGGTCTCTATCTTGCCAAAACATTAGGAGTTCTTCCCATAGATCAAACACTCTCAGTGGAGCTTTCCCCTCAGTAATCATTGCAAATTGGCATGTAGAAACGACTCTTCATGGTGCTTCCATAGCACACATAATAAAGAGAATGATTTCAAATTCACGATGTTCATATCTATGTAATTCATAATTTTCCACATCAATTAGCACCCTGTTAATTTCAGCTGATATTTTTTCACAGCAACACTTTCTCTTTTTTAATTAAGTAATTTAGAGAGAGGAAGAGAGGAAGGCGGGGTGGAAAGGGAGAAGCATCTATTTGTTGTTCCACTTGCTTATGCATGCGTTGGTTGATTCTTGTGTGTGCCCTGACGAGGGATCGAACCCTCAGCCTTGGCGTATCAGGACGACGCTCTAACCAACTGAGCTACTGTCATAAGCAACTGTCATCGCAGCTGCAGCCATCAGAACATACTCCTACATAAACCTTAAACCCCAAACCACTTGTTGGTAATGTGACCCTTCATAGTTGCTTACAATCCAGAGTTAGTTGTGTTTTTGGCAATGAAGCTAAAAGATACAGAGGAACTCCTACCTATCACCATGTTCAAACTGCACATACAGTAAAGGAACAGCCATGTTAGCAATACACACGCGTTTCTCCAGTCGCCATGGAAGTCTCTGCTGCTTTATTTGTTCTGAGACTTGGTCTTCCACACTGTGAGCCATTCCCAAATCCACTGAGCTAAAGAGTCGATGGAAAATGATGTTTCAGCTTTCTTCTTTGCCATATAGTAACCCGATGTTGTTAAGCAAACTTCTCTGTTGTAGCCTGTCAATAATATTTTAGCGATTGTAGATGGATTTTTAGCCTCGCAACACAAAGTGGCACCCCACAAGAAGCCCACAGGACACTAGAGTTTATGTGTGAAATGCTGACTGCTCTCAAGCTTTTTAATTCAGTACTCTTTTCTCCTCAAAAAATTACTTTTGAACTTGTGTTTTTATGTTTTTATATGTAAATGCCACTCATTTTCATGATGTATTTGCTTCATTAGCCATCACATCTCAACGCAAAAGCACCGAGTTTTAGTCTTCACCATTCTTTGTAACTACAAAACTCTCACTAGACAAACGTCATGGCTCACCACAATGCAAGTGTGTGATCTCACTGTTCCGTAGACCGGAAGTTTGGTATGGCTCTCACCGGACTGAAATCAAAGCGTCAGCAGGCTGTGTTCCTTTCTGAAGGATCTTAGAGAGAATTCGTTTCTCGCTCATTTAGGTCTCGGGCAGAATTCAGTTCCTTGTCGCTACGGGACCGAGGTCCTGTTTTCCTGCCAACCTCGCCCAGCCCATGGACTCTCCCATATTCCTTGGCTCTGGCCCCCTTTCTCATCTTCAGAGCCAGAGGTCCCTTTCCTTTGCTCTCTGCTGACTGGAGCTGGGACACGCTCTCTGCTTTCCCACACTAATGATTAGATTGGCCACACACACATGATCTCTCCATCTCGAGTCTTTAACCTTCATCATATCAGAAAAGTCCCTTTTGCCATGCAAGGTGGCAAGTGCACAGGTCCCTGGGGTTAGGATGTAGACACTTGGGGTCAGGGTCATTTTACTACCTATCACAGTGATGGAATACATTTTCATGTAAAATCGGTGTAAATCTTTAAAATAAATTCAGAAGGAAAAATTTCTTTGGAATCAATTCCCTTATCATCATTTGGCTTATTATTACTGCCACATTCAGAAAAGATGCATCCTTTCTAGACAAAAAGTTCAGTGACTTTTCTTTTGCTATCCTTTGCTTCCTGTGAATTGATACTTGAATTAACTAATTAACTACTCTAAATTAGTTTATCATGTTACACTCTATAAAAAAAGAACAAGTTGGATTTAAAATTTAATGATTGTAAAAATAACAAATTATAAAAATAATTTTTCAGGTGTTTCTACACTTTTGGGTTATAGTTAACTAACTAACCTTAAAGTAGTATCACATGCTGAAAGGTAGTCCTACTGTGTTGCCACTACAAAGCTTGCTCCGTATGCAGCTCTGTGACATTTGACAACACCCAACTGGTCTGCACCCTGTTCACCCGGACCAAACGAGTTTACCAATCACATGCTTGGACTTTGAGGTGATGTCAGATTAAGTGTTTACCTATTGCAGGCAGGTTACAATTTGTGGACCAGCACCAGCCCATAGATCATAAGTTCAGTAGCCCAGGACTAGAATTCTCCCCATGTGTTCCAAGGCTGGTTGCCTCTTCTGGGAAGCCTCACAGAGGGTGCCCCTGTGGGACAGGATCGTGGCTGTATGTCCATCAGCCCGAGGCTCTCTCCAGAAGAGACCTTCCGGGACAGTCCTTGGCTCTCCAGTGCCCTCTCCTCCAGGCATCTCCCAGCCCTTGCTCTTCTCTTCCCCTGCGCCTTAGGAGACATGGCTCCCCTCAAAGGCCCTGGCTAGGGGTGCAGACCTTGCTGAGGACACTGAGAGTCCCTACTATCTGTCACAGGCTTGGGGCTAACACCACTTCTTTCCCTCCTGGGCCTCTCACTTGCCCACAGCAGCCATCATCTTCTTGTTACCCTCAGAAGCCCTCATCACTTTTCCAGGGACAACGTCTCCAGCCTCCACGAAGGGCTCAGAGCACAAGTCGGTCTGGGGTCTTACTTGGAAGGCAGAGCAGTAGGAGTGCTGGGCAGGCAGCTCACAAAGTCTGAGGGTCAAGAGGGGCCCATAGAGCCTGCGAACCAAAGGGTCACCCGTTCGATTCCCAGTCAGGGCACATGAATGGGTTGCCGGCCAGGTCCCCAGTAGGGGGTACGTGAGAGGCAACCATACACTGATGTTTCTCCCGTTCTCTCTCCCCTTCCCCTCTCTAAAAATAAATAAATAATATCTTTTTTTTTTCTAAAAAAAAAAAGAGGGGTCCATAGAGGTATTTACCCAGGCCATTGAGGCACTGGGTAAATACCTACAGGCTAGCCCAGGGCTCTGCCTCAGAACCGGAGGGACAGGGATGTGGAGTAGCCCCTAAAATTCCCCATGAGGGGTCCCATTCCCTTAATAGCCCAGAAGTGTGAGAAAGGGCATGGATGTAAGAGGTGAGAGTGGCTTAAAAATTGCAACTGTGTCCACACTTGAGGAGGCTCAGAGGTTGTGAGGGCTGTGCAAAGAGATAGAAATGCTTGGAGGGAGGCCTGGGCCTCCGGACTCCTATTGGTGTGCTCCTGGACCCAGCGACACCTCCACAGGCACCAGATAGAGCCTGGGCCACAGGCCTGTGTAGTCCTGAGCCGTGAGACTTCACAAGCCACTCCGCACACCCCCAAATTGGTTTTTCCCCTAAGCTGATGGGCTTCTGTTCCCAGTTCATCCCAGTTCCCTGTCCCAGCTTTTCTAATAGCAGGAACAGGCAGGCCATCCTGCCCAGTAACCAAGGTCCCTTCTCTTACCCTGGCAGCCTCTGCCTTCACACAGAGCTGGTCCCTGGCTTCCCAGGACTTCGTCTCATCCCAGACCCAGAGCTGTGTGTCCCCCACTGGAAGAGCCAGAGAGGCCCCCCGGGCTTCCTCTGTCGTCACTGCCCCTTCACAGTGAGCTCAGGGTAGGGTAGGACCCTCATCCAACAGGCCTGGCTCAGGGGCCCCAGGACAGAGGCTGCCACCCCAGCCTGGTCCACTACTGTTTTTGTCCCTCTGTCCTCCAGGAAAAAAAACTCCACCATCTCCTCCAGCCCTGCAGCCTCTGGTGCCCTGGTCACCATGCCTTGTGGACTTCTCCCAGACAGGAGCCTGGTGCTTGTAAGGAGCAAGGAAAACTTAGCAAGAACAAAGGATTGTAAAACAGATGCAACCTAACATGTTTGGTTTGTAAAGCTACTACTGTTGAGCCAATGCCCAACCCTGTTCCCGCCTATGGTCTTTGTAAGCGAATGGCTAACTGCCACGTCTGCTTCTGTGTAACGCTTGCTTGCCCGCCCCTATATAAGGACTTATCTGTAGGCGCACTGCGTGACTCTCGTCTGCAGCCCTTTGCGGGTACCGTGTCTCCGGACACTTTGAGAGTTCGCCCCTGCGCAGGTAAAACTTGGCCAATAAAGTAACATCTCTGAAACCCTGAAAGTCTCCGGCATCTGTTCTCGCGGTTGCTGAATGCAACAGTGCTGTCAGCCCTGCTTGTCCAGTGAGTAGGGTCTGGGTGAATTTAGAGAAAATGAAGCAGAAACAGGGAGAGAGCATCAGAGTGGGGGATCAGCCAGAGAACACAGAGGCAGGAAAACTGTAATTGACAGGGCTGTCCAAATGAAACTGCACTGAATCCAGCCGCCTCACACATCCATTACAGGCTCACCTTTGTCACTGATGTGTACAGGAAGTCCCTCCCACCACCTGCCCTCCCAGGAATGCCTACCCAAAGCCACCAGTCCAGGACACTGCCTCATCCTAAGTCCTGAAAGAGCAGTTCCCAAGAGTTAAGAGAGTCACAAGCTCTGAGGAGAAGGCAGGAAAAAAGCGGAAGGGGCTGGGTGAAAGGTGCAGGGACCCCAAATGAGTGAAGAGGACCTGGTAACAGGATCAGGTCAGGAGAGAGCAGGCTTGCCGAGGAGGCACAGGCCTAGGGAGAGTGGAACAGGGTCCAAGTGACTTCAGTCACTTCATTTGCTTCTCCCCACCTCCCATCTCAGGGCCTTAGGGAGCTGGCCTGTGCGCCCAGCTCAGCGCAGGCCCCAGGGCCCGTGGTGCTTCCTGCTGAGCCTCAGGGCCCAAGAAGGATAGCCGGTGTCTCCCCACCCCCACAGGAGCATCTCCCTGACCTCTGAATTCTGCATTCCCTGTAAAGAAAAGCCTGAAGCTTTCCCGAACTTGATCCAGCACCCTTGGCTGCCCCTCGCTATGGTGTTGAGGATTTCCCAGCCCTAGCCTCCTCCCAAGGTCCAGGCCCACTACTTGCTCACAGGCAGTTTGCATTGGGGCCAGCGCCATCCAGTGGATGAATGTGTTGACCCAAAATTCATGTGTTGAAACCCTACCCACCACGCTGATGGTGTTAGGAGGTGGGGCCTTTGGGAGGTGAATGGGATTAGAGACCCCAGAGAGCAACCTAGCCCCTTCGCCAGTGAGGACACAGCATGTAGACAGCCTGGTATGGACCAGGAAGAGGGCCCGCACCAGACAGGCATCTGCCAATGCTTTGGTCTTGGACTTGCAAGCCTCCAGAACTGTGGGAAATAAATGTCTGTTGTTTGGCCTCACAAGCCATCCAGTCTCTGTGATATTTTTGTTATAGCAGCCCAAATGGACTAAGACAAACACAGTATTCTTTTTTCTCTTTAACAGCTCAGTTTCTCCAAAAAAGGACTCTTTTAACTGTTCTCCTGGGGGTTTAAGGCAGGATGTCAGAGTTCTTGGCATCAACTGTAGCGAAGCAAAGGGGCCGCACTGCCCAGCGCCTGCTCGCGCTCACCCCTCCCCCCACCTGTAACACAGTCTCCCCCAGTGGTGCCTGGTGCCCTGAGCAGAGTATCTCTGTGATTCACCCTCATCGAAGACCAAGTTCACGTTTCCTGCAGGGTGGCGAATGAGAGAAAGAGAAAGGATGGGGGCAGCAGACTCACCCTTAGCCTCACAGGAGGCAGAGAGCCTGGGAGTCAAACCACTTCTTAAGAATACTTTCATTCTAGTATCAGGTTTCCAGCCCCAACTTCTGTTCTGCCTTCTGAGATACCCATGCCTCCAATTTCTAGGCTTCCTGGGGTTTTAGGTAAAAAATGAATGCATCTTATTAGTCCCATTCCCACCTTTCTCTGGTCCATGATGTCGTCTGGTTGTTACTCAGCTTCAAGGCTTTTATGGGACTCACGCTATATCCTTGTGGATGGAGTCATACAATTTTTATTCATTTACTGCCACTTCCCCCACACGGCTTCCACACCTCCTTACTGGGAGTAGAGAGGAACCCCAGATTCCCCATAACCACCCCTCCCAGCCCCTACCACCATGGCTGGGAGTGAGCGAGACCCCGCACCTCCCCTGCTGCTGTACAGACTCCTGGCTCTCCCTCTATCACCCCTGCCAACGCTGGGACCCCCAGACCAGCCCCTTCACTCCTCTCTGTTCACTGCAGTCACTACAAGGTGCCAGGGTTCCCTGGGCCTCTCTTGCCACCCAGAATCCCATCTCACTATGACCTGATACATTCATTAAATGAGCCCCATTTTCCAACTCCTCCCAAAATCTTCCCACTCGGCCCTCTGAAACAGTCATCAGTGCAAACTCTGGACTGTGTTCTCAACTCTGCATGTCACCTCACTCTCACTGAAATCAGCCCCTCCTCTGAGACCACTGCTCTCTCTGTACTGCTGGCCTTTTCGTCTCCTTCACCTCCTGTCACTAGGCCTGAGGGTGGGGTTGTGTCCTCTTCACTCCTCATTGCCACTTCCTGTTTTCCTGTCCTCCCTGAAGCAGCCCCACAGTTCAATTTCCCACACGAGACTGTCCCATAGACCACCCATCGTTGCCACAAATCTTCCATTTCTCCTTTTTCTTCTCCTTTGGTCTTAACCCCTGGCTCACTGTCATTGTCACTCGCACCGCTCCTGCCATGACACTTGGTGAGCTTGGGCCTGCGTAGACTCCTAGATGATCCTTCCGAATTCATGGCCTCTCAGTCCCTAGACCTCCTCTACCCCAGTGATCTTGTCATGGCTGCCTCAGCCACCCACTCAGATGCTCGGCATGAACAGCGCTTCCTGCCCTTAGTCTCAACTCAGATACCCAGCTTCCAATCGCCACCTGCCTCTAGCGCCATCCTATTAACTAGATCGTTGCACCCCTTCACCCCCACTGGTGCCCATGATCCTCCAGTCCTGCCACCTTTACCATCTCCCTCACCTCACTCCTGTTTTCCTTCCCCTTAGATTCCATGATCCATCCTTATGATCACTCTTGGGCTCACAGTCTCCATTTCTTTTCCCCTCTCCCCTTTCACTGACCTCCCCTGGCAAAACTCCAGCCCTCATTGACTGCAGCTTTCCACTTATTCTGTCCAGCACTCAGAGAAGCTGAATGAGGCAGGAAAAAAACAATCTGTCGTGCTGAAGTGTCTCACTGGAGACACATCATCTCCATTCTGAACCTGTTTCACACTGTCTTCCGGCCCCTCCATCTCCCGTGCCCCTTCCCTCTCCTCTTGCTCAGCTGCTGCCCTTGCATCCTGACTCATGGACACAAGTAAAACCCTGAGGAAAGAATGTCCCTCGGGTGCAACCATGGCTGTCAGTCATGCCCCCTCTGTTCCCCCACATGCACTCTTCCTTCCTGTCATTCCCCGCATTCCCATCTCAGGCCACCCTCTCCAGATCAGCCCCAAATCCCATCTTCTCTTGTCTACATGAGAAAATTGCTCCAGAAGTTCTCCCCTCTCCTGCATCATCTTTTCCTCCCTCTCTTACGTGTCATGTAAGTGGGCTGTGATATATTAGAAACCTTCTCAACCCCACAGCATCTCCAGCTACTTCTCCACTTGTAGTAAAACCTCACGAAAGGACTGCATACACTCACAGCCTCCACATTTCTCTTTCTGTTCTTTCAAAGCCACTCCAATCTGGCCTCTGTCTGTGCCACTCCCTGAAACCTGTAGTCACAGTCTCCAGTGACTTCCACATTGCTAACTCCAGTGGTCAATACTCAAATGTCATCACACTGGGAAGATGAACAGCAATGAATATGACTTATTGTAGGAGACTGTTCTGCGTGGCATGGGCCCAGCTCCCACTCAGAGATGCACAGGACCCACGGATAGGTTCTCCCGTGGGGAATCAGGCCTGCAACGTGCCTAGGCCACTTTGAGTCTTGCTCTTGCTAAAAAACTCCCTCACCCTGGATTGAGGACATTCACTGCAAAGTAACTTCCTAAAATCCATGCTAAACCTTCCGAGGATGAGTGTAACCAGTTCAACCACTTTTGCCTTTTCATTTGCAAATATCCCTCTTCTGTGATGTGAGTAGTGGCATTGGCTCCTTTGTTTTCTGTAAAAGGTAACCACCTGAAGCAAACCTGTGCATAGTAAATGAGGACCATCATATAATATGCTGAGAAGAGAAATAAAGGCCTGTCATGGCAGAGGCTGAGGCTTTTGCTCCCCTTGAGAGAAAAGCCATGCTGTCCCTTTTCCTCCACCGGACTCGGTAGTCCATGTGAATGTCTCATTTCATCCATAATGACGCAGACACTGCGGGCTGGTGTCTGCATCAACTTACCACTCTTTTCTTCTTGAAATACTTTCTTCCCTCAACTTCTAGAAAAAAAAAAAAAAACCTGTAGTTGTCTCCTCATTGATGCTGTATAATAAGTTACTCCAAATGTTAGTAGCTTAAAACAACCAATGACACGGGCACTGTATCGTTATGGGGTTTGGGCCCAGAGCAGGTCTGCCTTAGGGCAGCCGGTAGTGTGTGGGTTCTTGACTTGGTGCAGGAAATATTTCACAACACAAGTCCAGGTGATTTTGAGAGTACATTTATGAAAATGGGGAACAGTGAAATGAAGGAAGGGTTTAAGGTAGAAAAAGCAACAGGAGGGACCTAGGCAGGGCTGCTTTGGCTCTGTAGAAATGTTACAGGAAAGACATGGGCCTAGGTGGAGTTGCTGTAGCTCACCGGGAAGTCAGAGAAAAAGGAGGCCTTGGAGACAGGCACAGGGGTGGGTAGCCTGGGGCAAGCTGCCACTGCCCACTGCTCCCCTGGTTGCAAGTCTTATGGGGACCCGTTGACAGTAGGAGAAAGAGAGCAGAGATATAAGGTGTGGGCGTACTCTAGTGAGAATGTCCTGAGTCTTTTGTCTTGAGGCTTTTTTATCTTTCTTTGGTCAGTGGGAATCCTAGGGGAGGTCTCAGGGGAGGATCTTAACAGAATATTAATTAGCTTTCCAGGTGTGTCCTTCAATAAGTTGACTCATCCACATGTGTGTATAGAGGAGTCAGGGTTATTTTTCTGGTTAGTTTTATTTTTACAGGAGGTTATTGAAGAAGGACCGGGACCGGGGCCAGTCTGCCCTGGGACTGTCTGGAATGTGTAAACCATTTGTTCCTAAGTGTCCTTGGTTAGGAAAGATAAAACCTTGTGATTTATTTGCTGGCTGTAAATTCCTCAAATGGTTTGGCCTAGTTTACTTATTTTGTCTCAGTTTTCCCTGTTCCACTTGTCCAAGAATTTCCCTAACTTCTTACTGTCCTGCCTCAGTATTACCTCACAGATTGCTCTGGAAGGGGATCAGGAATTTGGGAACATCTTAACTGGGTGTTCCTGGTTCAGAATCCCTGGTGCAGCAGTGAGATGACCACAGTCATCTGAAGGCTGGACTGCAGGACCACCTCCAAGATGGCTCACTCGCCTGGTTGTTGGAACAAGGCATCAGTCGCTTGCCACATGGGCCTTTTTTCATAACCTAGGAGCTAACTTCCCCAGAGAGAGCAATC
This sequence comes from Trachops cirrhosus, assembly GCA_028533065.1. Lineage (NCBI taxonomy): Eukaryota > Metazoa > Chordata > Mammalia > Chiroptera > Phyllostomidae > Trachops > Trachops cirrhosus. Next base: position 102,116,737 of record CM052541.1, read on the forward strand.
CAAGAGAGAGGGAGGAGGCAGTCACAGTGCTTTTTAGAACCTAGTCTCTGAATTCACATTGCTGCCACCATGTTCATCAGAATCTAGTCACTGGGACCAGCCCAAACTCAAAGGGAGAGGATTACACTCAGTCTTTTCAAGATAGATATGTTAAAGATAGAGGTGAATAGATTTTAAAACCACCACAGTACCTACTCTGGTCCCAAATTATTTATATTTCTCCCACAGGCAAAATACTCTCATGCCCTACAAAAGCCTCCAAAAGTCTCATCCAAATTATGGCATCAGCATGAGGTCCAGGAAATTGTCATTTAAATTGGGTCCAGGTGTGGATGAGGCTCCTCAAGTGTAGCTCCTTCCATACAATTCTCGATATAAAGACCACAGTCAGGAGGCTGAGGCCACCAACCTGGCGTGTACTGGGATGGGGAAGGGGTTGCCTACAGAGACCACTTATCTGCCACACACACAAACAATATATAATGTTGGTACAACATGGTACACGGTAGACTTTCTTGTTCAAAACAGAAGGAAATGGGAGGCCAAAGGAGCACTGACCCATAGGAAATCTGAAATTCAGCCCTGGCTGGTGTGGCTCAGTGGACGGAGCACCGGCCTGCAAACCACTTCAATTCCCAGTCTAGGGCACGGGGGCCAGGTCCCCAGCAGGGGGCACTCGAGAGGCAACCACACATTGATATTTCCCTCTCTTTCTCCCTCCCTTCCCTCCTCTAAAAGGAAATAAAATCTTAAAAAAAAAAAAAGAAAGAAAATCTGAAATTCAGCTGGGCAGATGTTGGAAGTTCCTTGATTAGGACTGCCCCCTGCCCCACTGCTACATGGAAATAATTCGCATGCCTTTGGGCTCCTCCCTCCGGGCTACTGATTCTTCCCTGAGTCACCCTTCACCTTCCATGAAAGGCAGCCCATGTTTACAGCTTCATAGTTTTTTTAGCCTTCCTCCTGCCAGTAGACTTTGTAGGCTACAAAGGTCTTTTTTGGTTTTTTAATCCTCACCTGAGGATATGTTTATTGATTTGTGAAAGAAAAGGGGCCACATATAAACCTGACAGGCTCAGTGGAGGCCTGCGAGGCAGCCTTACAAACTCCGAGACCTCAAGAAACCACAAAGGATGGTCTAAAATTAAAACTTATTAACTAACTGGCCAAGATGGAGGCATAGGTAGACACACTTTGCCTCCTCACACAACCAAAAGAAGGACAACAACCAATTTAAAAACAAAAAACAACCAGAACTGGCAGAAAATTGAACTGTATGGAAGTCCGACAACCAAGGCGTTAAAAAAGAAACCTTCATTCAGACTGCTAGGAGGGGCAGAGACAGGCAGCCGGGGCAGAGAGGACCTGTGGCAAGGAGGCTGCTGGAGGACTGCATGGGCAAGGCAGCAGCTGGGGGAATAAGCAGTCACACATTCAAATGCAGATAAACAAAGAGCAACAACTGGGGAGTAAGACAGACCGCTCAACCCAGGGTTCCAGCACAGGGAAATAAAGCTTCAAATCCTCTGAGTGTAAAATCCTCTGGGAATTGTGGTGGCAAGAGAAACCCTCAGCCTCATATAGGAGAGTTCATTGGAGAGAATGTACACAAACCCACACACCTGGGAATCAGCATCAGAAGGGCCCAATTTGCTTGTGGGAAGCAGGGAAAGTGACTGAAAGCAAGGGAGAGCCAAGCAAGCAGCATTGTTTCCTTTCTGACTCCTCCCCCACATACAGCAGAATACGGGGACATGGGTAGCCCTGCCCTGGTGAGTACCTAAGGCTCTGCCCCTTACAACATAACAGGCTTGCCAAGACAAAAAAAATTTGGCCCAAAGGAAAGAACAGATCAAAGTTCCAAAAACAGAACTAAGCGATAAAGAGATAGCCAACCTATCAGATGCAGAGTTCAAAACACTGGTAATCAGGATGCTCACAGAAATGGTTGAGTACAGATGCAAAATAAAGGAAGAAGTGAAGGCTATAAACAAAATGAAGTAAAGGAAAATATACAGGGAACCAACAGTGACAGGAAGGAAACCAGGACCCAAATCAATGATTTGGAGCTGAAGGAAAAAATAAACATTTAACCAGAACAGAATGAAGAAACAAGAATTAAAAAAAAAAAGAAGAGAGGGTTGGGAACCTCTGGGACAACTTTAATCATTCCAGCATCTAAATCATAGTGGTGCCAGAAGGAAAAAAGGAAGAGCAAGAAATTGAAAACTTATTTTTTAAAAAGAAAAGAAGGAGAATTTCCCCAATCTGGCAAAGGAAATAGACTTCAGGAAGTCCAGGAAGCTCAGAGAGTCCCAAAGAAATTGGACCCAAGGAATCACACACCAAGGCACATCATAATTACATTACCCAAGATTAAAGATAAGGAGAGAATCTTAAAAGCAGCAAGAGAAAAGGAGACAGTTACCTACAGAGGAGTTCCCATAAGACTAGCAGCTGATTTGTCTAAAGAAACCTTGCAGGCAAGAAGGGGCTGGAAAGAAGTATTCAAAGTCCTGAGCCCTGGCAGGTGTGGCTCAGTGGACTGAGCACTGGCCTGCAAACTAAAGGGTCACCTGTTCAATTCCCAGTCTAGAGCACATGTCTGGGTTGAGGGCTAGGTCCCTAGTAAGGGGCACAAGAGAGGCAACCACACATTGATGTTTCTCTTCCTCTCTTTCTCCTTCCTTCCCCTTTCTAAAAATAAATAAATAAAATCTTAAAAAAAAAAAGAAGTATTCAAAGTCATGAAAGGCAAGGATCTACATCCAAGATTGCTCTATCCAGCAAAGCTTTCATTTAGGATGAAAGGGCAGATAAAGTGCTCCCCAGATAAGGTCAAGTTAAAGGAGTTCACCATCACTAGGCCCTTATTATATGAAATATTAAAGGGACTTATCTAAGAAAAAGATGATAAAAATATGAACAGTAAAATGACAACTCACAACTATCAACAACTGAACCTAAAAACAAAAGCAAAAACAAACTAAGCAAACAACTAGAACAGGCACAGAATCATACAAATGGAGATCACATGGAGGGTTATCAGCGGGACAGGGAAGGGTGGAGAATGGGGGAAAAGGTACAGGGAATAAGAAGCATCAATGGTAGGTACAAAATAGACGGGGGGGAGTTAAGAATAGTATAGGAAATGGAGAAACCAAAGAACTTATGTGTACAACCCATGGACATGAACTAAAGGAGAGGGACACTAGTAGGAGGTGGGGTGCAGGGCAGAGGGGAATAAAGGGGAGAAAAAATGGGACTATTGTAATAGCATAATCAATAAAATATATATTTTTTTGAATACTTAGTAACTAAAATCCTTCCTGGTGGGTAGTCATCTCCTAGGGTAGTATTTTTCCCTAACAAAGGTCAACCTTTATCTTAACTGAGTCTGTCTGTTGTCTTTTTACATCTACAATAACAGGTCTTTGGAAGGTCAGGGTAACTTCCGTTTTTCCCCAAACCCCTTGGGCACAATCAGAGACCACAAATCCCTTCATTGTCATTGTTATCATGTAAATTGTTGAATGTTAACTATCACTTACCCACCTATGTAAAAGAAGTATGTGTCTATCATTTTACCTTTTATCCAGTCCCAGAGGTTCCCTGACCTCCCCACCCGCCCCCTTTGCTCTCTCCTGCCTCCCTAATGTATCACCAGTGGATTTCATGTAACCCCCTTATGTCTCCTGCTTTGATTCTAACGTGTAAAAGAAGGTGCTAAACTGTCATTCTCCAGAGCATTTCTCAATCTGTATAGACACTACTTCCCGGCAATTGGCTCAAATAAACTCACCAAAAATTCTCTACAGGTTTGAATGTTTCTTATCTTGATAGATTTTAGAGAGAGAGCAAGGTGGTGGAGGGGGAGAGGGAGAGAAAGTGATTGGTTGCCTCCTGTACCCTCCCTGAACAGGAATCAAACCCACAACATTTTGGAATACAGGACGATGCTCCAATTAAGCCACCCTACCAGGACAGGGGTTTTTTTTGTTTGTGATTGTTTTTGGTTTTTGTTTGTTTTAGTACTCTCTGTGGAAGTGTTTTGTTGAAGCAGGCTAAGATCAAAGAAGTGTCAAGTTAAGATGAATTTTGTAACGCTTCAGTAAGAGCAGAGTGGGCTAACCCCACCCCGCCCAAAACTCGCATGTCTTAGATAAGCAAATAATCTACTGTCTCTGTAACTTAGTTTATTGCCTCCTGTCTCTGTAACATAGTTTATTGCCTCCTGTCTCGGTAACTTAGTTTATCGCTTCCTGCCTCTGTAACTTGCTCCTCACTTATAAAAGTGGAGTTAACCCACAGCTCGGGGCTCAGGATTTGGGAGTTTTGTCCCCTGTGAGCCTGCGCGTAATAAAGAGTTGTGCTCCGCCATTTCGACTGCGTGTGAGTGATTTTTCCGTAACATTGTGAGTGTCATTCTCTTTTTGTGAATGTCACTCAATAAAACAAAAGCCACACCTACAAATCTCTTCAAGGTAAGGTCTCTTCCAGCCTTGGGTTTCTCCTGAGATGCCACAGGATAATGTCTTGAAGCCCCTTAGAAGCCTGGTGTTTGATTGAAAGAATCTGTGAGTGACACACCCTTAAACTCATTAGAGGCCCTTTGTCTGAGGCACTACCTTTGATATTCCTGAGATCTTATCAAAGTATTTTATAGTCACACCCTCGGTTTAATCTTTAGACCGTATTTTTCTGAAAGTACCCTGGACTTGATTTTAGCATCATTCATTGTCTGCAGAAGCTAAGAACTTTCCAGCTCTTTCATGTTCGATAGGCCCATCTGCAATTTCTCTCTCTCCTTTCCCATGTTCAATAGCCACAGGAAGAAACTACAAGGCAGCACCCTCAGCACTTTGCCTGGAGAGCTCAGCTACACCACCCAGTTCCTTAGGTTCATTTCCTACTTTCCACGTTCACTGCAGGTGGCAGTGTTGCTCAACTTTGTGCCACTAAACAAGGATCTCCTTTCCTTCTCACCCACTGGCCAAAAGAACCCGGAGGATATATATAAGGTCTGAACACTCTCCTCATTGGTAAAAACAGGACTGATAATATCTACATTAACAAGCCACTTGGATTACTAAATAGGATGGTATATTCATAAAACATCATACACGTGGAGGACACTGAACAGATGCTGAGCTTTAGAGGGAGTGAGGTGCAGTAGAAAGAGGACCCACCTGTGACACAGCAGAGACGACTCAGAGCTGATCTTGACTGGAGGGACGGAGGATGAACTTGGAAACTTATGAGACATAAGCTCCTCTCTTCAGTGGACAGCAGAGGGGAACATGGGAAAGAATCAGGGCGAGGAAACTAACTGACCGACCCGGGCCCACAACACTCGTGTTCTCACTGCCTCCACTCTCTGGTCAGCAGCAGCCTTGTCAGGAGGCCGCACCCCACCCCGCCCCCACTGCGTGTGAAAGGGGATGGGGAGGGGGCTGCCTCTGCAGCCATGTGCAGCTCTGCGGCTGTCCCTGACCAGTGCCCTAGTTTCCTGTTCCGACTGCAGGTGGCACAGGCAGTGGGAAGCCCTGATGGAACTCAGGGGCCTGGACACCGGTGAAGCCACCTGCCACTTTCAGCAGGTCACTGACCTCTGTACCTCCTTCCTGCAGGGAGATAAATATCACCACACTGCTGTGGGTGTGAAAGGAAACAGTGCAAATGAACAAGCCTTGTAGATTATAAAATTATGTGAATATATATTGTTTCCTAAGTTTGTTCAAGCTCTAAAACTCTGTCCTGCGTTCCCACACTTGGCGTCAGGAGACCAGCTTCTCTGCTTTGCCCTGTTTTCCTGTCATCACCATGTCTTATCCTCATTCTCTCACTGGCTCCAGGAAGCCCTGCTGCAGGCAGGGAAGAGCACCGTACATAAGCCCGGGGAGTCGAGGGGCCCAAGAGAGGGTAAGGCTTGCAAACCAAGACCCAGATGAGTTTTCTTAGCTCAACCCTGTGTGCACTTGGGCAGGTCATTGCCCCTCTCTGCGCCTTCATTACTCTCTCCCCAAAATTAATAAGATGAAGATGAGCCCTGAAGCCCCTCCAACAAAAGCCTAAGGCAATGAGTGTGAAAGGAATGCCTTCCTGTACGCAGCTCAGGCTTGCCCAGGACAGGGCCTCATGGGACACAAACAAACAGAAGGAGCCGGAAGCCCTTGAACGTGGCTTTGAGTTCCTAGGTGGAGGGGCCTCTGGAAGATTCCAGCGCAAGCTAAGGAAAGGGAGCAATGGAGCAGGAGCGAGTTGGAGAGGACCTGGCTGGGGGGCGGTGCACGGCCTCCCAGGGGCACCTGCTGGGATTCCAGCCCCACCTGTGTCCCCTGGGCAGCCCCCAGGGAGTTCCACCTATGGTTCATCAGATGACAGCAAATGCAGCCAACATCAAAGCCACAGTCCTGGCAACCTGCTCACTTCTCCTGACCTTGGCCTTGGCCGGCAGGCCTCTGCATTGGCTGCTCCTAGAATTGCACATACCACACCAGGTCTCTTGTGGCTTTTTCTCTTTTTTCTTTGTAAATTATGCATAAACATCAACGTTTTTCAGACTCCACAAATCCTGAAATTCATTAAAGGAAAATATGAAATTAGATTCTTTCATGGATTTATTTTTTTAACCCTCACCTGAGGATATGTTTATTGATTTTAGAGAGGAGTGGAGAGAGAGAGAAACATCTATGTGCAGTTGCCCCTTGTACACGCCCCAACTAGGGATCTAACCTGAAACCTAGGTATGTGCCCTGACCAGAAATCGAACCCACAGCATTTTAGTGTACAGGATGATACTCCAACCAACTGAGCCACCAGGTCAGGGTTGATCAACATTTTTTAAAAGATTTTATTTATTTATTTATTTTTAGGCAGAGGGGAAGGGAGGGGAAAAAGGAGGGAGAGAAATACCAATGTGTGGTTGCCTCTCACACACCCCACACCAGGAACCTGGCCATCAACCCAGGCATGCACCCTGACTGGGAATCAAACCTGCAAACCTTTGGTTCATGGGCCAGCACTCAATCCACTGAGCCACACCAGCCAGGGCATCAAAATATTTTTTTAAGTGACATTTTCCAAGCCTCAGTAGGTGGGGCAGCAATAGGGGCCACGGTAGAGGGGTGCCCCAGCGCTGAAACTGCCTCTCCCCTCCTCCCTGCCCTCCTCCAGAGCCAGCCTCCCTGCTCCCACCGACCCCTCTGAGGCTCCTCAGTAAGTTCTGATCCCAGATCTCCTCTCCCCACCTTTGCCCTCTGCCCAATACCCTCCCTACATCTCCGACCCTCCTCTCCTTTTCCCTCCAGCACCCACACAACCTCCGAGGGTGGAAACATATCACTGACCTACCAGTTAGAGCTGGGTGTAAGGTTTATGGGGTCCAGTGGGGTACAGGACTGTGGTCAGGATCAGAAGGACCCTCTGATTTTGTCAACTACCTCTAGCCCATGCTTCTGGGGGAGAAGAGTAACACAGGACCCAGGCAGTGAGAGACCGTGTGGAGACATAGAGGAACAAGAGTGGGCAGCCTTGAGTTGACCAAAGTTTCCTCCCTGCACTTCTCAGCTTCTCCCCTGCTGCCCACCCACCTGAATAGGGAGAGGGAGGAAGCTAGGCAAGGGGGAGCCAAGACCACCTCAGTTTCCAGTGGCTGCCTTAGGGGGCAGAGCTGAGGCCTCTCTGGACACAGAGACCTTCCATGTACCTGATGGGGTACTGGGGAGCTCTTCTGGCTCCACTTCACTCCTCTATTCCCGTGGACCCATCACCCCACACCTCCCACGCACCTCCCACTTTCTTGAAGGAGGCCTTTGTCATTCTCAGTTCCTCCTTCTCAGAGGTGCTGGGGGAGCCTGATGAATCAGGCCTGTTTCCCAGGGACCACATCATTTCCTTAGCCCCTCACCCCACCCCAGAGGGACAACTTGGCTGAGAGGGTCTTTCCTTTGGCTGATGCTGCTAAGAGCCCTCCATCAGGCTGCACAGGCCCTTGACTTCAGGTGAGGAACTGGGGAGAGGACGGGAAAGAGAGTCAGGACAGGAGGGCTGGGGCAGGAAGAAGCAGCTGTGCAGCCAGAGGGCCCACCGGGAGGCACACTCCTGTGTGGGCACACCGCAGGCCACCCACCCCCAGCCCTGCAGGGCCCTGACCTCAGGCCTTGTATTCCAGGCTCCTGCCCCAGGAGTCAGGGAAAAGGAGGGCTCTCAGGAAACCTCTGTGGCCTGCTGTCCAACGCACCCAGGCACAGAGCAGGAGGACTCTGTCTTCCTCTCCCACATGTGACCCTGGATCTGGCTTCCCTGTCACCCACACTGGGCCATATACACAGCTCCCCACAAAGAAGCCAGGAAGGAAGACTGATAGATTTCCTACTGAAAGAACCAATTCTTATGTATGATAAAAGATGCTATACACTATGTTTTTGCAAAGGGACAGTGTAGAAAAAAATGACACATGTTCTACAAAGATTAATATCCGGAATGTATAAAGAGATTGTTACATCTATAAGAAAAGGACAACAATTCAATGGAAGAAACAGACAAGGCTAAAAATTGCAAAACCCAAGGAAACACCGTGGGAAATTCATCTACAGAAGACAGGACCGATGTTATCAGTCACTGGGAAAATGCAAAGGGAAGCAATGGGAGGGATTCCATTAAATTAATAAAAACTTGAAGGAGTGGTCATCTCCAGTGGCAATAAGATTGTGAGAAAATTGGCAGTCTCAAAAGCTGTGGGTGGGAATATAAATTCGTGCATTCTTTCAAGAAATCAGTTCGTTTGGATTTGTCAAAATATGAAATGTGCGCCCCTTCCTGCAAACAATTCGATCACTTGTGTGTGACAGAATAGATGCACAAAGAGGTATAGCAGAGATCATTTGTTGCAACACTTCATATAACAGTGAAACTTAGAAATGCAGTTCTATGAAGCTGGCCATGCGTAAGAAGGGAACTGCGGTCCTGCCTCGGAGATACTGGGGTTTGGTTCCAGACCTCCACAACAAAGCACATATTACAATGAAAAAAGTCAAACGAATTTTTTGGTTTCCCAGGACACGTAAAAGTTATGCTTATACTATACTGTAGTCTATTAAGTGCATAATAGCTTTATGTCTAAAAAAACAGTGTACATATCTTAATTAAGCCCTGACCAGTGTAGCTCAGTTGGTTGGGCATCACCCTGCAAAGCAAAAAGTCACTGGTTCAATTCCCGGTTAGGGCACATGTCTGGGTTGCAGATTTGGTCCCCAGTCGGGGCGCGTGCCGGTGGATATTTCTCTCTCACGTCGATGTTTCTCTCCCTCTCTTTCTCCCTCCTTTCTTCTCTGTCTAAAAATAAATAAAGCAAAATCTTTCTAAAAATGTACCTACCTTAATTAAAGAATACTTAATTGCTAAAAAATATTAACTACAACCTTGAATTTGTTGAAAAAATGGTGCTAATAGACTTGCCAAGGCTGAGTTTCCACAAAACTTCAATTTGTAAAAAATGCAGTATCTGCAAAGGACAAAAATACCAGGCATGCGGATAAATGCGTGATGCTTACCTCTAGTGGAAGGTGCTATGCAGCAGACTGGAAAGAATGGGCAGAGCGGTGCCTGCTGACATGTATAGATCAGACAGCCAAACGCATTTGGTTCCAAAACATCAAGCTGCCGAGTGACACATATCATAGAACTTCCTTAACATAAGTTAAAACGGAGATAAAACTATATCCATAGATTGTGTGTGTGTGTGTGTGTGTGTGTGTGTGTGTGTGTGTGTGTTTGGGGGAAAGTATGTGCAGGGATCACCTGGAAATGCTAGGGATGTGTGTGAAGGGGACTTCACAACGGAACCCTACGTGTGCCCTGGGCACACACCTGTTGGAGAGGCGCAGCTCCTGAGGAAGGGTAAGGGCCCTCTCTCAACAGAACTTTATGCCCATGTCTTCACTCTGTAGATGAAGACACGGAGGCCCCCAAAAGGAAAGGGATCCCCCTATTGCAGCAACGCTCTGTAATCCCAACCTTCCTACCATGTGGCTTTCAGAGATCACCCAGGGCCGGATGAGAGGGGCCTTCACGGTGAATAGCTAACCAACCTAGAGCCTTCTAACTCTGCAGTCTGGTCGTGGTGTAACAAAACAGAAACAGGTTTCGGGGGAAATGTGTCCTTTCCAACTACCTGCCCACTGTGCCCCTCTCCCTAGTTTCTCATCAGAAGAGGTACACAGGGTCACATGTCCCACAGGAGGGACCAGTGTTGCAGGTGGACCAGGAGCTTTGTCAGAAACAGACACAGCCCTAAGGAGAGTCATCTCTCAGCTTCTCTGCAGGCAACTGTCTCTCAAAGACTCCAGGGATCCAGGAATCTCATTTCTGCAATGTATCTCACAGATATGCACATGTGCAAAGACATGTAAGGCTGTTTATCACAACACCGTTTACAATCCAAAACATTGAAAACCACCTAAATGTCCAAGCTATTGTACATCCATTCAATGAAATTTCTGCATTTTTACAGGATAAGGAAGATATCTGTGGACTGATCTAGACTGATCTCCAACATATCCTGTATTTTGTTAGGTACAAAATTCTGTCTATAATATGTTAGCTTTTGTGTTTTAACAATGTGGAAATTAAGGATACACACTCATATACATTAAAAAAAAACCTGGAGAAAAAAAGATCCCTGGCTGGTGTAGCTCAGTGGATTGAGCTCAGGGCTATCAACCAAAGGGTCACCGCTTTGGTTCCCAGTCAGGGCACATGTCTGGGTTGCAAGCCAGGTCCCCAGTGGAGGCCACATGAAAGGCAAACACACACTGATGTTTCTCTCCTTCTCTTTCTCCTTCCTTTCCCCCTCTCTAAAAATAAATAAATAAATAAATAAATAAATAAATAAATAAATAAAATCTTTAAAAAAAATAATAAACCACTAACAATTGTTAGGGTAGTAGGTGACGCAGGCTGTGAAAGAATTCACAAAGAGAAGAAAGTGTAGAGAATAAAGTTTCTATTCACTCTCCAAGAAAGGAGAGGGGTGGTGTGGAGATATACACCAGCCTTGAGAGGTAGGGCTTTGAGCTTTTATTGGATTATAATTGGATTTAAAAAGGTGGAGGTTGCTGCTGTGTGGCCCCTGGGCTGTTGGGGTGTCACACAGGCTGCCATTCCTTCCAGTGTTAACTTCTGTCTGTGGCTGCAGGGATCGGTTAGCTCTGTTCTTGCTTCCAGTGATTTCCAGTCCCCAGGACAAGCTCAGAAGAGTAAAACGGCAGTCACACTTAACAAGGTTGCAGGCCTGCTGGACCAACAGTGCTGACTTTATCCTTTCAACAATGGCAGTTGGGGAAGGATGGGAGGTGGACGGAGGGGGACATTTGGGAATAGAGATTTTTCACTTTTAGATACATTTTTGTCCATTTTCGAACCATTCAAAATTAATTTTTTCAAAATTAAATAGATTCATTCAAATCTATTCAAAATTAAATTTTTAAACAATGGTTGTATGAGAGCTTCCACTGCAGGGAAAACGGAGTAGATGTGTTTCTCCCGATTCTTCTCACTAACTACAACTAATAGTCCTGGGCATTATATACAAAGGAAACAAGATGACCGAAAAGTCAGGAAAGAAAGTGACTGACTGGAGACCTCAGGACCTGAGGAACAACCTGCTGTGAGTCGCCTGGATTTCTTGTTGCCTCTTGCACCCCCGTCTGGACACTGGAGAAACGACAACCCAGAAACGCCCATCAGCACAGAACAAGCCCTAAGAAACACCCGCTCTCTCTGGCCGGAGGACCAGGGAAGCGCAGTCTAGCAAGACAGACGGTAACCTCTCTACTCCCGCCAAACACTGCTGGAAACCTGCGGCCTCACCTCACCAGCAAATGCTGAGTGGAGAGCCTACGCTCCCTCCCTGGCCAGGCTGTGAAAAGGGGGTTCCCCACCCAGGGAAGAACAAGGAAAGCCAGAGGGAAGCCAGGATTTTCCTCTCCTACGGGCACAATCAGTGGAGACCACGTGGGGAGCCTGGACTCCGCCTCCCCGCCCCCTCGCCCCCACTGGGGAGATGTCAGAGGAGGACTAGTGAAGACCAGGACCCTCCGCACTGTTCAGTGTTACCAAGGCCGCCCGCCCCCAACAGTGGAGTAGAAGCCACTGGGTGGCAGTAATGAGGAACCCCCTTCCCTCCCAGGCAGAAGGTGTCAGTGAAGACCTCACTGCCACCCGACCCAGCAGGTGGAAGGGGTGACTTCCCCTCATCCAAACTCTCCCAGCCAGGATGTCAACAGAGACCAAGAGGAGAGCCTGGGCCTCCACCTCTGCCTGACCTCTGCCTGGCTATAGTCAGGTGGCACCCCACCTTCACCCCGTGTCAGAGGAGTCCTGCTAGAACACAAGGTTTAAATAAGATCCAGAGGCTCTCTGCTCCTCCTGTTGGACAGACAGCAACCTCTTCCTGCACAGTGCCAGCCACAACCCTGAGTCACGATCGGAGTGAATGGATGTGGCCACATTGGGCCCCCGGTCACCACCACTGCCTTTAACTCTGGCAAAGTAAGTACTGTTGCCATCAATGACCTCTTCGTTGACCTCAACTACATAGTCTGCATGTTCCATTATGATTCTACGCATGGCAAGTTCAAAGGCATAGTCAAGACTGAGAACCGGGAAGCTTGTCATCAATGGAAAGTCCACCTCCATCTTCCAGGAGAGAGATCCCACCAACATGAACTGGGATGGTGCTGGTGCTGAATGTGTTGTGGAGTCCACTGGTGTCTTCACCACCACGGAGAAGGCTGGGGCTCACCTGAAGGGTGGAGTCAAGAGGGTTGTCCTTTCTGCCCCTTCTGAGGATGGCCCCGTGTTTGTGATGGGTGTGAACCATGACAAGTATGACAACTCCATGAAGATTGTCAGCAATGCCTCCTGCACCACCAACTGCTTAGCCCCCCTAGGTCAAGGTCATCCATGACAACTTTGACACCATGGCGGGACTCATGACCACAGTCCATGCATCACTGCCACCCAGAAGACTGTGGATGGCCCCTCTGGGAAGCTGTGGCGTGGTGGCCGAGGGGCTGCCCGGCACATCATCCCTGCTTCCACTGGCACTGCCCAGGCTGTGCGCAAGGTCATCCTTGTTTGCATGACATGTAGAAACCTCAGTCCCTTTACATTGCTTTTACCCTTCCCCATTTACAACACAATAAAGGTAAGAGCACAAATTAATGAAATTGCAAACAGAAGGACAACGGAGAAAATCAATGGCTTGAACAAGGAGCTGTTTCTATGAAAAGGTCAATAAAGCTGACAAACCCCTAGCAATGCTGGCCTAGAAAAAAAGAGTAAAGACACAAATTTGTAATGTTAGAAACAAAACAGGGGTTATTACTACAGGTCCTCCAAACAACAAAAGGATAATAGGGAATACTGTAAACAACTCTACAGACAAACTTGACAAGTTAGATGAAATTGACCGATTCCTCAGAAAAGCACAAACTACCACAACCTACTCAATGTGAAATAGACAGTTTGAAAACCCCTGTAACTATCAGGGAAATTAAACATGTCTCATGCAGTAGGGGTCGCACGTTGGGTGCCCCCTGTCCTGTTCAGCTCCTTTGGGGCCATGTGCAAGCCTCTGTTTCTAGAAGGAAATGGAGCAGGAAGCCACGCCTGAGGGGTCTGGCTGAGGCCCTGCCGCCTTCCACATCAGGACGCGGCGGGTGTGCAGACCAGAGTGTCTGCGTCCACTGACCGCGCTGTGCCCACTGACGGCGCTGTGTCCACTGAGGGCGCTGTGTCCACTGACCGCGCTGTGCCCACTGACGGCACTGTAAGCACCGCTCCAACTCCAGCTCCGGAGCAAAGGACCCTGGTTCGACCAAAGCCATCACTTCTGACCTTGTTAAAATCTGTCGGTGCACAAAACGACATTTATGCAAATGCTATGAAACAGGTTATATTTTGTCTTGGCCAGTACATTATGAACACATGATTATATGATGAGAAGCAACAGCATATTGTGTATTGTTCAAATGATCTCCAGGGGATTTGTTTGGAGCGCCAAGTTTCCCTGTAAAAGAACACAGGAAAATATATACAGTGACCTACAGAAACTTGGCAGCAAGCAGTCAGCAGGAGCCATCAGATTCCGGCGCAGCTGTGAGTGAAAACAGGCTCATCTTGAAGGCGGGAGCAATCGAAAGGACCCTGTGTAAGAACTGCCGGAAGAGAAACCTTCATCTTCAGACTTCGTTTCCAGACCACGTCCCTCTCCAGAAGAAGAACCATCAGTGAGACAGAAGAAAAGTCAGACGGATGACCTGGGGAACGTCAAAGAAAGTGCCACAAATCTGATGGTATTTCCTTTCCCTTTGATGAAAGCCTTGCTCCTTGTGTAATAAGGAGCTACACTGTGAAAGAACTTGCAGCAGTGAATCAACATGGACTCCACAATCCAGTAACCTTCTCATTTAAATAAAACATGACTTTTTTTAGCAAGACTTACTTATTTTTAAAATCTAATTTTGGCATTTCTAATAAGCTTGCAGATAGAATATACATGTATGATACGCAATTGCTGCTATGCTGTACACAATAGTGAATGTCTCTCTCTCTCTCTCTCTCTCTCTCTCTCTCTCTCTCTCTCTCTCTCTCTCTCTCTCTCTCTCTCCCTGTGAATTTTTATGAGCTAATTTAAGCCAAACTGGTGACATATGCCAGGGAGAAAAATCACAAAGTTCCCTGCTAAATTTTTTTTCAAATAAACTTATATAGATCTTCTCCACCCCATCCCCAGGTTGGAGGTAATTCAGTGGGGTTGCACTAGGGTGTGTTGGTAAAACTAGTACCAATATCAACAGGTACTAACATTACCCTACATAAATTGGAGAATCTCAGGGGCCACTGCACCGATAGTGACTTCAAATAAACTGGAGTACAGGGTAGTCCGAGAATTTAGATTTTTTTTAATAAGAGAACAAAAATGAAAATTTGATTCAGTTAGATGTTTTAGGATTCTAAAGCAAATTTGTCTTGAATATTTAGAGTAAAAATATATTTTTTCCTATAGTTGTCAGCAAATAAGTTGGCAGAGTCTGAGCTTCACATTTACCACATGCAGGTCTAGACCCCAGGAAGGTCTGTCTACTGACACTGTGAAACATGGTGTATTATTGCGTGGATGACAAATATCAGTACTTTTTGATTGATAAAAATTCCAAAGTATTAACCAGGAATAAAATTCTTAAGAGATGTCACTGAAAGAAGTTTTTGTAAAAAAAGTTTTTGCTAACAAGAGTACTTGAAAAATGGAATATTTCCTTTCTTGTCATTATACATTGGTCTTTAGAATGTTATTAAAATTAGGACATTATATGTGATATGTCATGCCTCATGTTCATTTTTCTGGATCTGAGCAATCATTTGTTAATTCTGTAGAAGACATAAGGGGCTGAACCAATTGTGATCATAACTCTATTCTTTCTACGTATTCTCGTTGCTTGTATTGTTTTTGTTTTTCTCTCCCAAGGCAGTGATTTTATGGATACAGATGTGAACACCACAGTTAATACTTAATAGAGCTGTTACTTCTGTTGGCCAGTAGATGGCAGGGAGAGAGCAAGTTTACTCAGATAATTTAAGTGTCTTTCCTACACACGTCCCATTTGGCCCTGGAGATACAGTGGTAGTCAAGGTAAATATGGCCCCTGCCCTCATGGGGAGATAGACCATCAACAATGAAGCATACTTAAAACATTTAGTAAATGCTATGAAAAAATACAGGGTTTTTTATTTCCTTTTTAAATTTTTTTTATTTATTTTTATTTTCAGAGAGAGGGAAAGGGAGGGAAAAAGAGAGGGTGAGAAATATTCAGGCATGTGCCCTGACTGGGAATCGAACCAGCAGTCTTTCAGTTAGCAAGCCAGCACTCAATCCACTGAGTCACACCAGCCAGGGCAAAAAAAATACAGGTTTTTGAAAGCAAATACGTGTGATTTGAAAATTGAATCCAAGAAATCTTGACGTGCATACACACAAAAGAGAAATTGTAGTTCCGGCCAAGATGGAGGCATAGGTGGACGCACTGTGCCTCCTCGCACAACCAAGATAGGGACAACAACGATATAGAAACAAAATAACAACCAGAAATGACAGAAAATTGAAGTGCCGGACAGTCCGACAACCAGTGAGTTGAAAATAGACTCAATCAACCAGACCGGTAGGAGGGGCAGAGTCGGGCCGGGCGAGGGACGTGAAGCAGAGACCTGAGCAACCAGAGACCGGAGCAACCGGGGACGCGCGCAAGTCCCCAGCAGGCAGACCCTGGGCACACAAGTGTCAGTGGCTGGCGGGCCAGGCTGGGAGGTGGCGACCGGCAGACCCAGCGAGGCAGCCATTGTGAAGCAAGGCACTGCACGCAGCTCAGGGTCCCAACACCGGGAGGTGGAGCTTCGGGTCACTGACAGAAAAGCAGGGCCCCGTGGGGTGCACAGGCCCACCCACACCAGGATTGGTGCCAGAGGGGCCCAGTTGGCTTGTGGAAAGTGGCAGAAGGTTCTCAGGTTCTACAGAGAGCAGACCAAGCGCCATTGTTCCTTCCCAGACCCCGCCCCCATACACGGTGTCACAACCCAGTGACTGGAGTGCCCCTTCCTGGTGAAAACCTAAGGCCCCGCCCCTCACTACGGTAGCCTGTCGAGTCCAAAAGATGGCTCAAACAGATGAGGATTGGAAAGCCCCAGGTCCCATCCTTTTAAGCAACCAAGAGATAGCCAACCTATCAGATGCACAGTTCAAAGAACTGGTTATCAAGATACTCACAGAATTGGCTGATTTTGGTTACAAATTAGCTGAAAAAATGCAGGCTACAGTAAGTTTAATAAAGAAAGAAGCACAGGGAACCAATAGTGATGGAAGGAAAGATGGGTCTCACATCAGTGGAGAGGACCAGAAGCAAGAACAAAATATAAAACCAGAAAAGAATGAACAAATAAGAATTCAAAAAAATGAGGAGAGGCTTAGGAACCTCCAGGACATCTTTAAACGTTCCAACATCCGAATTATAGGGGTACCAGAAGGGGAAGAGGAAGAGCAACTAGTGGAAAT
>CM052541.1:102134346-102149826 GCA_028533065.1 Trachops cirrhosus
CACCAAGCCCTTATTATATGAAATGTTAAAGGGACTTATCTAAGAAAAAGAAGATTAAAAACATGTGTAGTAAAATGACAGCAAACTCACAATTATTGGCAACCACACCTGAAACAAAAACAAGAAGAAACTAAGCAAACAACTAGAATGGGAACAGACACACAGAAATGAAGATCACATGGGGGATTAGCAACAAGGAAGTGGGAGGAGGAGGGGGGGAAAGTATGAAGAATAAGTAGCATAGAGGGTAGATAGAAAATAGATGGGGAGGGCAAGAATAGTATGGGAAATGTAGAAGCTAAAGAACTTATGACACATGGACATGAACTAAAGGGGGGGAGTGGGAGAGGGTGTTCAGTGTGGAGGGGAACAAAGGGGGGATAGTAGGACAAATGTAATAGCATTATCAATAAAATATGTTTTAAAAAAAAGAAATTGTATATGTAATTTTTTTAAAAAACTCCTGAAAAGAAATCTTCAGGCCCAGTGTTTTCACTTGAGAATTGTACCAAATTTTTAAAGAAAAAATAACACCAATTTTACACAATCTCTTCTGGAAAATAGAAAAATGAACCCAGAACTACATTGATACCAAAATGAAAGACAATATAAAGAAAGAAAACCTCAGATTGATACCCTTCATAAATATAAACACAAATCTATTTTTTTAATTTAAAAAAATTTTCACTATTCATTTCTTAAGAGATTTTATTTATTTATTTTTAGAGAAAGGAAAGGAGGGAGAAAAACATCAATGTGTGGTTGCCTCTAGCACACCCCCTACTGGGTACCTGGCCTGCAACCCAGGCCAGTGCCCTAGGCTGAGAATCAAACCGACGACCTTTTGGTTCGCAGGCTGACACTCAATCCAGTGAACCACACCAGCCAGGACAGATGCAAATATCTTAACAAAATGTTAATAAATAGAATTCAGCAATACATAACATAATTATACAAACCAAGTGAGGTTTATTCCAGAGTTGCAAACATGGTCCAACATTTGAAAGTCAGCCAGAAAATTAAACTGTATGGAAGTCCAACAACCAAGGAGTGAAAGAAGAAACATTCATCCATACTGGTAGGAGGGGCAGAGACAGGCAGTGGGGCAGAGAGGACGAGCGGCAAGGCAGTAGCTGGTGGACTGGGTGGTCCCACATTTGTGTGTGAAGAAACCAGGAAGAACAACTGGAGAGTGAGACAGACCATGCAACCCAGGGTTCCAGCATGGGGAATTTAAAGCCTCAGAACCTCTGGCTGTGAAAACCTATTGGGGTTGCAGCAGCAGAAAAAATTCCCAGTCTCACAGGAGAGTCCGCTGGAGGGACTCACGGTGCCCTAGAATGTGCACAAGCCCAAACACCCGGGAATCAGCACCAGAAGGGCACAATTCACTTGTGGGTAGCGGAGGAAGTGACTAAAAGCCAGTGGAGAGCCAAGCAACAAGCATTGTTCCCTCTCTAGCCCCTCCTCCACATGCAGCGCCACAATGAAGTGACGTGGGTTGCGCGCCCCTTAGAATGTAACAGGTGTGCAAAGACAAAGAAATATGGCCCAAATGAAAGAATGGATCAAAGCTCCAGAAAAAGAACTAAGCAACAAGGAAACAGCCAACCTATCAGATGCACAGTTCAAAACACTGGTAATCAGGATGTTCACAGAAATGGTTGAGTACGGTTGCAAAATAAAGGAAGAAGTGAAAGCTATACAAAATGAAATAAAGGAAAATATGCAGTGAACCAACAGTGAAGGGAAGGAAACTGGGACTCAAATCAATGATTTGGAACAAAAGGAAGAAATAAACATTCAAATAGAACAGAATGAAGAAACAAGAATTCAAATGATGAGAGGTTTAGGAACTTCTAAGACAACTTCAAATATTCCAACTTCCAGGGGTGCCAGAAGGAGAAGAGAAAGAGCAAGAAATTGAAAATTTCTTTGAAAAAATAATGAAGGTATACTTCCCCAATCTGGTGAAGGAAACAGACTTTCAGGAAGTCCAAGAAACACAGAGAGTCACAAAGAAGTTGGACCCAAAGAAGCACACACCAAGGTAACATCATGATTACATTACCCAAGATTAAA
Source organism: Trachops cirrhosus (assembly GCA_028533065.1). Classification (NCBI taxonomy): domain Eukaryota; kingdom Metazoa; phylum Chordata; class Mammalia; order Chiroptera; family Phyllostomidae; genus Trachops; species Trachops cirrhosus. Next base: position 102,136,429 of record CM052541.1, read on the forward strand.
GATAAGGAGAGAATCTTAAAAGCAAAAAGAGAAAAGGAGACAGTTATCTACAAAGGAGTTTCTTTAAGACTGTCAGCTGATTTCTCCAAAGAAACCTTGCAGGCAAGAAGAGGCTGGAAAGAAGTATTCAAAGTTATAAAAGGCAAGAACCTTCATCCAAGATTGCTCTATCCAGCAATGCTTTCATTTAGAATGGAAGGGCAGATAAAATGCTTCCCAGATAAGGTCAAGTTAAAGGAGTTCATCATCACCAAGCCCTTATTATATGAAATGTTAAAAGGTCGTATCTAAGAAAAAGAAGAAGATCAAAACTATGAACAATAAAATGACAACAAACTTACAACTATCAACAACTGAACCTAAAAAAATAAAACAAACTAGGCAAACAACTAGAACAGGAACAGAATCACACAAATGGAGATCACATGGAGAGTTGTCAGCAGGGAGGGAGAGAGGGGATAATGTGGGGGAAAGGTACAGGGAATAAGAAGCATAATTGGTAGGTACAAAATAGACAGGGGGAGGTTAAGGATAGTATAGGAAATACCAAAGAACTTATATGTATTGACCCATGGACATCAACCAGGGGTGGGGGCAGGAGTGCTGGACACAGGATCGGTGCAGGGTATAGGGAGATATAGAGGAGAAAAAAAGGGGACAACTGTGATAGCACAATCAATAAAATATACTTTAAAAAAGAATGAATCAGTGTGTTCCACCATTTTAACAGTCTAAAGAAAAAAATGACATGATCGGTTGAGGCATAAAAAGCATGTGAAATTCAACACCCATTCATGGTACTCTTAAGAAACTAGAAATAGAGGGGAATTTCCTCAAGGTGATAAAGAACATGTATAAAAACCCTACAGCTAGCATGCTTAATGGCGAAAGACTATTTCTCAACAAGATCAGAATAAGGCAAAGGTGTTCATTTTCACCTTTGCTATGCACATATTAATGAAAGTTCTAGACAGAGCAATAAGGCAAGAAATGGAAATGAAAGGCAGAGAGAGAGAGAGAGAGAGAGAGAGAGAGAGAGAAGTCCCTATTCGCAGATGACAGGATGGTCTATATAAAAAAAGAAAATCCTAAGAATCTACAAAAACAAGTCCTCGAAGTAATAAGTGATTTCAGCCAGTCATAGGATACAAGATCAACATACAAAGGTCAATTCCATTTTTATATACTAGCAATAAACACACAGAAATCAATAAAAAACACAAAGACCATTTACAATCACTCACAAAAGATAAAATTCTTAGAAGTATGTCTAAAGAAACCGTGTGCAGGAATTGTATGCTGAAAGTTACACAACACTAATAAAGTAAGTGAGGTGTTCGGAGGTTGGAAGGCAACATAGTGACGGTGTTGGCTCTCCTCGAAACACTGACAGGCTTAACGCAACTCCTATCAAGATCCAGCAAGATGTCTTTTTCTAGATATCGACAAGATTCTTCCAAAGGTTATGTGGAAAAGCAAAACAATTAGAAGGGTTAAAACTATTCTGGAAAATAAAATAGACTGGGAGAAATCGTTTTACCCAGTTTCAAGACTTATATAGCTGTAGTAATCAAAGCTCTGGGACATTGGTGGAGGGATCCATTGAAGGGAATAGAGAGCCCAGAAACAAACTCACACAGGTATGGCCAATTGTTTTTTGACAAACATGCAAAAAGCAATTCATTAGAAGAAGCATAGTCTTTTCAACAAATGATGCTGAAGCAGTTGGATATCCATAAGCAAAAAAAAAAAAAAAAACGGGGACCTTATAGAAAAATTAACTCAAAATGAAGCACAAATTTACATGTAAGACACAAAACTATAAAAGTTTAGAGGATAGCATAGGAGAAAATCTTTGAGACCTAGAGTTTGGTGTAGTGTTCTTAAGACTCATGATACCAAAAGCATGATCCAATCCATTTTTAAAATCAATAGATGGGCTTCATCAAAATTTGAAACTTTTGCTCTGTGAAAGATCCTGTTAAGAGGATGGTAAGACAAGCTACAGACTGGTAGAAAATATTTGCAAACTGCATATCTGACAAAGGACTCATATCTTCAATATATAAAGAAACTCTCAAAACTCAATAGTGAAAAATAATAATAATTCAATGTAAAAGCGGGCATGACATTTCACCAATGGCAAAGAAACCCAGGAAAAGATGTTCAACATCACTAACCATTAGAGAAATGTAAATTATGAGTATGATGAGATATTACTACCCACCTATTAAAATAGCTAACATTAAAAACAGTGATAAGCCCTGGCTGGTGTGGCTCAGTGGATTAAGTGGGGGCCTGTGAACCAAGAGATCATGGTTCGATTCCCAGTCAGGGCACATTCCTGGGTTGCAGGCCAGTTCCCAGCAGGGAATGCACAGGAAGCAACCATACATTGATATTTCCTCCCTCTCTCCTTCTCTTCCCCTCTAAAGATAAATAAGTAAAATCTTTTAAAAAAAAGATATGATACCAATTCTTTTTTTAAAAAAACAGTGATAAAACCAAATGCTGATGAGGATGCAGAGAAACTGGATTTTTCAAATATTGCTGTTGGGAATATAAAAGCTAAACCACTCTGGAAAACAGTTTGTGAAAATTTGAAGGAAGACCCTGGCTGGTGTGGCTCAGTGGACTGAGTGCAGGCCTGTGAACCAAAGGGTCACCAGTTGGATTCCCAGTCAGGGCACATGCCTGGGTTACAGGCCAGGTGCCTTGTGGGGGGCGTGTGAGAGGCAACCACACATTGACTTTTCTCTCCCTCTCTTTCTCCTTCTCTTCCCCTCAAAAATAAATAAATAAAATCTTTTAAAAAAGAAATATAAACTTTTTAAATTGTTTTTAAAAAATTACATACTGTATAATTCACAACATTCTCAAAATGACAAAATTATAAAATTTAAAGCGCATTAAGGACTCAGTGATTAAGAATTGGGGGAAGGCAGGTGTGGGTGAGACTATGCAGCGGACGACGCGGAGGAGGGGGGGCGTTGGTGGTGACGGAATAACCGCTCTGTATCTCGACCGCACTGGCGTTTACACGCTGGGCAAGGGTACCCGGGCTTCTCTCTACTACCTTTGAACTTCCTATGAATCTATGAATCTGTAATTATTTAAAAGTTTAAAAGATTGTAGAGTCATTTTGTGTCTTCTCAAATAAACTGCGAGCTCTTCACTCCCAAACCTGAAGTGGGAGAGGGACCAAGGGAAGGGTTCTTCGACTCCTCCCAAGGCCTTGTTCATCGGGGGCGCTTATTAAATGTTTGTTAAGAATAATGATCCTGGTGTTATGTGGACACAGCTCTGGGATGTTCTGCAATCAAACCTTTCCAAAAATTTCACATCTCTTTCCCAGGAAACCTGTATGGCCTCTGGGAAGGAACCTTTGTCCAGGAAGAAAGGTGAAAAGACAAAAAGGCGGGGAGGGCTAAAGAGGCTGGAGGTGGCAGCCATACCCTAGCCCCACTAGGGGGCAGCAGAGGATGGAGAACAATTCCCAACTTCGCACTGGCGGACCAAGGGGAGGGGCTGCAACTAAGAGTCCTCCGCCCACACAGACCGCTGCAAGTACAAAACCAGTTTGAACAGTCGCAGACTTCGGTGAAGAGGGAGACCCCTCTCCCCCCAGCTCCCCTCCCCCACAGAAAGTAAAGAAGGAGAAGAAGTATTGAGGTGGGCCGTGTAGTCATTCCTTGACGTCCCTTTCTTTCGTGCAACCTGAGGTTGCAGGAGCTCCCCACTCAGAGCATTTCACGGTCAGGAACCAGATTGTTCGACCAGCCTGAACCTCGGAGAGGAGACAGAGACCTCTGACAAACCACCATCCCTACCACCCCTACTCACCTCGCGAGCCCTCCCGCGCATGCAAGTATGCAGGACAGACCAGCTGTTCTCGAACTTATTTCAACCTGAGAATATGGACCCATCTGAAATGGGCTTTAAAGGGAGTAGGAGAAATGACCGTGAAACATTCCCAGAGACAAATTTGGAAGCTTAGCGCTAAAGATATTTTCTAGATGACTTTTCAGGGCTAAAGGGAAAGAGGGCTTTCTAGAATGGAAGCCAATATTTCCCTCTTCAAATGATAGTGTGAACATGAGTAAATCATTCTGCCTTTAACTAGCTATATATGCTTAAGACAAAACACATTGCCTCTCTTGGCCCCTATTTCCTTGTCTGTATAGTGAGTGAAATGATCGTTCTCTCGCGGAGTTCCTCTAATGGTTAAAGTGAAGTACCTTGCTCAGTACCTGGCACCTGGCAAGCCTTCAGTAAACCTGTTCCTGAGTCCCTGCTTTCCCTAGTTAGGTTCTGCATCTTATACCGACTTGGCTGCAATATCTTCCTTGGCCACCGGGAGGCGGTGCGGACCCACGATGCCGGTCGTGCGCGCAACCATATTTCATCTGGGGAAAAGAATCCGAAGCCTGAGTAGCTGATTTGGAGCCTCGGAGAGAGACCAGATCTTAGCTTCTTTAGCCTAGTTGCCCTTCCTCTCTGTCCCCAAATCCTGGAAAAGGCCCAAGGATGGGCAGGGCAAAGGCAATAGGTGGGGTGAGGAGTCGGGAAGTGGAACAGCTAGAGATCCTGAGGCGGGGGCGGGGGATGTCAAGGAGTCCTCCCCACAACATAGATTCCTGAGCCGGCAAGTTTAGGGATCCTACCCACTGTCCTATTCTGGGCACGTGCCTAAAAATATGGGTGGGAGGGACAATACTGTTCAAGACATCTCCTGAGCCCCTGCTCGGGCGGTCTTTCCTAAACATGCATATTTGACCCTGTGGACTGGGACATATTTGGAGATCTGGGTTAAGAAACTCAAAAACCTAGAAACCACGACAGATTTGTTAAATTTTCTGTCTTCGTCTATCATTTTTTAAAACAGATTAAGTTGTTTCAGTTCCTTTTTTAAAGTGCTCTAATGGCTTCCCAATCACACCTAAATACATAATCCAAAACTCCCCACCACCAAGACTGGGCTTGACTTCCACTTCTGCCCCTTCCTCTCCCCTCCCTGCGAGGCTGCTCCCCAGGGGCCTCTCACATCACCGCTGCACTGGCAGCTCCCTCTGCCAGGGACCCTGTCCCTCCAGAAATCTGCATGGCTGCTTCCCTGACTCCACTCTGGGTTCTGCCTCCTCCCCGGAGAGGGCCTCGCTAACCCAGCTTAATCTTACTTTCACCCTCCCCCACATCGTGCTACGTGTCTGAGTTTTTCTGTTTACTGCCTTTCTGGCCCAGCAGAATGTAAGTGCCTTCAGGGCCAGGCTCTTGGTGTCTTGTTTCTCTGTCACTTAGTAGGGGCTCACCGGGTATTTGTTGAATGAATACATGACTTAATCTACAAAATGCAGAGATTCAGGAAGGACGATGGTGGTGACAGCCCTTTGTACATGTAATTCAATATATTACTGTGTGCCTTTTTTGTGCCTGCGATACAGGCTTTAGGCATCATCGTTGTTATTACTCCTTGTCATAAAAATGTGGTGGGAAACACATCTGCTTTGGGCGCAAAGTGCAGGCCTTAGGCGCTGTCCATTTTCTTCCCTGATCTCTTCACCTTCTTGGAGCCGCAGATAAGCAACGTGCACCGGCGAGCAAAGCCCAACTGGCGCCTGAGAGGCTCCAGGGGTTGGCGGTCTCTCTGCACAGTTTCTTGCACTCCGAGCCTGGAGTCTCCAAAACGCAGAGAAGTGGGAGACGCCCCTCTCCTTCTCCATCGCTCATCCTGGGCTGTAGCACACCGGTCCCTCTTTCTCTGAGAGTCGGGTGGTCTGGGGCTTGTGCCCAACCTAGGGCAGCCCGAGCTTCGTGAGATTCGTGGCTCGGGTCACAGGACAAGCGAAGGAAAACACTGGCCTGGAGCACCGCGCTGCCCTGCCGGGCGGCAGTAGGCAAAGAACTAGAAGGGCCTGAGGACCGGGGTGATGGGTTATTGGCGAGCCCGGGAGGAGGACTGCGTGGAGAAAGGAGACTCGCAAAAGCAGAATAGCTGAGAGCAGCCTGCTCCAGCACGCGGCAGGGCGGCCTCCGCCGCGAGCCCCCGCTGTTGTGAACCCGAGTAACAAGTGTGTAATAACGTGTGCAAGTAGCATGTGCTCGTGGGCACTTACAGGCTCCTGAAGAGGCCGGATGCAAGGATTTTCACAGTGCACTTAAAGAGAGCTTAGACAGGGAACATTTAAATGGGGGTGGGGGCGGTGCCGGGAGCCTGTGGGGTTTAGGGCGCGATCTTGTCCGAGTCTGGGACGTCGCGGCTCGGTTTGGGGACTCGCCGGGGCGGGAAGCGCGGGGAGGGCGAGCGCCGGGCCCGGCTTCTCGCCTGTTCTCCGCGGAACTTTTCCCCTCCCTCTTCCCTCGCTCAGTCTCTCTCGGGGCGGTCTCCAGGGACTGTCTCTCACATCCATTCTCCTTTCCTCCTTGATTTATGCTGCAGAGTGGAACGACCTTCCCTGACCTCATTTTCATGACGGCGCGAGCACGCCCGAAGCCGGCTACGCACATTCCGGAGCAGGCGCGCGCCGACGCGCACACACTCACAGCCGCACACACAGCCTCGAGCCGGGGGCCGCTGGCCCCTGCGGGTCCCCGAGTCCACGCCAGCTCCGCCACTATTCCGGGCACTGGCAGGGCTGTAGACGCTCAAAGAATAGATCCTCATTAGCATCTTGCTTTGAATATCATTTGCATTTTATTCATTTCATGTCAAAACGCTCAGAACTCTCCCCAGCCCCGCACGTCTCCCCAGAGCTTAAGAGTCGTGGGCTTCTAGCTCCAGTCTCTTCCCTGTGGGCCGCACGCTTGCTGGCTGTCCTCACCCCCCACTACCCTTCGCGTGGCCCCAGCACCAAAAACCACACTCAGCCCCCCACAAGAGGGGCTAACGTCTCCCGAGCTCTCGGCAAGTTCCAGGCCCTGCGCTAAGGGACCATGTGAATGATCTCATTTGGTCCTTATAACAACCCAAAGAGCTAAGCACTGCGCTGTGCCCATTTGAGAAGAGGGGAAATTGAGTCTCAAAGACCACTCGCTCAAAGGTCAGAGAGCTAAAACTGGTGCAAGCGGAACTGAAATCCAAGGCTGCCGGACGCCAAAGCGGAAAGCTTAACTATTTCGCCGCCCCGCCTCACGCAAGGTCAAAGCTAAGGTAACCGTGACTGGAGAAAGTATGTTTTCCTACGTGGAAGAAAGTCATTTTCTGCCCCACCGCGACCCTTCCCCCAACCCGGCCGCAGGGGGACCTGGGCGCATTCCCGAGCAGGAGCTCGCAGAGCCCCTCTCGGCGGGCCGACCCCTGTCCTGACCCCTTCCCAGCGAGGGCTCGGCGGGTCCGGCCGCCGCGCTCTCGGGTCGTCTGTCGGCGCGGGCTAGTTAAGAAAAATAAACAACGTTCCAAATGGAGGCGATTCCTTTCAACCCAAGCCCCGCCGGCTGCCAGAGAAATGCAAACAGCGGGGGACGGCCCGAGTCGGCCCGGGCCTCCGCGCCCGAGCTGCGGGTGGGAGGGCCGGGCCGCGGTAACCTGAGCCGCCGCGCCGGCTCCCCGCGAGCTGTCCTCCGCCTGCCCCTTCGCCCCTGACCCCGACGGCGGCGCGCCCGGCTCGCGCCCGCCTTCCCCGGCGCCCCGCGAGGGGCCAGGACCCCCGCCCGCGGTCTAAGGCTCTCCGAACTGCCCTCCCCCAGCGCTCCACTCGGGCCCCATTCTGACCCTCCGCAGTCCCGCGCCCTCGCGGCCACATGGCTCCTGTCAGCAACGCTCCGCGGTGGAGGCCGCGCGCCAGGCCTCGGTCTTGGGATCATTAAACACCGAGGGGGAAAAAAATTGAGCAGGGGTGTCAGAAACTCGCCCAGCAAACTATTGCTTAGAGTGTCCCCTCCCCACCCTGCCACAGCACAGTAAGGCCACCCCGGGCTCGACGAGGCCGAAGGGGTAGCGTACGCTGGGGCGAGTAAACCAGCCGGGACCAACCAGGTGAGCAGTTTCCCTCCTGGGGCCTGGTTTTCCCCGGGTCCTCCGCGGCGGGGGAAAGCCTTCGCAGCGGGCCACCAGGGGGAGCCGACGGGCGCTTGAGGATGACCCCGATCTCATCCAAACCCCACTTCTAGGATACGCGGCTGGGCGTGAGTTCAGCACAGGGCGCAACCGCGCCAACATTTTTATTGCTTCGTGAGTGACTCTAGGGAGTCGCGGTGACCACTGGTGCGTGGGAGACGCTGGGAGCCGTCGCGATCAGTCCCCAGAGTCGGTCGCGAGGCTAAGAGGGAATCCCGGTACTCGGGCACCGTGGCCTCACCACCTGGAAAACGGAATCGCCGTGCCTCTGGCAAGGCGGTCCCGCGGGTCAGAGTGATCAAGGGAACCACAGGGACCACACCCCTTGCGGGACACTGCGCCGGCGTCCTCCGGGCCACCGTTAGAGGCCCGGAGGGTTGGGGAGGAGCAGTGGCGCACCCGCTTCTTCCGAATTCCTTCATTTCAAAGCTGGGCGGCGCTGAGGGCGACGGGAAATGCCCGGAGTAAAGCCCCCCTCTGCTTCCTAAGAATCTGGGACTAGTGATGTCCGGGACCCGGCAGGTTTCTGGCCCCCTTTATCCCCGGTTCCTTTTGGAGGGACAGACTTTCTGTCAGTCTGTCTTTAGTGCAGCGTCCCTGCATCCCTGCCTGGGGAGCGCGCGGTCTCCCGGGGGCGATGCTGACACACGTGCGCACTCGCACGCGAACACACTCGCCCACACTGCAAGTTGGAGGGCGACCGCCGTCCCTCCCAGTCTCTGCGATGGCTGCACGGCTGGTTGGCTGTCAGTTCAAACACCTCGCGAGCTCCCAGCCTTAATTTCCCCAAGTCTTCGGACCTGAACAGCAATCAGGACTCGTTAAGTGCGCAGGGACCGCTCGCTTGCTCCCGTCCCTCCTCCCGGCACACACGGATACACCGCATTCGAATTCCCTTTCTCACACTTCTGTGCAGGGGCGAAATATAAAACCGAGAAATGTTTCTTTCCTCGAGGGTTCCCTATCTGGTCTTCGAATGGGTATTTTTCTCCTATTGTGGTAAAAGGAAAAAGGAGTTACCAAGACTGTAGGGGGAAAAAGTAGACCTGAATAGCACCCACCACCTCTCCCCAGCTTCCTAATTCCGTTTCTTTCCGCCTGCTGAAACCGAGCAATTCTGCCAAGGAAGATTCAGTCCTTTTGGTTCCTTCTGAAGGGGCCACTCTGAAGACGGGTAATAAGTCCGCGCTGCCCGAAGCCGCCCCTCTCCCCCATCGTTGCTCCCGCCGGACTCTGCCACGAGACGTGACTCCAAAGAGTGCCCGAGGGAGCAGGTTTGAACGGCCAGCTCCAGGTTCCCGGGGCAGCGTTTGACAGGTCAGCCCCTCGCTCTGCTTCCCCTCTCCCCACCTCCTGCAGTCCCCCTCCTCCACCCACTCCCGACCCTGGGGCGAAGACGAGGCTGACAGTTAAATTACAAAATAGGCCGAGGGGGGAAAAGGGACCGTGTCTCTTTAACGGGCCCTGCAGACAAAGCGTCTCCCCGAGCCGAGTCGGGCGCAGCCGCGCGCAGACCTGTCAGCGCGTCTCCCGCGTTTGGGAGAGAGTTTGCAAAGTCATAATTATATCTCTTAACCTGTCTTGCTCTCTGCAGAAGAAGGTCCCATTATATTGAAATGAGATTATTAGCCATCAAATACTTTCTTTCTTGGGAGTTTTTTTTTTTTTTTTTTTTAATTCAAATACCTTAACAACTTGGCAATGCATTTTGATCAGATTTCGTTGGCGCCCCAGCCCGGCGCGGGAGCAGCGGCGGGAAGGCAGATGGTTAGGGAGGGAAAAGGGGGGTCCTAAAAGAGTTTACAAAGAGAAGCAACCCCACTTTTAGCTTTCTCTTAGGTCTCCTCTACCCGATGGGGACCTGCAGACCTGCGGAGGGGTGTGAAATAAGGGAAGTTGGGGATAGGTTCGGGGAGGTTTTCCATTCCTTCCTAACTGCCGGTTTGAACCACTTCTCTGAAAACGAAGCGTGAATTTCATTCAGGCGGGAGGCTGTGGACGGTGGGCCGGGGCCAGGATGCGGATGTTCGAGGGCTGCAGAAACAGGGGTGGGTCTGGGGCACCAGGTAAGGACTGAGGCCGGGGCTGGCAGGCGCGCGAGCTTTGCTGTTTCCGCTCGGGGTTGGCTCAAGGCTCCCTCCAGGTTCCTGGTGGATGGAATTTCAGTACGTAATAAATGGGGTTTTGCTGTACGCCCAAGGTCTGTCTGGTTTTACCAAAGATTGTGAGCCCCTTGAGGGGGAAGCCCATCTTGTTTCCAGACCTTGGAACCCCTGTCCCTACTGCCAGCAGATCCTGCCCCCACCAACTTTTCCCTGGACTGGGGGAGGGGGAGGATGTGAGGTGGAAGATTTTCCAGACTCTAATTGTAAAGCCCCTCACTTTGACTTCCCCTGGTGGGAGGAGCGGCCAGGCTTGTGTTTTCCTTGGCTTCAGCCCAAACTGAAGGAAAATGTAGGGAGCAAGACAGCTCCCCAGTCCCACCTCCCCCACACACACTCTGGCTCTCAGGCTTCACATGCAATCCTGGTGAGTCCAATCGTGCATCAAGTCCCACCCCTCGCCTTCCAAATGAGCACCTCTCCTCAGGTGTTCAGAAAGAAAATGGGGATCCAGTGCCCAGAAACTTGGCTTCTAGGCCAAACTAGAGAGCTCCCCCACCCTGCACCAGTCAACCCTCACCTCTGAGCCTCAGCTTCTCCCTGTGCATAATGAAAGCCTTGAACTTGAGATCTGTATGGTCCCCCTCATCTCTGACATTATCTTCCTATAAAGAAGGTTCTTTGGACAGGCATGGTCATCTGGAAGATTCCAGGGATGCCATATGCCCGCCCCCACCCCTCCCATCTTTTCAGAAAAGCAGTCCAGAAGTGGAAAAACCCATTATGGCTTTAAAAGCCTCCAAATACAAAAGCTGTGGGAAATAGGCAGTGTCTACTTAAGCTGAAGCATGCCTACCTATGACCCAGCAGTTCCATGGGTAGGTGTCAGTCACCCCAACAGAAATGTTCACCAAGGGCGTACACAGAACGCTCACAGCAGTGCTCTGCACAGGAGCCCCAAACCAGAAACTACCAGACGTCCATTAACAGTAGGATGGGTGAAGAAACTGTGGTAGAATCACACAACAGAATATTATAGAGGAAAGAGGAAGAATGAACTATCGTGACATGCAGCAACATGGATGATTCTCACAATGTTGGGCAAAAGCAACCAAGCCCCAAGAAGTACATACTCCGTGGTTTCATTTATTAAAAGTACAAAAATGGGCAAAATGAATTCATAGCATTAGAAGGTAAGATGGTGGTTACTTCAAGAGAGGATGACTGGAAGGGAGTATGAGAGGCTTCTGGGCCAAGGGTGGTCTTCTGGTTCTTAATCTGGTTACACAAGTGCGTTCAGTTGTGAAAGTTCATTGAGACATGGACCTATGTTAAATGCACTTTGTGGATACATATTATATTTAAGTCTCAACTTGGAAATTCCTTCTCCCCAATCCTCAATCTCATCCACAGACTCATGCATTCTAATGCCCCAAACTCCATCTTGTCAGAAAATCAGTAACTGAACTCATATTTGGTCCTCCTGCCCTGTGCTCAGCATCGCAGAGCATCCGTAAATGAACTTTAGTCCCCGCCCTCAAAGGGTTTGTGGCTGCATTTGGGAGGAAACAATCAAGGAAACGTCCAGTGGGATACAGTGAGTGGATTATGGTCCTGTGGGCCAGACAGCCTGGATCTGAATCCCAGATTTACCACTTCCAGCTGTGTGACCTCAGACAAGTGACTTCACCTCTCTGGGCCGTAGTGTCTGAAATATGGAGAGGACCATACAGGATTTACGCACACAGCCAGCCGTTGTAAAGATTACATCAGATTGCCTGTGCAACAGCATGGGGTAAGTGCTCCACAAATGGCAGACACTGTTCTCCCCTGGTGTGTGGCAGCCTGGGCTGCTCAGCGTTCAGAGGGAGGTGAGTGTAAGTTAGGAGAGGCAGGCAAGGCCTACTGGGGGAGACACCACCTAAACTAGGACAGACTGATGAAAAGGGGGCTTTAGAATGATCATGTGGAACAATGGTCATTCAACCAGGGGCTATGTTTCCCTCCAGGGGACAATTGGCAATGTCTGGACATTTTTGTTTGTCACAGTTCCGGGTGGACTGGGGGTGCTACTAAGGTTTAGTAGGCAGAGGTCAGAGATGCTGCTAAACATCCTCCAATGCACGGGGCAGCCCCACAGGCAAAGAATTATCCAGTCCAAAATGTTAGTGGTGCCAAGGTTACAAACACACACACACAGAACCATAAAAACCTGATCTGAAGGAGAGAGAGAATTTGGTGGCAAAGGCAAGGAAGGCATCCCAGGAGAGAGAAAGGTGCTCTGGAAGTCCTGATAGATCTGGGGGGGGGAGCAAGGGGGCAGGGGTGGGGGTGGGGAGCAGCACTGGGGAGTGACCAGAGTTGTCCCTGTTCTGGTCTTCATGTGTCAGTCTGCAAGTTCCTCATTCACCTCCCTGATGTCAGAACTTGCTGAGGTTTTAGAAAGGTGCGTCCTGAACCTGGGTTTTTGCTGCTGTCAAGAGAGACTTGGATAAAGCAGAGCACATTCTCAGGAGGTCTGCAAGGCCACAAGCATCATGTCTGCCTTGGAACCAGATTGGGGGAAACCCCCAAGGTCTCAAGGGCTCAGAGGAGGAGGGACTTGTCCACAATCATGCAGTGCAGCTGGGGATGCAGAGACTCCCCAGCAGGTTGATGCACAGCAGGTTAGGGGAGAAAGGGGGACAGATATTGATTAAATAACTTCGAAGGGGAAAATATGGCACGTTTAAAAAGTCAAAAGAAAAGCTGGCACTGAACTTAGGAAGTGCCCAAGAGAATTATGTGATTCTCTAGTGGCAAGTATAATTTCAGATCCTAAAACCATGCTTTATAGCCACAAGGTTCTGGAAAAGAGGATTTAACATCAATTAATCTGAAAATTTCTCTCCTGAAGCAATTTCTATATACCAGGCACCATTCTAAACACTAGGGCTATGGCATTGAACAACAGGGGCAAAGCAAACCTTAAGGGGGAGGAGGATGCTAAATAAAACAGTATATAAAGTAATACCAGGCATTCAGTTGAGCACCTCTATGGGTTGTGTGTTCTTTATAAATCTTCTCTACTTACCAGAAACTAAGATAGATATTCCTTCCCCCAATTTACAATGGAGAAACGGAGATCCACAGAAGGTAAGTGACTTCCCCCTAGACGGAATGGTTAATAAATGGCAGATTCAGGATTTGTACTCAGGATAATAAGATTTGACCAATTCATGTTAAAAACACTCAGTAACTTAC
>CM052541.1:102149926-102164578 GCA_028533065.1 Trachops cirrhosus
GAAAAGGAAAAGTAAAGGGAAAGAGAGAGAGAAGGAAGGAAGGAAGGAAGGAGGAATTAGGGAGGGAGAAAGAGAGAAAGAAATACAGGAAGACCTCAAGGATTGGAAAGGAGAAAGTCAAAACAAATTTTAATCTCACTTAAGGATGTGTTTTATTGATTTTAGAGAGAGAGAGAGAGAGAAATATTGATTAATTGCTTCTTGTATGCACCCTCAACCTACCCTGACCCAGGATGGAACCCGCAACCCTTTGGTTTACAGGAAAATGTTCCAACCAACTGAGCCACCCAGCCAGGGCAGGAAAGTCAAAATATTCTGTATTGATAACATGATATAAAATCCCAAAAAATCTACCAACTACTAGAATAATATGTATATTAAGCCAAGTCCCTGGATGTGATACACTCAGATGAATCGCATTTTTCTATACCAACAACAAAAAGAAAATAAAATTATAAGAAGCAATATGATAGATCAGTAATAGCTAAAGGGCATAAGATTTCTCTTTCAGGTGATAAAATTTTCTGAAATTGATATAGAGATGGTTACATATATCTGTGAATATACTGAAAACTATTGAACTGTACCCTTTAAATCAGTGAATTGTATAGTATGTGAATTATATTTCAATAAAGCTGACTTTATAAAAGATGAAGGGTAGGTTTGCAGAGGCTGCCCTTCCTACACTACCCCATCACTAGTACTTAAAAATTTCTTATAAAAATACAGTTTACAAGAGGAGAAAAACCCTTGAATGTCTAGAAATAAATCTAGTGAAAACTGTGCAAGACCTCGACACCAAAACTGTAAGACATTGTTGACAGAATGTAAAGAACTAACTAAATGGAGAGATATACCCTTTCACAAATGGGAAGACTCTTAATTTAATGATATTAGTTCTCAACAAACCTACCAACTCAATACAATTCTAGTCAAAATCCCCATCAGATTTATAGAAAGTGAACTCAAGTGGGTCTGACTTCATGACCCACTGGGACTGGACACTATAGAAAAAAAAATCCAAAGGGCACAGGGTCCCCCATATACAATCATAAGATCAGGACCCTAGAAAACCCAATTGGAAGTAAATGAGAAAATAAAATATATTCTCAGTTAAAACACACCCTTGCCCTGGCTGGTATGGCTTAGTGGATTGAGTGCCGGCCTGCAAACCAAAGGGTCTCTGTTTTAATTCCCAGTCCAGTGCGCATGCCTGGGCTGCAAGCAAGATCCTCAGTAGGAGGTGTGCAAGAGGCAACCACACACTGATGTTTCTATTCCTCTTTTCCTCCCTTCTCCTCTCTCTAAAAATAAATAAATAAATGTCTGTAATTTTTTTTAAACACACCCTTACCTTACCATTTTTGCTGTAGACACAAGAGAAAGACCATAGTTGACTAAATACATTTTTATTTAAGCAAAAATGGTGGAGAGGACTGGGGTTTGTCACTTTCCACAAGTGATATCATTGGGAATATTGCTCCCTGGCTGGGCAATGACTCCCTCACTATGGGATATAGATGTGCAGGGATTCTTGTGGCATGGGCCTAGAGAACGGATAAAGAAATCCCTGAGGCCACACACCCATGGGTACCAGCTTGCGCAGTGGCACGGCATGGCAGGAAGATTTTGACTTGCCCTGAGGTAGAAGCTGGGGCATGGCCTTGGCCTTAGGCTTTGGAGAACTCTGGGAGGGTTGATCCCTGAAGACGGCCACTGGAGGGGACAGCTGCTTCTTCTCCAATAACAAGTTGGGGAGCACATGAGAGGCAGGACGGGAGACTGGAAGGGGCCGGGGGTGCAGCACTGCCTTGGTCCTCAAGCTGCACCCACAGAGACAGGGCTCAGAGTGATGAGGTACAGAGAAGCAAGGCTTATTTCCTGGTGAGGGAGAGGGCAGGGCCCCTGGCTTGCCTCTGCCTCCCATCTTGATTCTCTGAGGTACCAGTCTCTCCTAAAAGGGAAAAAAATTCAAATCAGTTGAAAAGATACTCAGAAGAAAAGAAATAAGGAACCACAAAGATAGCTTTCCTGCCCCAATACAATACACACTCTTCTTTTCAAGGACTTAGGGGTGGATTCTACAAGAGGGAATGTCTTAATTTTCTCTGAAGGGCAAAGAGAGAGAGATTGAGAGCTGTGGGGAGGGAGTTGGTAGCTAAGAATATCAGGGAGACAGAGGACTTGAGGGAAGGGGACAGAGGGAGAAGGACAAGGAGAAGAAATCCGGCTCCTTCAGACTGCAGGGTTAGTGTATGTGCTGCTGAAGTGGGCGCATGGCTGGAGGACAGAACACACCCCGAAATCCTCTTTCCCAACACACACCTGTAGTAGGGAACCAGTCAAATGTGCTCTTTGGTACAGTTTGGCCTGGGAACTGAAATGTGAGAGAGTCCTGGGAAGAGAGGAAAGACGTAATTGGAAGAAGTCTCTTTCCCCACCTCTTGTAGTGTCTGAGTCCATGGAAGGCCATTTAAAACATGTCACTGAAGATCCCTGTCTCTACTATGATGTCATAGAACCACTAGGAAGACACATAGAACCCTGTGTTGAGTCACTGAGCTGTGGACCAGGTATTAGTCCCCATGGTGGTCCATTTGGGTGTCCATGCTGGTTTGGATAAGACACTGGGGAGGATGGACTTCATCCTAAAGGTTTGGGTGCCACTGAAGTCTCTTGAGGAAGAGCATGACCATTCCAAAACAGTCACTTGAATAGCATGGAAGATAGGTCGGGAAATCAACAGTGAACAGGAATGGCTAAACGATTTGTGGGGCCCAGTGCAAAATGAAAATGTGGAACCCTTGTTCAAAAATAAGCACAAATTTCGAGATAGTGACAGGAGAGCATTAAACCAAGTGTGGGGCCCTTCTAAGCATAAGACCTGTGGGACCCTGGTGCATGTAGCCCACTGTGACACAGGAGGCAGGGAGGGCTTCCATGTTTTGACCCTTCCCCTCCTGAATATCACTCAAAATACAAAATAAAGCAAATAAAACAGAAACACAACTCTATCTTCAATAGAATTAGAAGACATCAACATCTCTGAAGCACAGTAAGAAACAAAGCAGGTAGCAGAATGGCACGTGATCTAGCAAAGAGGAGGAAAGTCTCTTTGATACAGGAGGCATCAAGGAGAAGAAAACCTATTGGTTACAGGAAACCTAGGAAAGAGTCAGAAACGGCAGGCACCAGGTGCTGCAGAAAGCCGAAGTGAGGTAGAGGGCTAGACACGGGGACTGTGTGAAACCCTGTATAAGGGAACAGTGAGACCACGCTCTGGACCCACCGACACCCTACGATCAGCCAGTCGCACCTCCCCAGCCCCACAGGAGTCCCGACATCTGTCCTGGAGTTACGGAGTTATGAAACAAGTGAAGCAGGGAGGCTCCCAAGTGGGAACATCCAAAGGCCCAGGAAAATCAAAACATGCTAAGGAGCTCCCTCCATCCTTCCCCACTCGGCTCCAGACACCTGCAGCTGGGCTCCCACACGGGAGGTGGGAGAAGCCTTCTCTGACCAACACTGGCGTTTGAAACTCCCAGTTAAAACAGCCGACTGTCCACCTGATGGAGACACACGGGTCCACAAGGCCACCCGTGCACTTCCATCAGAAACACACAAGAATAATCACATATTTGAGGAAAGACTGAATCATTAAAGAAACAAATTAAAAGGAGAAGGGGAGAACTTATAGAGAAAAGAGGGAATTGTAAAAAGCAGAACAATTTTTTTCCTTTTTTTATCCCTTTATCCCCCTCCTCCCTGCATTCCACCCCAACTTAGTTCATGTCCGTGGTGTTTATATAAGTTCTTTGGCTTCTCCATTTCCTATACTATTCTTAACCTCCCCCTGACTATTTTCTACCTACCAATTATGGTGCTTATTATTCCCTGTATCCCCCCATTCTCCTCCTCCCCCTCTCTACTGATAGTCCTCCATGTGATCTCCATGTCTATGATTCTTTTCCTGTTCTAGTTGTTTGCTTAGATTTTGCTTTTGTTTTTTAGGTTCAGTTGTTGATAGTTGTGAGTTTGTTATTTTACTGTTCTTTTTTGTATCATCTTCTATTTCTTAGATAAGTCCCTTTAACATTTCATATAATAAGGGTTTGATGATGATGAACTCCTTTAACTTGACCTTATCTGTGAAGCACTTTATCTGCCCTTCCATTGTAAATGATAGCTTTGCTGGATAGAGCAATCTTGGATGTATGTCCTTGCCTTTCATGATTTGGAATACTTCTTTCCAGCCCCTTCTTGCCTGTAAGATTTTTTCTAAGAAATCAGCTGGTACCCTTATGGGAACTCTGTTGTAGGTAACTATCTCTTTTTCTCTTGCTGCTTTTAAGATTCTCTCCTTATGTTTAACCTTGGGTAACTTAATGATGATGTGCCTTGGTGTGTTCCTCCTTGGGTCCAATATTTTTAGGACTCTGTGAGCTTCCTGGATTTCCTGGTAGTCTATTTCCTTTGCCAGATTGAGGAAGATTTCCTTCATTATTTGTTCAAATAAGTTTTCAATTTCTTGCTCTTCCTCTTCTCCTTCTGGCACCCCTATGATTTGGATACTGGAACATTTAAAGTTGTCCCAGAGCTTTCTCATCCTCTCCTCATTTTTTTGAATTCTTGTTTCTTCATTCTGTTCTGGTTGGATATTTATTTCTTCATTTTGTTTCAAATTCTTGGTTTGAGTCCCAGTTTCCTTCCTTTCACTTTTGGTTCCCTGTATATTTTCCTTTATTTCACTTTGTATAGCCTTCATTTCTTCATTTTGTAACCAAGTTCAATCATTTCTGTGAGCATCCTGATTACCAGTGTTTTGAACTCTGCATCAGATAGGTTGTCTATCTCCTCATTGCTTAGTTCTTTTTCTGGAGTTTTTATTTATTCTTTCTTTTAAAAAAAAACACAGTGCTTTTTTCTTTTATTATTTATTTATTTTAGACAGAGGGGAAGGGAGAGAGAAAGAGAGGGAGAAAAACATCAATGTGTGGTTGCTTCTAGCATGCTCCTTGTTGGGGACCTGGTCTGTAACCCAGCCATGTGCCCTGCCTGGGAATTGAACCCGCAACCCTTTGGTTCGCAGGCTAGTGCTCTATCCACTGAGTCACACCAGCCAGAGCTGATCTAGTCTTTCATTTGGGCCATATTTCTTTGTCTTGGCACACCTGTTATGTTGTAAGAGGTGGAGGCTTAGGTATTCACCAGGATGGGGCAACCCTCTTTGCTGCATTGTGGCACTGTCTGTGGGGGAGGGGTCAGAGAGGGAACAATGCCACTTGCTGGCTCTGCTCTACCCCTACTTTCCAGTCATTTCCCTCACTTCCCACAATTGGAATGGACCCTTTCA
The DNA here is from genome assembly GCA_028533065.1 of Trachops cirrhosus. Classification (NCBI taxonomy): domain Eukaryota; kingdom Metazoa; phylum Chordata; class Mammalia; order Chiroptera; family Phyllostomidae; genus Trachops; species Trachops cirrhosus. Next base: position 102,155,280 of record CM052541.1, read on the forward strand.
GATGCTGATTCGCAGGTGGGTGGGTTTGTGTACGTTCTAGGACCCTGTGGGTCTCTCCCACGGACTCTCCTGTGAGACTGAGAGTATCTCCCACTGCCACAATTCCCGCAGATTTTTACATCCAGAGGTTTTGAGTCTTTAGTTTTCCACGCTGAAACCCTGGGTTCCATGGTCTGTCTCGCTTCCCAATGGTTCTTCCGAGCTTGTTGGCCCATGAATGGGGGACCTACTGGTCCACCAGCCTCCTCCTTGAGTGTGTGTCCTCTCCGCCTTGGCTGCCTGTCTCTGCCCCTCCTACCAGTCTGGACGAATATTTCTTTAACTCTTTGGTTGTCGGACTTCCGTGAAGCTTGAATTTCTGGCAGTTGTGGTTGTTTTTTGTTTTTAAATTTATTGTTGTCCTTTTTTTTGTTGTGCGAGGAAGTGAAGCATTTCTACCTATGCCTCCATCTTGGCCAGAACTCCTGGGCTGCTTTCTCCAAATCTTTGATGTATCAGTACATGAGCATATCCACCACAGAAAAATTTTTTAAAAGTGTAATACATAGCCTCAGGAAGATAAGAGGATACTAATTATATCCCTGAAACAAAAACAGGATGCAACGCTTTAAGAAGTAAAAGGGAACAGAGAGCAAATTAAAAATGGTAGTCAAAACACTAAAGTCAGTAGTAGGGTTGACAATAAAGTCAATGAAATCTCCTAGAAAGTAGAACAAAGAGATAATGTGAGGGATAATAAGTGAGAATAGATAGGGAAAGTAAAGAAAAAGAAAGAAAGAAAAGTAAAGGATTTGTCCAGAGGATCTAAACTGACTACTAGGAGAATAATAATGAAAGAACTAAAAGGAAGAGGAAATTGTAGCAGATTGTGTTTTCCAAAGATGGCCACAACCTCTCCCATTCCATACACTTTCTAGAACTTGGCCATGCCCCCATCAAAGGGTGGTGTCCCTTTTACCCTTGAATCTGGAAAGGATTTGTGACTGTACTCACCTGTATAGTATGCTGTAAGGCAGACTATGTGACTTCTAAAGCTAGGTCATCGAAGGCAGTGCTCCTTCGGTTTTATTTGCTGGAAAAATTGGCCTGGAGCCCCGAGCCATGTGTAACCAGCCGCCTGATTGCCTCAGGCCTCCATACGGTGAGGAAGCCCAAGCGAGGCCACGTGGAGAGACCTCACGGGATGCCCTGAGATGAGAGACAGATGCCCAGCTGCTCCAGCTGCTCCAGTCCCTTCTGACCCAGCTCCAGCTACCAACTGACTACAGGGTCGTGAGAGAAAAACACCTTGCCGAGCTTTGCCAAACTCCATGGGAGGTTGTAAAGTAACTGCTGTGGTTTTCGGTCAGTAAGTTTTGGGGGTGAGTTGTGACACGGCAATAGCTAACCAGAATATTGCCTAAGAGATAAACTGTCCCCTAATGAAACAAATGAGTCACCAGGTTTAAAAGGTCCACTGAGGGTGAAGCATAATTAATGAAGAAAAGACCCACTCTAGGGCACAACATGTGAAATTTCAGAACAAAAGACGAAGTAAAAATCCTAAATAGAGAAACATGGTGCAAGTGAGGGCTCCATCAAGCAGGGAAATGATACAGAAGAACAAATACCAGTTTGGCACTGAACTGCTCCGAAGTAACAATAAAAGGTGCAAATCAATGGACCCATATCTTTGCTTTAGGTAGGATATGCTCTGGTGACAAGTCCCAAAGTTCACACAACAGATGTTTGTGCTTGGCTCACATAACAGTCCTAGATGGATGAGCACGTAAGAGGCAGACTCTTGTCCACGGGACCCGAGCTCCTCCCACGTTGTGGCTCCGCCATCCTGCAGCTTTCTTTGTTCCCTGGGCCCCTTAGGTTGTCTGGTGACACCTGTGGGCCCCTTTGCAGGATACTTTAAATCTTTAAAACTCATAGTAGGAAAAATCAAACCAATCATGTGAACATATAAGGGTCAAAATATAAAAAGACAGTTGTCAATACAATAATATATGAGTGTTTCTGTATTAATTCAGTAGCTACATGTCTACATGTAAAGCATAGGTGATTTAACGTTACATTCACTCTTTAAAGATATATCAGTGTGAAGACTGAGTACATTTGTGGACATCATACCTCTCAATATTAACAAAAGTTAAGATGATTGATCTGAATTGCCCAGTTTTATCAACTTTAGCCAACAATGAAAACCACACACCTCCTCACACAGAGTAACTGACCAACAGTTGCAGGAATCACTGGAAGGCGGCACAGCTCTCCGGTTCACCAATGTGAGGCCGTGTGCCTGTACCTGGTGCCGTCTCCTCTGCTCAGAGTCGGCCAGTTGTGCTGCATGTCTGCCAACAGGAAGACTGCAGTTACAGGCAGTCTAGTAGCAGGTCTAATAACTGCTGTAATTCCCAAGTAGTGATGAATGCAATGATATTTTGAGATGTCTGCAACAACTGTAATGTGATATGAAAATATCTGTGATTTCTGCGGGTGACAAAGTCACAGGTATTGCTATTACTACTGTGGCTTTTTTGTTGTTTTTTCTTAAACTGCATTCATGATAGAAAGATATGCTACACTTTAGTTCAATGTTAACGAAAATAAAGATATATTTTTCCCATGTAAATTCATAGAATCCCCTGAACTTGTGTCCATGGACCCCAGGTTAGGACACTTGCTCGGGAGCCTTCTTGTCATACCTGCTGCCAGCCAGTAGGAAGGGAAAGAGCGTAGAAGAAGACTTCCCCGGGGAAGTCTTTACGGGCCAAGCCTGCAATTGGCACGCACTGTTTTCATTCACATTCCACTGGGGAGAATGTAGCCACATGTCTATATCTCCCAGCAAGGGAGACTGGGAAATACATACAGACTTATCTGTGTGCCCAGAAAGAAGAGACAGATTTGGGTGCCCAACTACCAGTCTCTTCCACAGTCAATGTGGCATGTGTGGCCTTTCTGCCACTCATAGAATACGCTCAGTCGCCTCCCAAGGAAGTCAAAGCAGAGCCCCATCTGCTTCGGCATTCTGCTTGATGTCCAGTCCTCTAGGCTATTTGCAGTCTTTTCCATCAGGTCTGATGGATTTGCTCTTGGCTCACACACTTAGGTACTGTGTCCCACCGTCCAACCCTGCACGCACCCAATACATAGGATAATTGCAATTAAGATTTGGAAGCACAGGCAGTCGGTGGCCCATAACAATGATGGAACCCCGCTGGGACTCGCAGCCTCCGCAGTGCAGGAGCTCCCCCTCATCTTCCATGTCCCGCCTCTGCCCTCTTGGGAACTTTCCCTTGTCCACTGTCTTCTGTGGCCACACCTAAAGTGGCCATTGGGAAGATTCCTTTTCGGGGGAGGGGTCCCATTGCTTTTATCCCCCACTTGTTGCTCTTGGAAGCTTGTGAGTCCAGGTGTTTTAAAGTGTTTTTTGTTTTTATTTTTGTTTTTTTAGGCCATGGTTGTGGTTTCCTTGGGAATTTAGTTTTTTCCTTCAAATAGATTTCCGATCCATTTGCTTCCCATTGGTTACATGTACCAGTAATCACATACAAATTTCCTAGTCATGACTCTTAACTTTGTTTTCTGCTTCTTTGGCCTCATGTCAATCTCTATATGTCAAATTAATAAAGCTACATGTGTAGCTTAGTTGGTTAGAGCATCATCTTGATGCGCCAAGGTTGCAGGTTCAGGTTCCATCCCCAGACAGGACACATATGAGAGCCAATCAATGAATGAATAAATGAGTGGAACAACAAACTGGGGTTTCTCTCCCCCACCCCCATTCTTCTCTCTTAAAAAATAATGTAAATAAATAAATAACGTAAATAAATAAAAAATCTTTAAAAAATAAAATTAAACCATCTGTAGCAAGAGGCTTATTAGAGAGGCAATATCCTTCACCTGATCTTGCCGCAGAGACGAGTCTCTTTTTTTTAACTGAAATGACGTCACAGTCTAGTCTTCATGACTCCAAGACCTTTCAGTCTTATCGTTTCCTCTGGGAGGTCGGGCAACTGTTTCTCGCACCCTTGGTGTCCACTTGCAAAAAGCCCAGTGCTTTCCTGAGCTCACCGTTCCCGGTTAAGTGAAGTAAATATCCAACAACAAACCCTACCTGCCTTCCAACCTCTTCCACTATAGGCACGGTCTCAGTAGGATACTAAACTACCTCTGATAGTTTAACCAACTGCTTCCATCCCAGTAAAACAGGTGCCTCCAGCTCTCCATCTCATTATATCTGTTTTCCCTAGCCGATGACACTTAATTAGTTTTAATGACATCACCCCACTAGTACTTTCTGTACTAGTTAGAGAAGATTAGGTGGCAAAACAAGTAGACCCTAAATTTTTACTGGCATAAACAATAGGTGTTTCTTTTTAGCTCACATAACATTCCTGGGTGGGGGGAAGGTTGTTCAGGGCAGAGCAGTTCTCCGTGTGATTATTCGGGAACTGGCATTCTTTTCACCTCATAGCTCTGCAAACCCCTGGAATTTCATTTTCATTGTCTCTATCCATCTGGCCAGAAGGGAAGAAAGCATGGGGCAGCATGCCTAGGAGGATTCAAATGGACCAGGTCTGGAATTTGAATTTCCATGAAAGAGAACTTGATCAGGTGGACAAACTTTACTGTAAAGGAAGCTAGAAAATGTCATCTGATTGTGTGCCCAAGATTTTAGTGGACAGCATGTAATCTCTGCCATGGCTATTTTCAACCAAGGCTTCCAGAGCCAGCCAATTTACCAATCACACATGTAGATGGTAAGAGACAGTTTCAGACATACAAAATATCAAAAATACATCCTCCAGCGACCCTTTTGCAGAGAGCCACTAGAGGATGTGCTCCATCAAAAGGAGGAATTAAACCAAGAAAAAGAAGACAACACGGGACCCAGAAAACAAGGAACAACTTATTGTGTGGATCGAGGGAGTCCTCAGTCTACACTACCGCTCTAAACTTAGAGCACTCCAAGAAAGCTCTCTTCCAGAAAAAGGAGCTGAGGAATTACATAATGGTGTGATAGAGTGAAAAATTATAATGAGGTCTGTCTTGAAGAAAACTACTGAAGGATGGGAAGAATTTAGAACATCAAAGGAAACAAAATGTTTTAAAATGCAATAATATATTTAGAGAAATAAAATTTTTTACAATTAAAGAGAATTAATCATACATTATTTAGCTCAGCAGTGAGCAATCTCAGCATAACCATAAAATTCAAAACAATGATGATGGATTTAACCAAAACTTGAGATGCAATTAGGATAGTTTGGAGAAGTCTAAGTAAACTAAACTCATAATAAGATTTATATTAGTCGAGATGGACTAAGTTATTCTATAGTAATGACCCCAAAATCTAAATGGCATAACTTAACATAATAGAAGCTTATGACTTAGGATACACTCCTCACATGGGTTGCCAGGGATTCTGCTCCCCATGGTCACTCAGGGGCTCGGCAGAGGTTCTACACCATCTGGGACGCATGGCGCCCTCAGTCCCATCCACGGGCGGGCAGAGAGAGTAGAGGAGCATGTTTGAGCCTTTACTACCTCAGGGGTGATACGCATCGCTTCCTCTTACAATTTCACCAGCCGGAGGGTCACAGGTCCCTGTGTCCCCAGAGGAGGCTCAGAAGCAGTCTTTCGTGGGCTCTGAAGGGAGAAGGGCTGGGCATGTTCACCAGGGGGAGTTTACAACACTACCGAAAATAAACGAATCGAGACACAGCATCATAATCATATTATTTTAAAACATGGAAGCGAGTACCAGAACATGTTGAGAAGCTAACAGACAACAGAAAAGTTAGAGAATGGTGTCTGGGGAGAGGCCAGGGAGCAGGCAGCACAGAGAGTGAAACAGGAGACTGCCGGGCTGTGTTGTGAGCTTTTCAGAATTGTTTGACTTTTTAAATTCTCTGCATGTATTGTTTTTATTAAATTATATAAACCTGTTTTTTAAAGTTGCTTGAAAACTAAAGACTGGAGCCAGGGAGAGTGGCACAAAGACACCCTCGGTCACCCCGTCTGGAATCACAGCTGAGTCAGTGTTGGACAGCTGGCCGGCAGCTTGCAGAAGCCCGCCCTCCCCCGCTGCTCCGAGGCTTCGGCTGCCTCCTCCGGCCTGCTTCCCTGGGTCTCTCTCAGGAGATGTGAATTTGCTCAGAGAACCAGGCACTGTGGTGCAGTCTCTGAGCCCTTCTCAGGCGGCAGCTCTCTCTGGTCAATGTTTGCCTCGCAATCCTCAGTCGAGAGAGTCTTTCTTCTCCTCGTGAAGATGAATACAAAATACGAGTTGCAAAGCTCTCACTCTTATTCCTATCTATTTGTAAGACCCAGTTGGTTCAAGGTTTTTTAACTTGTCCTGACAATTTCTTCTCTTTAACTTTCTTTTTGAAAATTTAAATTAGGGATCTGACATCTGAGGAGTTTCTATTTCCCCTTCTGGTCCTTGTTCCACGCTCTTCTTTATAAATGTCCTGTTGACACCGAGACATTCCGGGAGCCTCCCTGTGCCAGTCCTGCAGATGTCTCCTCCTTCCCCTCCTCCACACAAAGGCCAGAGAGAAAATTTATGAAGTACATTTCATCACGGTACCCTTAACACCTCCCCCTTTGTCTTCTTAGCAAAATATTCCAGGTCCTTTCCAATCTGCCCCATCCCCTTTCCACCCTGATCCTTCCCTGCCCCCACACTGCCCATGCTACAGCCACACCCCCTGCTTACTGTTTCCAGAACCTGCCAGGAATCTTGGGCCTCCATCTCCGCTCCCTGGGCCTCCCTTCCTGGAATGCCCTTCGCCTGCTGGGTGCCTCTCACTCAGATTAGGAAGCCTTCCCAGATTCCTGGCAGAGGTGGAGGAAGGGAAAGACATCCATCAGCATGGGCGGTGTGAGTTCAACACCCACTTAGTAATTGTAACATCGGGAAGTCACCCAACTTCCCAGAGCTTCGGTTTCTCAGCTGAAATGTTGGTCTGGATTATCTTTAATATCTCCTTCAGATCTAATAGTAGCCACACTCTCCATCCTTGACCATGAAAACTACCTTGAACTGTGACTTCATTTTTAAGAGCACCGATTCTGGAGCTAGAGCCAAACAACCTGCTCTACCACTGACTTGCTTTGTGATCTTGAACAAATTACTAAACCTCTCTGTGCCCTATTTTCTCACTATTTAATGAGAGATAGTAATAGTGACTTTCATAGGATTGTTGTGACAATTAAATTATACATAATTTATATACATATATATGGCATTATTACACATATGAATATAATGTGATATACATTAAGTGCTCTATAACAGCTCTAATAAGCTCTTATAATTAATATCATTAGTCTTCACTACCAAACTCAGCAATTTGAGGAGTGGGCTACATCCCCTTTCTCTCTAAATCCTCAATGCCTAGGACTTTGCCCAGCATGTATTAAAAAAATAATTTTTCCCAAAGAAAGGAGAAAATTGGATAAAATGCAACTGTCTCTTTTGAGTTACATTTCAAGAGTTTTGCCCAGCCTCCTGGGCCTGTCTCCCCTTTCAGAAAAATCACTCCACCAAATCATGTCTGGCTTTTCACTCAACGTTTGGAAGACTTGAGGGCAGAAGCTGTGGTGACTGTAGTTGGGAGGAGTGACGCCTGTTTCAAGCTTGCACAGGCCAGTCCCTAGCTCTGAGGCCTCTATAGGTATAAACATCTATGACTTTAAGAGACCAAAGGAAATGCATCCCTAGAAGGCTGGAAGTGGTCAAACAGTTAGCACAGCCAGGAGCTCCTGGAGAGCCAAGATGAGCACCTCTCTGTGGGGACACCCAGGGAGACTGGCCCTCCCTGAAAGGTACAAACGTCAGGTAGCCCATTCACTCCAGGCCACAACCTGGAGATGGAGAACACTAGGAAGGGAGAGGTGGGGAGGAAAGAGTCCCCACGGGCAGCCTGGCCAGCACGACCCTGGCAGAAGTGGTAAAAGCTGCAGCTGCTAAGGGCCATAGAAGTGCAGTTCTGAATCCAGGAGAATGAGTGAAAAGGGGGACAGAGTGGAGCTGAGAACTGGTCAGAGAGGACTCGGGAAGCCATGGCGAGAGGGCAGGTGTCCAGAAAGGCTGGGGGTTAGGTGAGTAATCCAGACTGAGACAGGTACCTCTGTCCATTGTAACTGTTGCAGGTTATTTAATCAAGAGCTGCCAAAGTGACTGCAATTTCTTTGCTAACTCACCAATGCCCCGCAGTTCTGCACCTTAACCTCACTGCTGGGGCTCCAGAGGCCCCTGCCCACCCCGCCTCCCCAGCCCAATGTCCCCTGCAGCCGCTGGGGCAGAGTGTCTCATTTTGCTAGAATGTCATCCACTTATCAAAGGACAGGATTCACCCCCTTCTCCACATTTGGAAGGCAAAGCCTTCCTTTTTTTTAATTTCAATTTGGCAACAGCTCCTGTTATTAACCTACTGAAAAATCCTCCAGGGTCTCCCTCTCATACCACACTGCTTCCCCCATGTTTCCCAGCATTCATGCCTGATTCTCTTTTTCTCTAGGGCTGTGAAACCTAAAACTTTTTCCACCATCCAGATCTTTATATGTGGATAAAAGAAATGCCTTTCCCACTCCTATCTAACAAGGGATGGGAGTACAGGGCATTGGGGGGGAGTGGGGGCCAAGGGCACACTCTCCAGGACAAGGGGAAGACCGAAATGCCACTTTTGATGAAACGTCCCAAAGGCAAGGGGGGAAGTCAAGAAGCCTGGGGTTTGAACCTCATTCTGTCAGTCACTCAGCCTTTGACTTTGGACAACTTCTCTCTGGTCCTTAGTTTCCTTGTCTGAAAAGAGAGGCATGGGTAAGAACCAGGGGTTTAAGACTCAGAAAACTCCGGGGGTCAGTGGGCCACCCAGATGAGTGCATCTGCTTATGGAAGACAATGAGGAGCTTAGGCCAATTGGAAGGTACGTGTCCAACTGAAGGCATTCAATTTTTGAAAGTCGAAATTCCACCCACCAAAATAAGATCAGCTAGACAAATTCGGCCCAAAAATCTCACCAGTTTGTAGCCTCTGGAGAGTCCTCCAAGATCCCTTTCCACTATAACATCCTGCCATGTAATTGTCTACACAAACAGGGCCCGTTAAAAGTGCACTAAGTAGATTCAGCATGAATCAGGAACTAGGTCTCCTGCCCACCCCACTGCCAACCCCCTGATTTACTCTCTGCAATTCCTGGAAGAAAAAAAAGTGGTCTGGTTAAAATATGTCCACAAATTATTTGACACTCCCCCCTTCAAAAGGTGAAACCTAATTCCCCTCCCCTTGTATGTAG
>CM052541.1:102164678-102190433 GCA_028533065.1 Trachops cirrhosus
GGGAAGTGGCTCCTGCAGCCCCAGGCGAGCCTTCGGATGGCTGCAGCCCAGCCAGCATTCGACTGCAACCTCACGAGACACCTTCAACCAGAGCGAGCCAGCTGAGCCACCCAAATTCTTGCCCCACACAAGTTGTGGTATATATAATAACTACTAGTTGTTTTAAACTGCTAAGTTTGGGGGTAATTTGTAACACAGCAATTAATAGATAATAAATACATTCAGAAACAAAATTCCCATTCCACAGTGAAACATAAGACATAAATCCACATACCTAGGGAAAGCGGAAGACCACGAGTAGGCACCAAAAAGGAGATGGGAAAGGCGTGCTACATGAGCTAAAGACAAGCCCTGCCAGCTACGTAATTTGCTCTAAACCAGCGCTTTCCATCTCATGGCACACAGAGCTAATTACTAAAATTCTGTGACACACTAAGAAATACATTTTCTGCTGATCTGACAAAAAATAGGTATAATTTTGATTCATTTATAACAGACAGCTATTGTTGTGTTGGTTGTTGTCATTCTTTTAACTCGACAATCTAAGGGAAAAGATTAGTCAATGCCCTTGACTAAATAGTCAAGCATTGCATGTTTTAAAAATTCTTATGGCACACCGGTTGAAAATCGCTGCTCTAAACCAACACTGGGACTATCACAAGTAAGTTAATGATTAGAAACTCGGTGTTGAGCTGTGTTGTAAATCGTCGCTCAGCTCCAACAAACTTAGGCCGCCTTCCGGACACCTGAACTCGGGTGGTCAAAATCAGAAGCCACACAAGGTTTCTTATCACCTAGCCTCAGAAGTCCCAGAGTGAGTGTCCCTTGCCTTAGGTTCTATCGCTTATGCAAATCACTGCTACCAACCAGATTCAAGGAGAGAGATTAGACTCCACCCTTCCATGGGAGGAGCAGCAAAGAGGGTGTGGCCATCTTCGGTCTCTGGCGGCAAAGTAACGGAGACTGTGGGCGGCAGAAGGCTACTGACCTAGACACTGGAAGAGTCAAGTCCAACTCCTTCTTCTACATGGGTGCCTTCTGCAAGTCATTCAATTTTCTTGAACCTCCTTCTCTTCATGCGTTAAGGAAAAAGAGAGAAAGGAGTGGCAATAACCTTTATCTTGTCTACTTCTCAAGGTTTTCATTTGGAGCAAGTAAGATCATTCTAATGTTCCTTTATATAATGTAGCACCATCAAGATTTAAGGCCTTAGTGCAGTTGCTTTTCATATCTGTGCTTTAACTAGGGTGACCATGTAATTCATTGTTTAACCCAGGACACTTTGCAGAGTGACAGGGAGCGCTGTTAAAAATTATGTGACAGGTGGAGTCGGGACTGAGCCCAGCAAACCAGCTTGCATGGTCACCGGCTGTAATAAACGTGTCAGTTTTCAGAAAGGAAACTGAGTAATGTGAAGTGGCCCAAGTTGCCCAGTGGTGAGCATTTAGCAGAGAAAAAATAAGGAAACATTCTGGGAAGAATTTAGCAAGTCAGAGATCTAGCTGAAAACCTTTCATGGAATAAGGCAGACTATAGATAGATATCTAAAGTAAAAGTGAAATTTAAAAATATCTTTTCTTTTTTTCCTCTACATCCAATCATCTCCCCATTTCCAAAGTCAAGTAGACTATCAGGTCCCCTATTCAGCTCCCAACTGGTGTTCTCAGCCCTGTTCAGTCTCACCGCCATCCAGTCATTTCTCCACTGTGCCCCTCCCCCGACACACACTCACACAGAATTCTATCAAGAGCACACAACTTCTTGTACCATTCTCTGGCCCAAACCCTCCAATGGCTCTTCCTCACCTACCATTAACTCCAAGCAAGAAACACGCTCGCTGTGGTCTGGCCCTTTTCCAACCTGTCTCTCCAGCCTCCTCTCCTGCCTCCTCTGACCTCACACTATTTACATTCTAGAAATTCCAAAGAACTTTTATCTCCTGGCATGCAGTGGTGAGGTTTATCCTGTGATACCTTTCTCTGCCATCCTTTCAGCCAAGAATGTTCTTTTTTCATTTCTTTCGCCTCTGCAGCCACCCAGGGGTCATTTCCTCAAGGAGGCCTTTCTAGATGCCCAAGGCCAGGGACAGTGCCCTCCCCAGTACTCACCAAACATCCTGGGTACACTTCTGGCCTTGGAATACTGGGATGCTTAAGGCCACAGACTTGGGGGCCCAGAATACCTGGGGTCCAATCCCAATTGACCTTGGGTAAATTACTTAATCAATATATGCCTCAGTTTTCCCATCAGTAAAATGGGTTTAATAGCACTCACATCTTGGGATTGTTATGAAGATTAACTGTGTGAATATAATACATATGTCACTTAATACAGTGCTCAGCACATAGAAAGTGCTCAATGAATAGCAGTTACCCTCTTCCAGCGTGGCCCGCATCTGGCACCCAAGGGTCTAATTCTTGTGTGTGTTCCTGGAGGGTGTGATAAGTGTTGGTGGGAGTGAACTGAGTTTAGGAGCCCTTGGAGAACTTCAGGGAGACTTGCTGCTCTGGGGGGAAAGACTAGGAGTCAGAAGGTAGCAAAAAGACAAGGAAGGAGAAGGAGAGGAGGGGGAAACTAGAAGAAAGACTAGAAGTTGGAGAGAAGACTAATAGGAAGACACTGAATTTCATTCTCAGCTGGGAGTAGGGTGACTACCGTAAGGAAAATAGCCTACCCTTTGCACAAAGCCATGCTTCTCCTCCCTCAAAATCCCTAGGAAAACTTAGCTCCAGCCGCCCTGGCTTTTTGTTGTTCATCCTTCTCCCTGCCCTGTTCCTCAGGTGGCTCCTTTCTGCGACGGGGCAGCCTCTGACACCCACCCTCCAGAGCCACGCCTGAGCCTAACCAACCACATACGGAGACAAACAAAGTCTATAAAGCACCTTGCATTGGTTCTCTCTCTCTAAGTCAGGGGGTGGAGGTTTGCCCTCAAGTTTCAACTTTCCTTTCCCTGGCTTCACATTTCTAAATACACCCAAACAAAGATTTTATGAGCAAAACAAGTTATACATAAAACATTTTTACATTCCTAAACTGACAAAGTGATTTAACTTTGGAAAGGGCACTTAAAGTCTAAGTATTACATATGCTTCAAAATTTCCTCAGATTTCCATTTTTTTAAAAAAAAAGGATTTTGAGCAGCTCCAGAATTCCCAGACATTTTCCTGCTGTGGGCTGACCCTTGAATGGCGAGCTGTGTCCGTGAAGCAGCCTGTTCCACAAAGAGCACTCGGGAGCTGAGAAGGCTGAGGCCTCCGCACCTTCTCCTTCATGTCCAGACCCCAGCCACTCTGCCCCACACCCACCCTGCACTGCCCTTCACTCAGAGAAGAGGGCATAAGCAGCTGGAGTCTCCTCTGTAGAGTCAAGCTCCCAGGGGCTCAACATCTGGGCAGCTGCCGAGGGCTCCAGCTTCCCCAGCTCTTCTCCAGTTTAATGACATGAATGCCCCCTCTCTCCCCAGTCCTCTTGGCAAAAACCTAGCTGCCTTATGGGGAAATGACACCCAGGACCATGTTTCATTGGGTCAAGGAAGAGCCAGAGAGAAGCCAGTCAGTCACTCCACCAGGGTTCTATTCTAATAGCTCTCGATCTCACAATAGAGAACAGTAGATGGTCAGAACTGGACCAGCAGGAATTCGGGCTTCAAGTTCCTGATAGTCAGTTAGTAGGTTAGTAGATGAGGACCAAGAGCTTAGGTGTGGAAGTTAACACAGGAGTCACCCACTGTGATTTTGGCACCAGAGGCCTTTGACCTGAAGGCTCAGAGCTCTAGAGTCACTCATGCCTGGGTTTGAATCCCGGCTCTTCTACTTACCGCGTGTGTCCTTGGGAAAATCTCCTGTCCTCTCTAAGCTTCAGTATACTCATCTATAAGACAGGGATATAACAATAGTGTCCACACTGAGGATTCACTGTGAGGATTAAGTACAAAATGGCTCAGTATAGAGCTTGGCATGTAATATGTGTTCAGTAAATATGACAATCATTGTTATTCGCAAAGTTTGTGATCCCTTGGAATAGTAAGAAGAGCAATCTCTAAGCCAGCACCTGCCTCTCCAGCACATGCCCTCTCTCCACCATGGAGGCAGGCATCCGGTTCTCTCCACCTAACGCCGCAAGAAATCAGGTAGACTTCCGGCTGGCCACCTCAGCCCTGTCCAGGACCCCAAACCTCACCCGTGACCGGCACCCACGCCATCTCCCTGCCCCATCCCACCCCAGCTCAGAGAGTGAGAACTCTGGCCAGGACCCCAGAGACACATCCACGACTCCCCACCTCCAAGAAAGGGGGCTCCAGTAAGGCAGAGCAGTAATGAGATGGAAGATTTGGGCTAATCCTGAGCCAAATGAGGGTCTAATTCGCGCTGTAAAAATCTGTCAGCTGCTAGTTAACAGTTCCTCTGGCCCTTAGCGTGGGGGAGGGGAGGCTCTGCGTGCAGGAGCTTTTGGGCCTGTACCCAGGGTGTTGTTTTTCTCCCTTTTCCTTGTTTTTTCGTTTTTTTGGAATGTGAATATAAACTTTATGGAGGGGCCTGGTCTCTGTTCACACTGGGTGCTAATAGCCCACAGCTGAAAGCCGAGGTGCAGAGGAAAACGGGGCGGGGGAGCCGCCCAGAAGGCCTGAGGAACCAGGAGGGGCAGTGAGGGGCCAGTGGAGGGCCCAGGAGGCGGTGGAAGGATATTTAATATTGAATTTGCTTTTTTTTTTTAATGTGGAAACTTTTAGACACAAACCGGCCCCTGTGTTTAAGTCATTAAAACATCTTTAAGCATTTTCTGGTTTGAGTTTGCTCTGCAGCCGTCCCGGTTCCTGGAATGTATTTTATTTTTCTTTTAAGTCGGTGAAAGCAGAAGGAGAAGGGGGGGGTGGCAGGGGGGAAAGTGCATTTCCAACAGATTTTTCTTTTTCTTGTTCCTGGGGTGGGGAAGAGGGCGGAGAAGGAGAGAACAGGGCTCCCTGTGTCTGATCCTTAATCCCCAGGAAGCCCGCACGGCCTTTTATGGCCCGTGCACTTGCTGACACCACCTACAGATGCACATTCTCGGTCCGTGCCAGGGGCGTCGCCCGCCCACCCAGAGGACCAGGGAACCACAACACTCTGTGTTGCAAGTCCGCAGGGCCTTGGGGGCGCGCAGGGCCCCGCGCAGTGGCTGAGCGCTGCACGATGCCGCGCCTTCCGCGGGGCGTCCCTGGAGGCAGGCCGGGGCCCCTAGGTGTCCCGCGGCCCAGCAAAGGGACCCGGCCGCCTCCCCGCCCTCGCGCACGGCGGAATCTAACCCGCTTCCTCTTGGCACCCAGGCTCTGGGTCTGCCTCGGCCGCCTGGGCTGGCGCCACACGTGGAGGGGGTGGTGACTAATGCGGCCATCCGCGGCTGGGAACAGAATGTGGCTCGTGGCATCGGGGGCTGAAGGGGACACCCGCAAAGCTTCACTCCGTGCTGGCTCCCTTGTCCTCAAAGCGAACCCCTAATGCTCTAGCATCGATGACCCTGGCGTCCTGAAAGAGTAGGCCTGGAATCCGGATTCCTGGGCCGCGGAACCTGAGCCAGGACTCGGAAGAGCCACAGCCAAGAGACTGGCTCCGGTTATCCGCACAGAAACTGCGCTTTCAGCTGAGACACCCAGGCAAGGAGGGTGGTTGGGATAAACGAGTCCCTAGGCCCTGTCGTCGAAGTCGGACAGTGCCCTTGGCACCACTCCGTCCTCGTGACTGCGCCAGGGCACTGGCAGCCCGAGCATGGTGCCCGGTAACTGCTGAATCGGGGTCCGGTCAATGGGCGTCAGAGCCTCGATCCCGAATCTCAGCCCCACTCCCAGCTCTCCTGGGAGGCCCTGCCCCTGCTGAATCTGGTTTCCCATTTAGACAGTGGGGTGGTTAGAATGGTCAGTTTTCCAAAAGGGCTTCTTTTTTCACAAGATTGAAAACAGGCTGCAGGTATGTCTCAGAGATGCGAATGGGCTGGCGGTCCAGAGGGAGTGGTGTGGGCAAGTCTGGAAGTGTGTGGTGGGGGGTGGGGAGAGGCAGAGACAGAGAGACAGACACCTTAGGGAGACTCTTCACCTGGAAAGGTGCTCTTGTAAAGTGATCTGCCTCCTCTCCAGTGACCAAGAGGCTGCCAGGCCAGAGGGCCGGTCTACCTGCTCCGGAGGGGACCCCCCCACCGCAGTCCTCCCCGACTTTCAGGCAGGTCGGTCTTGAAAGACATCCCTGGAACTGGATTCATTTCTCCTTCACCACCTGTGGTGTCTCAGGGTGAGACAAGAGTGAGACCTGGCGTGCAGGGCACAGCAGGAGCCTGCGCGCCTTCTGGGCAGTGCACCAGGGCTTCCCGGAGAGGGGCCTATGGGCCTAAAGGACACTGTTTGTGGGACCCAGTGCGCCTGGCCCGCTACACGCCTTTGGCCCTCCAGGGAGGGCGATGCCAACAGTCTCTGGGGACACAGATCTGCCCTGCAAATGGGCAGGCCCTGGCAGTAATTTGGCTTCCGAAAATTGGTGCCACAGAACAGCTGAGAGCTGGCAAGGCCGGCGCCCCCACAGTTCAGCATCTGTCAGTCCACATTAAGATATGCAAAGCCGAGACGTCCCCGCAGCCGCTGCTGCCGCTGCCTCTCTGCCTCGTGCGTAATTGGTGTCAACTGTTTGATTGCGATAATTGCTACTGTCTGGGGAAGTGGCTTCCAGGCCCGATGGGACAGAGCCTGGTCTGCAGGCAGCTGGGCCTGCATCTCCCCCTGGGCACCTCCTCAACCCTTCCTTCTTCTGCCCATTGCTCCCAGAGACCTGCAGGTCTGGGACTCTGGGGGCAGGGGGAACTCCTCATTCCCCCTCCCTTTCCCTCAGAGAGAGGTTGGAGTTCCGAGGAGCAAGACCTGTCCTCTCACCCCACCAACACAATCAACCTCTCCTCACGGAGGAAGTAGGAACAGGCAGGCCTGCATGATTCACCGCAAGTCTCACATTTCCCAACACATAATAGTTACAACAGCAATTAGCTCTGTGCCGTTATCTCAGCTGACCCTCACCAAAGCCTGTGAAGTCGGAATTATTACATGGTACTTCAGAGAGGAGACTAGGGGGGTTAGGTCACACACATAGCCTCTGTCATGTATCTGGTAAGAGGCGGAGCCGGCCAGAAATGCTAGAGGTTGGTTCCCCAAAGCCCTAACCTGCTTTCTCATCCAATGGACACACTGCAGCCCAGTACATTTGGGAATTGGTGGTCCATTCACTGGGCAGCTGACTATGGGTGTTTGGGGCTGGGGGGGGGGGGCCACTGGGGGGAGCTGTGCCAGCCTTCCCGGCCTCCCACCACTTCTTCGGGTCTTAGAAAGGAAAGTGTTCTCTCGTGGTGGAACTGGGCTTCTAGAGCGGGACTTCTCAAATGTGGGCTGCACAGGTCTTTGTTGCAGGCTGTTCTATGCATTACAGGATGTTCTACCCACCAGATGCTGGTATAACGTACACACCCTTCTTTCCAGTTGTGATAACAAAAAAATGCTTCCAGAAATTGTGAAATGTCCCCAGGGAGGAGGGAGACAAACCTCCCTGGTTAGGACCCCTGGTTCAAACTGGGCCTCCACAGTGTCAGGAGCCAGGTGTCCGGCAGGTGAGTCCAGGGCAATTCATTAAAGAAAACTTCTCATATCACCTGACACTCTGCCAGAAGGACAGTAGGCCTGGGTTTGTAGGGGCCGCAGAGATGAGCAAGAGGTGACCCCTGCTTTCAAAGCTCGGCTTGGTGTTCAGGACATGCAGCGTGCAGCCAGACTGCCTGTGTTTGAATCTCAGCTGCCATTTCCCAACCAAGTGAGTATCTGTGCCTCGGTCTCCCCACCTGCCGAATGGAGGCAATAATAGTAACAACCTCATAGGCTTATGATGAGGATTAAGTGAGCTAATGTTCAAAAGTGTTTACAACAAGTCTGACATGTAGTAAGTACTCATAAGTGTTTGATAAATAAAATAAACAGAAATAAAGCCCTTCTTGTCTGCATCGGGCTGGAGGACAGGGGAGGGATTCTTCGGTGTCTGCAGATGAGTACAGTGCAGGGCAGAGTCAGGTCAGGGTTAGTCAGCAGCAGGACTCTGCCCAGAGACAGGTGGCCTTGGAGCAGTCAGGAGGCTCGGTCTCCAGAGAGAGGGCAGAGATTCCGGTCTGGGGTCCTCCTGCACTAGCAGCTCTGCCCTGGTCAGTCACCCAGGCAAAGCAGGCTTTACCTGCCTGGAGGAGTAGGAGCGGGGACGGTATACCCCTGAGGGTGGCCTACTTTAGAGCCTAAATGAAGCCACACCCTCCAGGAAGTCCTTGCTGACCCCTTGGCCATTTCAAAATAACCCCCATCCTCTGAATGTCTGCAACATTACCTGCTCTACTCACTGGGTGTGTAGTCAAATAAGGCCTTGTGTTGTCGTGTTTCTTAGCTACCTACTTTATGCCAGGAATATGAAGCACTTCATATTCATTACTATATTTCAGAATGATTATATTCTTTATTGTTATTATTATCATATTTATTATGCACTGGACTATCTGTTAATCACTTCTGTGCACCATTTCATTTAATCCTCACACAACTCTATATGCCCATCATGTAGAGGTTAAAAACATAAGTTTTGGAAGGGTTTACAGGAACAAGTATAAAGGACACATGGACAAAAACTAGGGGCAGGTGGAAATGGGAGGAAAGTGGGGAGGGCTGGGGGGGTGGGCTGGGATGGGAGTAAAAGATAGAAAATTGTACTTGAACAACAATTAAAATAAAATTTAAAAAATAAAAATAAATAAAAATAAAAAAACATAAGTTTTGGAGTTTGAATCCAGCTCTGTAAACTGGATGTCTGCAACCCCTCTGAGCCTCAGTTTCCTCATCTATAAAATGGACTTAATTAAACCTACCTCCCAAAGTAGAACATCAAATAAGTTAATGTGTGTGAAGTACTAAACACAATGCCTACACCATGTTATGGTACTATTTGAGATGTGCTAGGTTCTTTACATTCGTTGAATAACAACAACAGCAGTGCTTGCTGATGGTGATTCAAATGTATTGCTGTTTGCCTGTTTTCTTAATGTGCCTGGACTGGGAAGGGTTTGGATCAAATGTTTCTGGAATATTGGGCTGCAGATGTGCAAACCCCAGTGAAGAACCAGGGGTGGGGGTGGGTGGCAGCGGGGGCAGTCTGCACTGGGTACAGGCAACATGAAGATTGTTGTCTGTAGAGGACTTTAAAATAATATAAAATTGACTAAAGTCATTCTGCTTTCTTATCACCCTGCACCAGAAATTCTGTGTCAGTGATAAAAATACTCCTCCCCCGCCCCTACTCCCGCCAAAAAAAAAAAACCTGTGGTGCTATATTCTAAGCAATTACTGTGGTTACTCTTGAGTTTCAATAATACATACATGAATTTCAAGTGAGTGCATTTCTGTTACTTAAACCTCATAAAGATCAGATACTATATTGTAGTTCATTCCAAGAAATCTCATGTATATAGTCAGCCAGGAATACACAGAACCTGCTACACTTCGTTT
This sequence comes from Trachops cirrhosus, assembly GCA_028533065.1. Classification (NCBI taxonomy): domain Eukaryota; kingdom Metazoa; phylum Chordata; class Mammalia; order Chiroptera; family Phyllostomidae; genus Trachops; species Trachops cirrhosus. The sequence continues at coordinate 102,174,220 of CM052541.1, forward strand.
CGAAGTAAGCTTGTAACGACTCAGAGGGGTGAATGCTGGCTTGGGTCACAGGTTGCGTCTCAGCTCCTGTAGTTCTATACATTCCTGTGTTCGAACTGCAGATCCAGAAATAAACAAGGACGCACAGGGATTGCAAAACAAAGTAACAGGGTCAAGGGCCTTCAATCCTGTCATTCTCTATGCAAATCACCCTCCCAAACTCGCAGAGTCCACTCTGGGGGAGCTTTCTTCACAGGTTTACTTTCCCCCTTCCCTCCAAAAAAAATTTAGCATAATTTTAAAGTATTAATTACTTTTGTTTTTTCTGTACTGTAATATTCCTATTATTATTATTTATTTACTGGTATAATTACATAAGGTTAAAGAACAGTCTCAGTCTTTTTTGGCCATTATCATTATTTATTTGTTATCTATTATTATTAAGACAATTTTATCATATAGGGTCATGTTAAAGAAGTGGTCACTCAAGGCCCTGACCAGGTGGCTCATCTGGTTACAGCATCATCCTGATATGCCAAGGTTGCAGGTTCAATCCCCGGTCAGGGTATCTACAAAAATCAACCAATGAATAAGTGAAACAAGTCAATGTTTCTCTCTCGTGCACGCGCGCTCTTTTGCTCTGTTCCTCTGTCTCTCTGAAGTTAATAAATAAAAAAACGTTAAATGGTTCAGTCAATGTGTCTAATAATTAGGTACCACACTGGTTTGGAAAGAACACCCCACAAGGCTACTCCTGGCCAGACCCTCATGGCTGCCCACCAGGCCCTGGTGCCCCTCCTCCCCCGGGGGCGGGCCAGCAGCCCAGGGGACAGCATGCACTGCTGCTTCCCACTGCTTCCTGGGCAGCCTGGGCCAAGACTCCTTCCCCACTAGGTCCCCCCCACAGCAGCCCCACCCCACCCCCTTCTCCTCTTGCTTGTCCTCTGCGTCCAGTGTCAGCTGTGGCTGGGCAGGGAAGGCTCTCAGAGGAGCTAATGTGTGTGTGACCTCAGGGGCAGGCACCCTTCAACCTAAGTCACAGCCTCTCAGCAGGACCTGAGAAAGCATCCTGTTCCAATCCTTGGCATACTAAGGAAACTGAAGCCCGAGGAGACCTGGAGCCTGGCCTAGGGTCACCCAGCTAGTTCGTGGGTCAGGGCGGGACTAGACTGCAGCATCCCTGGCCTCCTGGCTGGTGCCCCTCCCTGACACCACTCAGCCTCAGCCTGACCAGGAAGGGCCAGTGAGGGGACTTTGGCCATCAGAGGCAGGCCTCAGTGGATGTTCTTTCTGGTCAGGGGGCCGTCCTGAGGCCCCTTTCTGAGACCAGAATAGCCACCCCTAGCCTGCCTCTCCCTCTTTCTCATTCTCCAGTGTGAGCTGATAAGAGGGCCAGTGTGTGACGGAATTCTCTGGAAAGGATCCATGTGACCTGTGGCCCAGCGGCACTGGCCTTTCCCTGAGGAGCTGGGACTGACATCGGCCCAGACCTCAGGGCCGTCGAGCTAGGCTAAGGACGCATGCGGTGGGGGCAGAAGGACCCTGTGACCCAGCAAGGTGAGGCTGTCTCCCTTCTTCAGGAAAAGGAAAATCTGGGGTCCCTCCCAAGCAAAGACTCTCAGCATGTGTGAGTTCCACTTCCAGGAAGCCCCTCCCTCCCCCCACCGGTTCTGCCACTGCAGAGACACGGCTGCTCCCATTTCAACCAGCACCAGATCCATTAATAGCATCAATTTTATTTGCACCAGCCCTGCCTCCCTCCCCACTCCCCAGGGGCACTCGATCCAGAATGCCAGGCCCTGCTTCCTTTTCTCCTGGAACACGTTGACTCCCTCCCTTGGGCACCCGGGGAGTTGGCAGGATAATAACCTGTGAGAGGAAAACTCTCTTTCTCCCTGCCTTCTAATCTGCAGCGCTCACCAAATTAGAAAAGGCATCAGAAGCCCATCGGGCCAGGGATGTCATACCATTAACCCTGGGCCACCTCCTGCTGGTGTAGCAACTGGGGAGGATGTTTCAGGCCCCTCAACCCTTTCCAGCCCCCTGAGTATAAGCAGGAATGGAACCCACCCCCGCCGACATTTCCCCATCCTCCACCCCCACCTCCATCAGTTGCCGTGAAACCCCACCCCACCCTCCTCATCCTCCCCTCCCCGCCCCCACCCCCACTCCCCGAGTCTCATTATCTTCTTCTGCACCCCTGCCCCGTCAGTTGGCATGGATTCCTAGAATAGCCGGAAGGGCTCTTGGACCCCAGTCCAAGTGCTCATTTCTCAGACCCAGGGAAAGGACGTTTGTCATCCTGTTCCTCCTCTAGGTCCTAGTGTGGCCAGCTCTTCGTGTGTTCATTCAGCAAAGACTGGCAGCTGCTCCGCACCAGGCCTGTGAGCAGCACACGGCAGTGAGCAGCACAGACAAAGTCCCACCCTCGAGAAGCCCGTAGGTGACTTATTCCGGGAGGCTGCCCCCCTCCCTGAGGCTGGGTGAGGTGCCCCCTGTGGACAGGCTCACTCGCCTGCCTCCCCACTAGGCCACGCTCACCCTGGCAGCAGGGGCCACGTCGCGCTCAACTCTGTGCCCTTAGCACCTGGTTCTGAGCCTGCACATTTAGGCGTCCAATACGTCTGAACCGAACAGTCATGACTGACGCTAGTGTGGCGCTCACTACGTGCTAAGGTTCTATCATTATTCTCGTCTTAGAGGAGGAAACTGAGTCCCAGAGGGCTAAGTGACCCATCCAAGTATCCAGCTAGCGAGCAATTCAAGCCTCGGCCGGCTGGCTCCAGCACCCACACTGCTCACACCTCACAGAGAAGGAAGGAGCGGAACTGATGATGGAGATGCCACTTCTCAGGTCACCTGTTCCCATGCGTCAGGGCCAGAAATCCTTCCTTCTGCCTGATACGAATCTCTGCACCTGCAGACGCCACCCTGTGCTTTGCTCTGTGACCTCCGAGGATGTGGAGGCTGCGGACAGCGCCTGTCCTGTGCAAGAATATCTCCTGAGCACAGCAGCCATGGTGGGACTGGGCTGGGGCTCCCAAGGGCAGCAAAGGGTCTGAGCCACCCTGGGTACCACCCAGGTCCAAGGTACAAGCCAAGTAAATGATGGTTGGTTGGGAGCGTTGATGAGTGCACAGGCAGAACTGGATTCCAGCCCCAGCCCTGCTGCCATGCAACAGAGACCCAGGTCAAGGCACCCCTCTCTGAGCCTCAGCCTCTCCATGTATGTTGAGGGTTGGACTAGGTGGTCTCTGGCTTCCTTCCCTCTGTACAATTCTAGATCAACTGTAAACATCAGTTCCCATACAGGTCAGTGTCCACCAGAGTCTCCTTCCACGATCCTAGGTAAGGTTTGTCTGCTCACCCAGGCAATCAAGTGAGGAGCGTCTGCAGAATGGCCTATGAGGACGCATCATCTTCAGGCAGGCGACGGGCAGCCTCCAGGCAGGATCTTTCTGTGGCGCCTGGGAGGTGGGAACAAGGAGCAGAGACCCCACTGCACCTGTGCTCCGCGCAGGCCCCGCTGTGGGGACCCCACATCTGTTCTTGTGTTCCATGCTCACAGCCTGCCTGAGGTGCGTGTTCCCAGGCCCCTTTTACGGACAAGGAAACTGAGGCTCCTCTTCAGGGTCCCAAGGCATGTGAGTATCTGAGAGAGGAGTGGGGCAAGTCTGCCTGGCTCCAGGGATCAGCTCTGCCCAGGGCACAGAACTGGGCCCGCCCATCGCCCTGGTCTTCATCCACCTGGACCGCGTCCTGTCCCTTCACCACGCGGCCCACATCCAGGGGTGCACGTGGGGGCAGGGAGGGCACAGTGGGGCTCCTGGGTGCGCTGTGTCTACGGAGCCACAGCCAAGTGTGCGTGCGTGTGTGTGTGCGCGCGTGCGTGCGTGTGAGAGAGAGAGAGAACATGAGTGAGCTGGAGGAAGATTGGAAACCCAGTGGGGGGGGACAGTTGAAAGAACAGAGGGAAGGAGTTGATGTGCAGCAAAGCAAGGATGACAATAACAACAATAACAATAACAAGGGTAACACAAACCTCGGCTTTCTCTCCCCGAGCCCAGTGTGAGCTGGAGCAGGGCTGAGGGGATTAATCTCTTAAAAAATAAGTGCCGCGTGAGGAGACAGGCAGTGATTAAGGTTTTAACTGATCAGTCTGCATCTGACAGTGAACCAGCTATTATCTTAACGGAATCAAACGAACATTCAAAGCCGAGCTCAGCCCCAAACATGAAAGGAGATGTCATCTGCTGGCAGCTGGGAAGCCGCAGGGGGAGCCGAGGGGGAGAGGGATGGAGGGAGAGGAGAAGAGAGAGCCAGGGAAAGAAAGAATGTCACAGGGTGGGAGAAGGGGGAGGAAGAAGAAGAGGAGCTGGAGAGATCTCGCAGCGCCTGCTTTGCTCCCCACTTCCTGGTCCCCAAGCTGAGCACTACCCGACCAGGGTCCGGAAGCACAGGTGTGATTGAGGGTGTCACTCCCCTGCTCAGGAACCTTCGGGGCTCCCCACTTCCTGAAGGATAGAGATGGGACCTGATGTCAGGACTTGGTCCCTCTCGTTCTCCATAGTCCTGCATCTCAAAAGCCTAGTAAATTTTTCTTAAATAAATGAAACAAAAGGGACAAGGAAAGAGGAATAAGACAAAAAGAGAGAGAAAATGCCTTTGGTAGGCACCTAGGATCATTTTCTCATTTAATTCTTCCAACACCCCAGCAATAGACATGACTGGGTTCTTCGTTGTGCGAGGAAACAGTCAGAGAGGTGAAGCCACTTGGGGCTGATGCCACAGCTGGAAGGAGGCAGAGACGGGGTTTGAACCCAGGCCTGTCTAGCTCCAACTGCTCTGCTTTCTCACCAGAAAGGAGGATAGAAGAACAGAGACAGCACCAGGACACACAGGGCAAGCGAAAGAGTGGCTCCCGTCCCTGCACGCTCTGTCTCCGCCTGAGGCGAAGGGTTGCCCCTTCTCGTCCCACTCTCCCCAGGCAACGGGGGTGGGCCAGGGCTGTTCCAGAGTCGGCTCGCCCAGGGAATTTATGTTCATTAAGCATTTGTTAGAGGAATGGCAGAGGGAAGGCACGCTTGGGCGGAGGCCAGGTGGACTTACCTGGTCTGTTACCCCACCCCAGTCCTGGAAGGACCTTCGCCCAGCAGGGAGGCCTCAGGCTCCCTGCCATCAGGACCCCCAACCGCCGGAAAGAGGGCACGCAGGGCCTGTGGCTGCCATGAGTGGCCACGCTTGGGAGAGAGAGACGGGAAAAACAATGGGGGAGGGAATATATAGAGAGGGAGAAAAAAGGAAAACATCCGAAAATTCAGAAATATTAGCACATGCAAGCACCTGTCCATGGGACAATTTGCTGGTGTGGAAGTGATTCTCTAACCCCATTTCCCTTCTCTTCTTATTGACTCACTCACTTGAGGAGGCATCTGTTTCTCAAAGAAAATAGACATATGGTCCTCCCTCTCCCCTCTTTGTCACACACACAGACAACAAATACACTCTCTCATACACACAAACAACAGATACACACTCTCTGGTACACACACTCACTTGGAGAGCAGTGCTGGGTTCCTGCTCAGCCTGTCACTCTGTCGTACAGGCCTGGTCTGGGCCACCGGCCACAGCCCCCAGCAGGAGAACTGCTCCTTTCAGTACAGGACCACCTGGTGAGAGCAGGTGGGGCCCAGGCCCTTCTCTGAGGGTGTATCTGCCCTGGGCTTCTCCTCCATGGAGGCAGCCGTCAAGCCTGGCTGGGAAGGGAGAAAGCCAGAGCAGAAGCCAGCAGCCGGGCAGTGGGCAGAGTGGCAGAAGGCCAGGGTGCCCCAGACCTGCCGTGATCCCTCTCTGGCGGCCAGTCGCTGCCCTTTCCCTCGGCCTCCACTCGGGCTCAGACGGGCCCATTTCCGGCCTCGGCTGTGGCAGTGCTGTCCTAAGCCATCTCTCTGAATTCAGCCCACCCGCACACTATGCCAGGGGTCTCTTTCAGAGACACAGCCAGATGCCACCCCTCCCTTGTCAGAAACCTTTGAAGGTCAAGTCCAAACTACTCTAACCAGGTTCAAAGGCTCCCCTGCAACCTGCGCTCCTCTCTGCCTCGGCGCCTGTGTGGAGTCGCGCTCTCTCTCTGTCCCTGAGCACAGCGCACACCCACACCCTCCTGCTTCACACGGGCAGTCACTGTTTCCATGCACCTGGAGACCTGCGTCCTTCCTCCCCGCCTAGACAGAGTCACGGCTCCCCCGGGGTGGTGAGGTTGACTCGACTGTGAGGACTCAGTCGCATGTCAAACACTGTGGCCCTTTGCAGGAAGTAAGTCCTGTTCTCTTCACTGGAACCCGATGAGACAGGGGCCTGTTACAGAAAGGACACTGAGGCAAAGAGACGTTTGCGTCTAGCAAGGCCACAAAGGCGCATCGGTGAAGGGGCAGCGCTCAGCTCTGAAACCGGAGAGCTGGGTTCTGAGTCTGTGCTGAGCCACCCGGGCGCCCTGCCCTCGGAGGGCACCGCCTCCCCTGGAAGCCCCCGCTGGCCACCCCGCCCCACCCCGCGTCCAGTCGCTTTGTCCTCCAACTTCCTCAAGTGTGTTATCTGTGCCTCTCAGGGGCTCCTTAATTACACAATGCCTAGAATTAGTACTTTGATCTCCGCGTGTGTTAATTTTATCTCATGAACTAGATTATTTATTATCAGGAGTATAAACTGTTTTTGGCATTACTCTGGTACCCCGCCCCACCAGTTACCTAGCACAGTGCTAGCCATATGGGTTAGAAATAAAAATAGAACCAGCGAACGTGTAGTGAGTGCCTACTGTGTGCCAGGCGCTGATCTAAGTACTTCCCATGGGCTGAGCATTCATCCTTCACAGAGGAGAACACAGATGGAAAATTAGAAAGGTTAAGCAATGTTCTCGCTCAAGGTCACACGGACCGTGGTGGGCTCAAGGTGACTGCAAATTCTGGCGCTTATTTGCCTTCCCCTTGAATTTAGCCAACAGGATGCAGCAGAAATGAGGCCTAAGTCTTAAGAAGACCTGGAGGCTCCCACATTTGTGCCTCCGGGATCTCTGAGCTGCTTATTGTGTGAGAAGTCTGGGTACAGCCAGAGAGATGGTGTGCGGAGGAGGAGCCCGAGGGAGCGTGGAGCGCAAGAGGCCCGTCCATCCCCGCATCTGGACCAGTCCTCCGCGTGCTGCAGCCCCAGCCCGGAGGACTGCAACTGCGGGACTGGCAGAAGAACCTCCGAGCTGAGCCCACTCCCTAGGGCAGATCACGTAATCACTGTTTTAAGCTGCTATGCTTTGGGGTGGTTTATTACACAGCAGCAGGTAGGGTCTGTTATTACTCCCATTTCTCAGAGAAAGAAATAGATGAAGGGCCATAAGGATTTCGTGATTTACTTGTCCAAGGTCATGGAGCTGTGTAAGTGGAGCATGGCAGCTGAGGTTATGACCCAGGTCTGCGCGATTCAGCACTTGGGGCGGAGTTGCTGTAATGGTGACGGCAACGGGTTCTCTCAGACTGGGTGTCTGGACACAGGCCCCAACCTACAGTACTCTGGGAGTACAGGGCAGGGAGTCACAGGGACACGGGGAGAAGGCAGGACTCTGGACACCACCTCCAACCTCCCACCCCACACACACACTCACTGATCTGCCCATTGATCCGATCTCTCTGTCCAACTTCTACTGAAGCTTTCCTTTGAAAAATACATTCTGGTTTGAAAACTGCTGGACCAGGTCATCTCCAAGGCCCCCTCTAGCTCTGACATTCCAGGAGGCCATGAATGAAGGATGGAGATGAATGGATGGGTGGACGGTCAGACTGCCGTGGTTCGGTCTCTGGATGAATGACGTGGAGCACACAGAAGGGGAGTGAGTCCACGAAGCACACAGTAACCTGGCACGCAGGGGAGTTCTGGGACTTGGCAAGAGAAAGGCAGGGAGGAAGGTGCTCAAGAGACCTCCACAGGGATGAGAAGGGTAGACCTGGATGGGGCTGGAGCTGGGGAGGCAGCCTGGTGCCTGGGGAGACAGTGCGGCATCAAGGGTAGGCACCTGTCCTCTGGCATGGGTTTGAATTCCAGCTGTGCTCTTTACTAGGTGCTGCCCTTTGACACTACCTTTATTTTTTAATTTATTTTATTTTTAGAGAGTGGGAGGGAGAAAGAAAGGGAGAGAAACATCCCTGCACAAGAGACACTTTGATTGATTGCCTGTCTCATGCCCTCAACTAGGGACTTGGCCTGCAACTCAGGCATGTGCCCTGACCTGGAATCGAACTGGTGACTCAGCTGTGCAGGCTGGCATTCAATCCACTGAGCTGCACCAGCCAGGGATGACACTGTTTTGAGCCGTTCTAAGCCTCAACTTCCTCACCCATAAAATAGAGAATATGTAGTACCCATCGCATAGGGCCAATGAGATAATGCAGGTGAGGAGAGGCTGCCCGTCAGGGCTCGGCACTCAGGGGGCATTCACGACATGACATGGCAGCTGTGGCTTGTGCTTAGGAGACCCGGAGTGACATAAGTTAGCGGAAGCCCCAGCAGCATGGCTACCCCAGGAGGGAGGCCCAGAAAGGTGACCCCAGGTAGAGGTACACGTGGAATATGTGCTTGGTGATGGGAGGTGGGAGGGTAAAGCAGAAGCTGAGGCTGGTGGGGATTGAGGTGTCATGCAGAGATGGCAGTGACACATGGCAGGTACTCAGATAGCTCCAGGCCCACCAGGAGCTGGGGAACAAGCAGAACAGAGCAGTAGCTACAGAGGAGATAGTGTTAGGGCAAGGGCAGAGCTGCCAAGCTAGTGGGGGTATACCTGAGCTCACCCAGTGGAGTGAGCCACTTGAAAAGGCTGGGCATAAGTCTGGAAGGTTCAGGTGCCATCCCACCCTAAGATCTACCATGAGAGAGTCATCCCTGTGACTTGTGAGGATCCCCCGTGGAAGGCAAGTAGAATCCAGTAAGGATCTGCCACCTTGCAGGAAGTGAGGCCCCCAAGTGCAATGGACAAGTCAGAGAGGCAGTGTTCCTTTGTGGCCCAAAGCACAGAGTCTGGAGCCGGACAAAGCGGGTCGGAATCCTGATTCTGCCATGAACTAACTGCATGACCTTGGGCAAGTTATTTAACCTCATTGCGCTAAGTGCTGCGGCAATAGTCATGGTTCTTGATCTCATGGTGCTCAAAGTTTATCTGGACGGACAGATGCTCAGAAAATGTCTGCCTAGGGGTGGGGGTGGGAGAGATGGCATTGAGGGAGAGAAGAGCCTGGAGACAGAAATGCAGACGGCCTGTCCCACCAGAGGAGGTAGTGGGCTCATGGGGTCAGGCTTAAGTCTGGAGGAACCCAAGGGAGCCAAGCACCTTGAGTGGAGATGGAGGAGTTTGACGCTCCCAGCTACCTTCTCGCCCTCCAGGCTGAGGCAGGGGTAGGGGCACGAAGATGAGTCAGGGAGGCTCACATGTGCCTCTGCTGAGGCTGTGTCCACGCTGATAGCCCCTGCCAGCTGCCCAGCCTCCTTGGGTCCCCAGGGTCAGGCCATTACCGGGTGAGATTTATCAGGGGCAGGTGTGCTCCAAGACGGTATATTATCCAGGATTATGAACTGTAACAGGATAATCTCTCTAATGTAATTCAAGCTCTCGACATGGCTTATGGCTCCTTAATGTACCTCAGACTGAAGAATTACAAGAACATTCCCCCCCAAGGTCCCCACGTGCCCTCCCTCCCTTCTCTGTCAACCCCTAAATGATTTAGGCAATTGCCTGAAGCCAGAGCTTGGCGTGTCGTCATAATTCGGTGCAGTTCAGTAAACATGATGGGCAAGGAGTTCTCCCTGCCTGCCCTTTGCCCACCAGGGCTTCTCTTTCCTCCACCACCCAAGTCCACCCCCCAGGGAGAAATTGGATGAGCGCAATCCAGGAACCTCAGAACCCTGGGACCCAACCCAAGGTGCCTTTGGGCTGCCAGCTTTGGGGCCCCCGGTCGTTCAGCCTGATACTCCCCTGGACTTCAATCCCTCCAGAGCCACAGAATAAGGTGGGAGCCAAGGATCTTAAGAATGTTCTGGTCCTGTGAATCAGCCCTGTAAACGCAGGCCCCTCAGAGAAACCATCAGATCTTCTGCAAGCCACACCACTGAATGCTTTACCAAGTTTTCCTTTCTAAAGTTCTGCTCCTTTTGAAAAAAAAAAAATAACAACCTTCCCCAGAGAGCTGTGGCCTTTACAACTGGAAATCACTCATCTGACCCAACTCCTTTCACTGTATAGTGATTTTCTAACTCGGATGGGTCTTTCCTCATATTAGGTTACGTTTATTGAGCACTCACTATATGCCAAGCATTTTGCTAAGTGCTTTGCATGATTCATTCATTTAACACTTCTAACAATCTTTGAGTGGGTGCTCTTATGCCCCATTTTACTGATAAGAAAACTGAGGTTCAGAGAAGCAAAGTCAAGACCACAGATTTATTAAGTGGGAAAGCGGAGATGAGAACCCAGGCAGCCTGGTTCTGATCAGGGGTCCTACCACTGCTCCACACTGTGCTGTGTCATGCCGCACTTGAACCCAGAAGCAGCGCGCTCCACCCCTGGTCCCAGGGTTTCCTCCGTTTGCTGAGTGCCCTGCTGATGTAGCAATGGGCCAGGACAACAGGGTCCCTAGACAACATCAGAACATTTGGACAGTGGCCCTTGAGCCCACCTTTGCTTTGCAATCCCTGGGATGAGCAGAAATCCAGGCCTCCCCTCAGCCAGCCACTGGGGAAGCTATTTGTAAGACCTTCACCTCAGTCAGGCAAAGAGCCCCTCTTCCTGCCGTCCCCCACCTCACCTCACCCCTTACTTTAGAAACAGAGCCCAAGGCCTCCAGGCTGCCAGGATCCAACCAAGGCAGATTGAGAAGAGTTCCTCCTGAATTCAGCTCCATAAAAACAAAGCACTGTCACAGGCACATAATGACATCTGCCAGTGCCTTCTGTGCACACGGCACTGGTCCTTCTCCGATGTTCTTCTTGACCTTGGCAAGTCATTTGGTCCTTTGCTGACTCATTGTTCTCATCTCTAAAGTGGGCTAATAATAGCAACAAGGACTAAATTAGAAAACGCAGGCTAAAAAGAACTTTGGATAAAGCACTCCACACTTGCAACTGTAACACACACCCCCGTCTGGTTGGGCTGGTCATTCAATTGTGGGGTTTTGGTGTGTCCCCACCCTCATCCCGGCATCCATACCCCAGTAAAGGGAGAAAATCCCAGTGAGTTGTCTACCTCTGATCTCTGGGTCCAGAGCAGATTAGCTCTGAGGTTATACCAGCCACTCTGGAGGCAGAGTCTTTGGCATTCGGGAATCTTTGCCCTGGGAGAGGCTGCTACATAGTCAGAGGCCCTCAGGAGGAGGCTACCAGATGCGGAGGGAGTTAGCAGTCTGTGCTGTTTGTTCACGGCATTATATAAATGCATGTGATACTTGGTGGAATGGAGTGCACACCCAAGTAGGAGAGTCTGGACACCTGAGTCATGGTCCTGCCTCTAACTTCCTTCACGGGGCCTCAGTTTCTTCATCTGTAAAATGGGGTGTGGGAGGAGTCCTAGGTGTCTTCCCGTCCTAGCATTCTGTCTTAGGACTTACTTTCTTCACAAGTTTGCCCTGTTCCTTTCCCAGGACTTCAGACTCTTCCTCTTCTGGCCCTTTCCTGCTCCCTTTTTGTGGTCAACCCCACCCCACCTCTTCTTGCTCAGAGACCTGTTATTCCAGGACATGCCACAAGGGGGAGCCTTCATTTGGATGTCTGGGGTCAGGAAGAAAGCTAACCCAAGTGTAAGGCTAGGCAGGGAGTTGGACAGTCCAGAGGGACCCCACGGTCAGGATTAAAATAGAAGATTGGGGTGCTTAGGCTGGGGGCTTTAAGCTACAAAGACCATACTCAAAGCTCTTGAAGGACTGAGACCTTGCTTTATGTTATTTCTTATTCCTCCGTCCTACACTTTTAAGTGCATATGTTGAGATTATCTCATTTGTCCTTCAATCTAATCCATGAGTCGTGCAAGGTAATTGGAACCTAGCAACTCCACAGGTAGGAGAGCTGAGGCTCAGAGAAGTTCCAGGCTAAATTAGGGTCACAGAGTCAACCAGGACCACAACTGTTAATGGCCCAAGTCTCCTGACCACTGGTACAGGTCTCACTCCGTATGTCCCTGCCTCTGCTTCCCCTCACCGCCCACCGCCCAGGCCCTGTCCCAGGCTGCACACAAGAGGGAACTTCCTGGATGCGTCTCGAATGAATGAGGGGGCCTTCTGGAGGGATAAGCCTTCTCTGTCTTGGACTGGTCAGCACAGACACCGAGCTAGTTGATACCTTGGTTCAACTGTCTAACCCTCATCCTCACCTTCCAGAATCACAACTTCTGTCTCTCACCACATCAACCCCGTGATTGGGAAGTCCTGGCACTGCACTCGTGCCCTTGCCAAGAGCCCTGCCCCCCTTTCTTTATCTTTTGAGTCTTGCTCGGGTATGTCACTCCTCCAGGAAACCTTTGACATCCCTTCCCATGGTGGGAAAAGTTGGGATCATTCATCTGTCTGCTCTCAAATAAGTTGCCTGGTTATAGCACATTAATCATTGTTTTAAATTTATTAGATACTAATCTAAGCTTCTCCAGAGTGGGAACTGAATCTCATTCATCTTGGACTCCCAGTGCCGATCAGACCTCTGGCCAGCCTTCGGAGATTCATCTTGGCTTCTCCCCTCTACAGCTCCGGAGTCACTACGCCTCTGCTCTGGGGACCTTTGTGTAAAGCAACTTTAAGCATATGCAGCCCTGAGCAAATGAATGATTGATTAGCAATCCCCTCCCCTCTTACCTCTCTTGATCCCTCAAGTCTCAGGAAAGGTAACAAGTCCATATTTCTGGAGAGCCTTCAGGACCCTCTCAGCCCCTTTTGCACCCCCCTAAACCACCAGCTCTCCACACCTCATAGAGTATTTTATATGTCCCCCAGCTTGGCTTCTCCAGGCAACCAAAGTCCTTCTGGTCAGAGGACAGAGTGGTACATGGGAGCGCAAGGAAGGGGCAGCTCCTTCAGTGGACATGGGGGGCTTCTCTTCCATCCCCTCCTACTGACCAGCTTCTCCAAGCAAGCTTAGCCTCAGGTGTCCTCTCCCACAGAAACTGGTCTACACTTCCCAGCCCCCTCCGCAGCCTGCCAGGTGCGTTGTAGAAGGCCTGGGATGTGACATTCAGCAGGTAAGGTTTGGGAGGAGCCATGGGACTCTCAAAGTTGAGGGGGACTTTCATTGGATCCAACTCATTTGTACAAGTGAAGAAAGTAGGGTCCAGGAAGTGAAGTGACTTGTTCTTTCCTTCATTTACTCATTTATTCAACAAGTATTTACTGAGTGCTTGCTACTGAGAAGCCCGGTTCTAAGACTAAGGCGTTTTGGGGTTTTTTTTAAGCCTCTGCCTACATAGCATCTACAATCTAGTGGGAGGAGATAGGCAAACAAGTCAGCAGGTGAATGTATAGCATCTTAGATGGTGATAAACACTACTGAGAAAAGTAAAGCAGGCCCTGGCTGTGGACTGAGTGCCAGCCTGCGAACCAAGGGGTTGCCAGCTCCATTTGATTCCCAGTTGGGCCCATGCCCGGGTTGCGGGCCGTCCAAGTGGGGCGTGCACGAGGGGCAACCACACATCGTGAGGAGACTGTGGGCATTGGGGGGGCAGTGTGTTAAAGAAAGCCTTAGCAAAGTGAGAGAAGGAAGCAGTGCAGGAATCTGGGGAAAGATTATTCCGGGCAGAGAGAACAATTTCTTATGTTATTTCTTATTACACAAAGGGACAATAGCAACAGCAAAGACCCTGAGGCAGAGGTGTGCTGTTCTGCCTGTGGAGCAGTGAGGGGCCAGTGTGACTGGCGTGGAGTGAGGGCAGAGGAGCGGGATTGAAGGGCCAAGAGGTGGGCAGACCATCCAGGGCCTTGTAAGGACCTTTTTCTCGGAGTGAGATGTGCAGCCCTTAGAAGACTTTGAGGGATGTGATCTGACTTTTGTTTAAAAAGATAACCCTGGCTGCTCTGTTGAGAACAGATTAAGGGGACAGGGATGCAGAGGGAGAAGTTAGGAGGTGTCGTACAATATTCCAAGCAAGAGAAGATGGTGACTTGCAAGAGTGGGGAAAGTGGGCGTGGGGGGCTGGGGCGGGGGGGTCGGAATAGCAGATTCTGGACGTATTTTGAAGGTAAACAAGATTTGCTAAGGCCATTGGATGAAAGATGACAGAAAAAAGAGATAAGTTAAAAATAATTCCAAGATTTTCTTTCTGAGCAACTGGAGAGATGAGGCTGCCCCTTTCTGAAACGGAGAAGACCAAAGGCTCAGGTCTGGGGGACAAGATCAGAATTTCAAAGCTGGACACGTTGAGTTGGCGACGTCTGCTAGAGGGTCAGGCGGAAACAAGGAACGAGATTTACAGGTCAGCAGGTCCGGAGAGAGATTACGATAGAGCTACGAGAAAAACAACAAAATCTCAATTCGCCGGACTCCTAGTACTGCTCTTTCCGCAGGGCTGAGAGGACTGTCCCGTGCGTTGGAGAAGTTAAATACCTGTGCTCAAACCCAGGGCGCAAGGAGAGGAAATACGGTAACCGAGCGCGCACGCCCCCAGCCCCAGCCAGCTCAGCGCCAGGGTGGGGGAGGTCCCGGGAGAGGGGCAGCGCCTGCACTGGGCTGGCTATCTTGGAGAACTCGGGCGAGGCCAGAACGAGCCAGGGCTCTGCACGCATCAGGGGCGGAGCAGGGGCTGCTGGCTCCGGGGCGGATCTTCTCTGAGGTCTGGGTTTCTTCTCTCCGCAACCGTCTTGACTCGTTTCCTTGGGCCACCGTCAGATATTTATTTAACCTCGCAGTTCAGCCTCCCAGGGGCCGGCAGGGAGGGATGGAGGCAGGGCGGAGGAAGGCTGGTGGAGATGGGGAGCGAAAGGGGAAACCTTTTCTTCCCTATGCACAGGCTGCGGCTGTCTCGCCCACTCATGGGGTTCCACCCGGGTCCCCCAGACCTTGAGGGGTCAGCCAGGCCCTTGGATTCCAAGAGAATCCAAAACTCACGCTGGTCCACTCCCATCGACTTAGGAACGAGGAAACCAGGGGAGGAATAACTTGTCCAAGGTCCTAGAGTGAGTCAGGGTGGTGCCGGACTGCTAGTCTGGGGGAGGCGGGTCCCCCATTTCTCGTCCATCAAATGAGCACCAAAGGCCCCACAGTGCCAGGGGAGTCGACAGACGTGGTTTCTGTAGGAAGCCCCAACGTTTACCAGCCTTGTGACTTAAGGCTAAAGGCTTCTCCTCTTTGAGCCTCCGTTTCTTGGTTTGTAAAAAGGGAGTCATCACTCTCACCCCTTGCCTTGTTGAGAGCCAAATGATTTTTTAGAAACCCCAGCTGCCAGTTGCCGAGCCCCAGTGAGCCTGGCGCTGTCCTGGGCGCCGGCGCAGGGCCTGCTATTCTGGCTCCGCACACCCGCCGCGTGTCTAGCCAGTGAGGATGAAGGGTTAGCAGGAGGAGCAAGGGGAGGCCAGAACCCAGCTCTCAGGCCAGAAAGGTGCCCCCAAACCCCAAGTCACGGTCCCACCACTGGCTCGGAGGTCAGTGCTGGGGACACCGGGGAGGGGAAACAGGGAGGCAGGGGGAGCGGAAGTCCCGGCTAGGAGGCCCCACTTCCCCTCCCCCAGGCCGGCCCCGGGGCAGGTGAAGAGGGGACCGGGCTCCGCTCCAGGTGGCGGGGCAGCGACGGGGGTGGGGAGAGGCAACAATAGCACTTTTATTTGGGACTGTTTGGTTCTGAGCGGGTGGGCGGAGGAGGAGGAGAAGGCCGACGGGGCTATGGGGGAAGGGGGTGGTCAGCGGCATCTGGCTGCACACCTGCTCCTGGTTAACCCTGTGCGCGCTGGCGCTGGGCTGGGGAGGCGGACGGAGCGCCGAGGACCTGAAGCAGACAGGGGAGCGGGCGGCTGCCAGGACGGCCAGCCTCTTGGGTCCCTGGCCAGGCCCGGGGTCTCGGACATGCAGGAATGAGGATCCTTGGTGGGACGGTGGGGATGTCCCTGTACCCTTGGCTGTGCCCCCTCGACCTGCATTGGCCTTCTGGACGCAGCCTGAGGCCCGGGAGTCAGCTTCCAGAGCGCCAGCGCGTCTCGGGCGGGAAAGGGAAGGCGAGGGGTGGCTCCAGGGCCTCG